>WOXC01010385.1:0-522958 GCA_011680675.1 Gymnobelideus leadbeateri | reverse complement strand
ATATATTTTTCTTATTTTTCAAAGTCATTTTTATAATATTGAGATGATATTTTAAATTTCTGGTAGAATACACTTGTGAATTAATTTGGCTCTAGGAATTTTTTTCTTAGGGGATTCATTGAAGTCTTGTTCAATTTATTTTCCTAAGATTGAGTTATTTAAGTATTCTATTTCTTTTTCTGTTAAACTGGGCCATTTATATCTATATTTTGTAAATATTCCTTCGTTTCATTTTGATTGTCAGATTTACTGGAATATAATTGGAAAAAAATAGCTCCCTAATAATTGCTTTAATTTCCTCTTCATTGGTGGTGAATTCACTCCTTTCCTTTTTGATGCTAGATATTTTGTTTTCTTCTTTAATGTTTTTACATCAAATTAATCAATACTTTACCTATTCAATGTTTTTTTTTTTTCCATATGATCAGCATCTAGTTTTATTTATTAGTTCAGTGGTTTTCATACTTTCAATTGCAGTTGTCTCTCATTTGTTTTCAGGGTTTCTAATGTGGTGTTTATTTGGGGATTTTTAGCTTGTTTCTTTTCTATTGTTTTAGTTACATGTATAGTATCTGATTTTTATTGATGTAAGCATTTAGAGATATAAAATTTTGCCTAAGAATTGTTTTGGCCCCATCCCACAAATTTTTGTATTTTGTCTCCTTCTTGTCGTTATATTTAATGAAATTATTGTCTTTGATTTGTTCTTTGATCCACTACTTCTTTAGGATTAATTTATTTAGTTTCCAATTAATTTTGATCTATCTTTCCACTGTCCTTTATTAAATGTATTTTTTTGCATTATAATCTGAAAAGCATGCTTCTCACATTTCATTTCTTTCAGATTTAGGAGGGAGATTTTTATGTTCTAATACATGGTCAGTTTTTTTTTGCATATTTGATATGTATATTCTTTTTTATTCCCATTCAATTTCCTCCATAGGTTTATCATATCTATTTTTTTCCTAAAATTCTGTTCACCTCCTTAACTTCTTTCTTATTTTTGATTAAATTTACCTAGATCTGAGAGGGGAAAGTAGAGGTCCCTCATTAGTATAGTTTTAATATCTATTAAGTTTTTTAAAAACTCAAATGCTATACTATGTGGTGCATATATGTTTAGCATTTATGTCACTTCATTGTTCATGTCTTTTAGCAAAGTATAATTTTCTTCCTTATCTCTTTTAATTAATCTATTTTTGTTTTTGCTTTTTCTGAGAGCATGACTGCAATCACTGCTTTCTTTTTTTTTTAACTTCATCTGAAGCATAATAGACTCTATTCCAGTCTTTTACCTTTGTTCTGTATTTGTCTCTATGTTTCAAATATGTTTTTTGTAAACAGCATATTGCAGGATTCTGGTTTTCAATCTATTCTGGCATGTGAATTTGTTTCATGAGTAAGTTCATTCCATTCACATCTATAGTAAAGGTAACTGTGTATTTCTCTCCATCCTATTTTTCTCTTGTTTATCCTTCTCTCTCTTGCCTTTCAAGCTGTCCCTCCTCAGAAGTGTTGTCCTTCTACCCATGGACTTCCCCAATCTTCCCTCCCTTCTATAAATCCCCAGAACCTTCTCTTATTTCCATTGCTTTTTAAATTCCCAATAGCGTAATATATATATATATATATATATATATATATATATATATATATATATATATATGTATGTATATGTATATTTTTTAATTTTAGTAGTATTTTATTTTTTCCATAGTACATGTCAGGTAAGTTTTTAACATTCATTTTATGAGATTTTGAGTTCCAAATTTTCTCCCTCTCCCCCTTATCTCCCATCACCTGAAAATGGTGTACAGTTTGATATAGCTTATACATGTGCTATCATGTAAAAAAATTTCCATATTAATCACATCTGCATAAAGAGAAGCAGATCAAAAGGGGAAAAATATGAGTAAGAAAAAAGTAGATGAAAAAATGCTGCAATCTGCATTGATTCTTATCAGTTCTTTATTTGGATATGAATATAATTTTTCTTTGGGAGACATTTGTACTTATCCTGGATGATTGTGTCACTGAGAAGAACTGAGTCAATCATAGTTGATGATCACACAATGTTGCAGATACAGTGTACAATGTTTTTTTGTGGTTCTGTCCATTTCACTTTTCAGCAGTATGTGCAAGTCTTTCTAGGATTTTCTGAAATCTATCTGTTCATCCTTTCTTATTGAACATCCATTACATTCATGTAACCAATTCAGCTATTCCCTGGTGGGCATCACTTATTTTCCTATATTTTGCCACCCAGAAAGGTGCTTCTATAAATATTTTTGCACACATAGGTCCTTTAACCTTTTTTATGGGCTCTTTGGGATAGAGACCTTGTAGTTGTATTGCTGGTTCATAGGCTATGCACAGTTTGGTTGCCTCTTGGACATAGTTCCAAATTGCTTTCCAGAATGGTTTGATTAGTTCACATCTCCATCAACAGTGCATCAGTGTCCCAATTTTCCCACACCCTCTACAACATTAATAATTTTCCCTTTTGTCATTTTAGCCAATCTCATAGGTGTGAGGTGGTATCTCATAGTTCTTTTAATTTTTATTACACAATTTAATAGCATTTAGAAAATTTAAAGCATAAAATGCTTTGGAGCATTTTATGTGACTATAGAAAACTTTGATTCCTTAATCTGAAAAATGCCTGTTTATATCCTTTGACCATATATCAATTGGGGAATGACTTGTATCCTTATAAAGTTGACTCATTTCTCTATATATTTTAGAGATGAGGCATTTATCATAGATGCTTGCTATGAAGAGTGTTTCCCAGCTTTCCACTTTTAATCTTGGATATATTGATTTTGTTTGTATAAAAGCTTTTTAATTTAATATAATTAACATATGTATTCTAGACTTTATAATGCTCTCTATCTCTTGTTTGGTCATGAATTCTTCACTTCCCCAGAGATCTGACAGGTAAATTATTACTTACTCTATTAAGTTCCTTATACTGTCACCCTTTATTCTAAATCATGTACCAATTTTGTTCTTATCTTGGCATATGGTGTGAGGTGTTGGTCTATACCTAATTTGTCTCCTATTATTTTCCAATATTCTCAGCAGATTTTGTTAAATGACAAATGACAAAAAGAACCCAAAGCTGGGGTCTTCAGGCTTATCAAATGCTAGGTTACTATGGTCATTAACTTATGTATCTAATCTTTTTATCCACCACTCTATTATATATATATTTTTTCATTAATTCTTTTGACATTTTTGACCTTTTGCTCTTCCAGATGATTTGTTTTCATTTTTTTTTCTAACTCTTAAAATTTTTTTGGCAGTTTGATTTGTATGTCACTGAATAAGTAAATGAAGTTAGGCAAGATTGTCATTTTGATTGTAATGTCTTGACCTACACAAGAGCAATTTTTCCAATTTTTTTAGATCTGACATTGTGTGGGAAAAAAGTTTTGTAATTGTATTCATAATTCCACGTAAGAATATCAACAGTTTGGTCTTGTTGAATCTCATGTTTTCTCTTTCTTCTTTTGTTTACCTTTTAATGTTTCTCTTGATTCTAGAATTTGAACATTAAAATTTTTTTTAGCTGTGGTCTTTTAATTAGGAATGTTTGAAAAACCTCTATTTCATATTGAAGGATTGTATGCAGTTTTGATTAGTATAGTCTTCCAGGTTCTATTTTGCCCTCCATTTCTAGGATATCAGGGAAGTTTTTCTTAATAATTTCTTGAAATTCTGTGTCCAAGCTCTTTTTTTTTAAATCACTGCCTTCTGCCAGTCCAACCATTCTTATATTTTCAGTACTTATTTTTTTTCCAGGATAGTTATTTTTCCAAAGAGAAATTTCACATTTTCTCCTCTTTTTTAATTCCGTTTTTGTTTGTTTGTTGGCTTTCTCACTTCTTGATGTCTCGTGGAGTCATTGGCTTCCTCTTGCCCAATTCTAATTTTTAAGGAATTATTTTCTTTAATGAGCTTTTTACCTACTTTTCCATTTGGTCAATACTATTTTTCTTAAGGAGTTGTTTTCTTCAGTTAATTTTTGTGTGTTTTTTCCCATTTTTTTTGTGTTGCTTTTTATTCATTTTTATCACTCTTGTTTTCATGATTCTCTTGCATTAGTCTCATTTCTTTTCCCAATTTTTCTTCTACTTCTCTTTGTTTTATATATATATATATATATATATATATATATATATATATATATATATATATATATAAGCTCTTCCAGGAGATTTTTTTGGACTTGAGATCAATTTACATTTTTGTTTTTACAAATTTTACATTTACATTTATGTTACATTTACAATTCTACATTCTTGTTTTTTGTTTTGTTTTGTTTTGTTTTCTAAGTTTGTGGTGCCTCTTTGTCACCATTTTAATTTTCTATGATCAAGTTCTCTTTATTTTTTTCTATTTTCTGATTTTTTTACTCTTAAATAAGAATTGGGCACCAATCCTCTCCCAAGTTTCTTATGCTAAATCTGACTCCCTCTAAGGGATGTGGCCTCATTCTTGGATTTCCCTAAGGGTGGAGCCTCTCTGCTGTTGGCCAGCCACAAGGACAAAGTCTTACTATTGCCTTTCCTATGGGTGAGGTCTCATTTCTTGCTTGCCCCATAGGTGGAACTTCACTGTTGGCTTGCTTTACATTGTGGGACCTTACTTCTGGCTAGGACTGGGGGCAGGATTTTACTGGTGGCATGTACTCATGGCTGGGCCTTTCTGTGCTGCTGGTCTACATAAACTATTAGCTTATCTCAAGGCTGCTGATTGTAGGGTTTGGAGTGTGGGGGGCCAGGCCCTTACTAGTAACTTGCCCAAAGGCTTGGATTCTTGCTGCAGCCCTCCTGTGATGATACTGCTACTGTTGCTCTGGACATGGATCCCCTCTAATCCCAGTAAGATGAAACTTTACTGCTGAGCCTTTAAGCAGTTCTAGACTAGAAGTTTGCTTCTTGCTCCTAAATTGGTTCTAAGTCATTTTTCAAGGTTGTTTGGAGGGAAATTTGGGAAGCTTCCAGGGAGTTCCTGCCTCACTCCATCATCTTGGCAATAGAAGTACTGTTTGATCATTTTTGGTGAAGGCTGAAGTTATAGGCTATGGCCTTGGTAGTTTGAAAGGTCAGAAGAGCAAGGCATTGAAGAGACTAGGAATGCAATTTATGGCATATTTAGGAGTGAGTTTCATAGCAATAACCTTGAGAAGTTACATTTTCCATAAAGTCCCTAAAACATGAAAAGAAGAGTCATCTAAAAGCAATGCGACTTGAATATGAATTTGGTAGACCAAATCATTTGACTGTGAGCTCCTTGTGGGGAGGGATTGTCTTTTTCATCTTTTTTATCCCCAGAGTTTAGCAAAGTGCCTGTTACATTGTAGGAGCTTAATATATGTTTATTGAGAGACTTAATACTATTTAGAAACTTTGGTAAATCTGAAATCCTTTCCCCCAACAAGTGTTATAGGAGAGAGTGTATTAAAAATATATTGGGGAGAATTATACACACACACATACACACACACACACACACACACACACACACACACTCAATGTTGTTGAAGGGAATAATAGTTTACAAAAGCTAACCAATGATAATTTGTTTTATTGACCTGGAGTGGTAGTCATTGGCAAAGAACAGTGGAGGTAAGCAGCAGGGATCTTTGAAGTCAAATCACTGATAATGTTAGTATGACCAAGCATATTGCCATCATGAAATCAGGAGTGGATCATACTATGTAACCCTATAACAACATAAAGCCAGCCATGAAACCTTCTCCTTTCCAGGCAATATATTCACTGTAGACCTGTATGGACATGGATAAAAGCAGAAGCATGTGGGAAGAGGAAATGTAAGGAATATTTGATCTCCCAGATATGTCATTACAAAAAAAGAATTTTGAGTAGTTGACAGTAATGAAAGGCAGATAATTTTCATAATATTTCCTTTGAGTGCTTACAGAATTTCAGTAAGCAAGAAGGTTAAATTTTAACAAAGATTTTTTTTCACATTTGTCCAAAGATAAAAAAGGAAGAAGAGGAAGAAAAGAAGAAGAAGAAGAAGAAGAAGAAGAAGAAGAAGAAGAAGAAGAAGAAGAAGAAGAAGAAGAAGAAGAAGAAGAAGGAGAAGAAGGAGAAGAAGGAGAAGGAGAAGGAGAAGGAGGAGGAGGAGGAGGAGGAGGAGGAGGAAGTTGTGGAAAAAGAGGAGGGGGGAGAAGAAAGAATAATGATAGCAAATTACTTAAGGTAACTACTGACTTTAATATTAAGCAAAGTGGTTCTTTTCTCCTTGTTTCAATTATTGTAATGGCAAGCAAAGTAGTACTTAAGCTCTTTATTTCAGCTATTCAAGTGCCTTTGAGCCCCATCTGAGATTATATCAAGTCTTTGTTGGAAAAAGTGTAAATTGTGTTGCCCTTAATAGCCCTAAGGGAGTTTGGAGACCTTCCCTGTCCTTAATAGGCTTAACATCATAGCTGGGAGCCTGAGGTGGGAGAAATTTACTGAAAGAGTAAAATAGGAAGGGTAGAATAGGAAGGAGCAGAGCAGAGAAAAGCTCAAGCAGAGCTGGGACTAATCAGAACAGAAATGAAGAATGCTTATGATTTTGGCAGTCTGTAGCACTCTGTTGGTTTGTGAGTCAAAAGCCTTGTCTGTTGTTTTTAGACAGAAGTTCTGAAAGAGGACTTTACTGCTGATCTAAAAGCCCTGAGAGAGTACTTTCCTGCTGTTTGAAGAGCTTCTAAAAGAGGATTTTTTTTCAATCAATCAATAAGCTTTTATTTTTCCCCCCGAAGGCAATAGGTAGGTACACCTCTTTTTTTTTCCCAAATGCTTTATTAACTTCTGATTTACATCATTCATTTCCGCCAGATTTTGAGTTACAATTTTTTCCCTGAAAGATAATTTTTACAGCTGTTTACAGACATTCTGAAAGAGGGCTTTACTTCTATTTACAGAGGTTCTGGGACTTTACTGCTGATTTGTGTTTGATTTCTCAGATATAAGTTTTGTCTGTTGGTTTGTGTTACTTTGTTAGACAGAAAGTGCATTGAGGTGATAGTGCTGGCAATATGTGTGAATATTGTTGTAACTCTGCTAAGCTTAATGTGTGTAAATATTATTTTGGCTCTGTTAAGCTTTGTCTTCCAGAAACAGAAGCTGTGAAGGGCTTGGAGTGTTAAGCTACAATCAGAAAGCTGCCTTCCTGTGAATACAGTTAACAGCTGTGTGAATCCAGGCAAGAGCTAGGAATGTGGATGAGGTGCCATAGTGTTTGGAAGTCAGCCCCAAGTTAAGATGAAAGGACCTTTACTTGAGTACTCAGTGCTGACTGATGATATTGTAACTTAAATGTGACTTAGGGGTGGATGGCCTTTTTACATTCCACTATTCCTTAAGGATGGTTGACTTAAGGATGATTACTCCTTAAGGATGATTAGCTTAAGGAAGATAGGACACTAGCCTCTACTTAAGGATGAAAGGAGACTTCACTTGGGCTCTCAATACTGATTGATGATATTATGATAATATGCTTTGTTTAAGACTATGTGGCCACCTTAGTAATAAGTTGTTATGTTATATTGCTGTGAATATTTTGCTTGAATTCATTGCTGAATAGATAGTTCAGTGTACTGTGTGATCAGAGCCTTAAAGTTAATCACAGCAGCAGTCCTCAGGAGAGATGCGGATTGACTTTATACTGACTCATTATATTGTCCATTGAGGCTTATTATATCAGATCTCCTGTAGAAGAGATAGCATTTGTGGCTTCAAACTTTTAAGTCTGAAAGTTTAAAAGAATTGTCAGAATGGAAGTTCTTTATTATATCTGAAAAATATCCCATTATGACTTTGAAAGCTATCATAACTAGTATTAGTATCAGTGAAAATGAAAAGCATCAAGTTGAGCACTACATAAAATTACATATATATATATGCGTGTGTTTATGTATATATATATGTATATAAGTATATACATGCACACATATATATGTATATGTATATATAGTAGAAGACTAAATTTTTATGTAGAATAAATAATCCTAATTCTTCATAATTCCATAATTTAACCTTTTAATTGATTTTAACAGTCACCATTATTTGTGTACCTTATTTTTCTTTTGTCCTTTAAATTATGAGAGGGAGAAGTAGATTGGGAATTAGTAAGAATGATATGACTTTCTAGATATTATACATGCAAACACCAATATGTTTGTTCCTTATAAAACTAGTTTAGGCAATAACTGTTCTACATAGGTGTCCTATATTTGTAATCCATGACATCAAGAAAACAATAATCTTTGATGTTATTTGTGTCACTTTGCTTTCCAATACTAATTACAATCCATATAAAGCTTAACATTCCTTAGAGGATTTTCTGAGTCACTTAGAGGTTAAATGAGGTATACATGATAACACAGCTGGTGCCAGTAAGACGTGGATTTGACTCCAGGTCTTCTTCACTCTAAGTCCAAAGTCACTTAGAAGAAGAAAAAAAGAGGTATTATGGTATTATGGAGTGTTGTATCTCTGCAATACCAAAATACTACTCATTATTCAGTGATTTCTCTCATATCCTTAAAGACCTTTATTTTACCCATTTTGCTACCAGACTTTTATAGCTTAGCTTCATTTTCCCATGAGCTTCTCTACTTGGTTTTAACTCCAAGAATATTATACCTCCTCCCAGATAAGCTGATCACTTAAAATCCCATAATCATGGATAGTCATCCAGATTTGACACTCTTTACTTCCTTGGTACTTTCAGTTGGCTCTCTTCTCTGATTAGGGAGGCTGGGAAGATGGAAAGAGGATTAATAGACTCCTCTCAAAGCCTCTCTTTTTTTTTTTAAGAGGATTCAGTGGGTGGAGCCCAGATGGTGGTGTAGAAGGAGGAAAACTCCCTGTGCTTCCTGCATAACCACCTCAAATATGCATAAAAATGACTCTAAACAAACTTTAGGGCTACAGAACCTACAAAGTGACAGAGAAACAAATCTCCTATTGAAGACAGCCTGGCAGGTGATAGGAAGGGTTCATCACAGTCTGCTGGGATCAGAGCCCAGCCCTGCAAAAGCCTGTGGTTTTAGCCTCAGGACAGCCTGCCCAGCCTTGGCTAGAGGAACTTCAGGAGAATAGATCACCAGGAGCTGTGGTGGTTTCCAGAATTATCGACCCATAGATGCCAAAGACAAAGTGAGAAGTCAATGTAGACTTTGGGAATAGAGTAGAGTAGTAATGTAGAGTCTGGGACTGTGTTCCAGCCTCTGCCCATGGAGGGAGAAATGGCTGAGGTGTGGGAGCTGCTGAGGCATGGCTGCTTCAGAACTCCTGGCCTGCAGATTGTAGGGGGACCAAGCAACCATTCTGAGGGGTAATCACTCTTATTTGGATCTGGATTGCTGTCTAAGGTGGAGGTCCTGGGGTGTGTGAGTATTAAGCATGTGAATGCTTCAGAGAGGGTTGCCAAGTAATAGCTCTGGCAGCTGCAAAACCCCAGTGGTTTGGGACAAAGCCCTCCTCTCTGGAAGCAGAGATTTACTGTGGCAAAAAGCCCAAATGTCAAGTAATTCAGAATTCAGAATTTTCCAGGTAAGTTTATTTTCCATCATTTGCTTTGATTAGATTCTACTCCATAAGTATTAGCAGACCTCTTTCAGCTTCCTTTTGTGTACTGTCAACAAACATTATTTTTTAAATTTGTCAGTCAGGTCAGATGAATGAGTGAAACATTCACTGAAAATTGTTTGTACATATTGATTCATGTAGAGGGAAAACATATTTTAAAATTTTAGCTTTCATCTGACTAGGTAGCCACATAAAAATCTTATGTGGAACTGCTTAATATTTGTAACTATTAAAATTCTAATTGGCTTATTTTCATTAATTTTTTGATGAAAGCATTTCTTTATCAACAATTTTCTAGTTTCCCATGGTATACAGTCTTACTTTATGTGTCAACTTTTGCCTATTGCCCTTGTGACACCACTTTGATTCTCTTTTTGACCAAGGGAAAATATTATGACGTTAAAGAATTGAAATATTTGCAATTCTGGAAACTTGACAGTTTCAGAAGTCCAATAACAGCACTTACTTGAGAAAAATTAGGCTCACTGAGCAAGGACAATTTCAGGGATCTATGAGGATACTACCTGTAAAAGCTCAATGTAGAGCTGCAATACAATACATACAATAAAATACATACACTCATATGAGTTTTCATGGGGATTTTTCTTGGAAATATGAGTACTTTAAGTTTGAACCACTCTTTTCAGAAAACTTTTTTGTTAAGAGGGAATTGTGTATCCGGTTTGGTATGTTTCTATAGTAACTATTTTGCTTATCTTTTATAATTAAAAAACATTTTTTAGTTTACATGTTTCATTTCCACAAGATATTGAATTTCAAAATTTTCTCTCCATTTTTCCCTATCCAACACCCCAAAACAGCAATGCCACTGAATATACCCTCCCCCAATATGCTCTCTCCTATATCTCCCCCCATCCCCTTTCCAATTTTCCAGAAGAGCACGGTGGATCTCTATGTCCCAGTGCCTGTATATTATTTCCCAATTACATGTAAAATAATAATAATAATGATAATAATAATAATATGTGTATATATACATATGCATATACATACATACATACATACATATATGTGTGTATATATATATATATATATTAGCATTTTATTTTAAAACTTTGAATCCCAGATTCTTCCCTTCTTCCCTCATCAACGACCCTCACTGGGAGATAAGCGATACAGTATAGGTTGTACATGACTAGCTATGCAAAACATTTCCATAGTGGATATGTTGTGAAAGACTGACTATATTTCCCCCCCATGTTATCCCAACCCCACTTGTACTATTCTGTATTTTGATGCCATCCCTTTTCAAAATTGGGTGTTTCCAACTTCCCCCACAGCCTTCTCTCCCTTCCATTATTCTTCCTCTCCTTCCCTTCCCCTCTACTTTCCTGTGGGGTGAAATTTTCTGTTTAGTGTGTATGTCATTCTCTCCTTAAGCCAAATTCAATGAGAATAAGATTGACTCATTCCCTTTTGCCTTCCTGTTCTTCCCCTCCCTTGTAAAAGTTTTCCCTTGCCTCTTCTTTATGAGATAGTTTGCCCCATTCTGTCTTTCCCCATCTCCTTTAATTTTATTCCCCTCTCACCTCTTAATTTCACCTTTTAAGGATCATCCCTTCCTATAAAATTGGTTTTGTGCCCTCTGTCTATGTATACCCGTACACATATATACACACAATAACATATGCATATATGTTGATATGCATATATATATATATATATATACATATATGTGTGTATACATACACACACACACACATTTATATTCCCTTCAACTATTGTCATACTGAGAAAAGTTTTTTAAGTTACAATTATCATTTTTCCATGTAGGAATATAAATAGTTCAACTTTGATATGCTCCTTATGATTTCATTTCCCTGTTTACCTTCTTATGCTTCTCTTGCTTCTTGTATCTGAATGTCAAATTTTCTATTCAAGTCTGGTTTTTTCATCAAGAATGGTTGAAGTCCTCTATTCCACTGAATTATCCTGAAACAGGATACTCAGTTTTGCTGGGTAGGTGATTCTTGGTTTTAATCCCAGCTCCTTTGACCTCAGGAATATCATAGTCCAAGCCCTTTGATACCTCAGTGTAGAAGCTGCCAGATCCTGTGTTATCCTGATTGTGTTTCCACAATATTGAAACTGTTTCATCTTGGCTGCTTGTGATATTTTCTCCTTGATCTGTGAACTTCTGAACCTGGCTATAATATTCTTACGATATTTTTTTTGGGGGGGGCTTTTTCAGGAGGTGATCAATGGATTATTTCAACCTCTATTTTGCCCTTTGGTTCTAAAACATCAGGGCAATTTTCTTTAAGAATTTCTTGATGGATGATTTCTAGGTTCTTTTTTTGATAATGGCTTTCAGGTTATCCAATAATTTTTAAATTATCTCTCCTGGATCTATTTTCCAGGTCAATGGTTTTCCCACAGAGATATTTCACATTGCCTTCTATTTTTTATTTGTTTGGATCTGTGTAATAGCATCTTGATTTCTCATGAAGTCCCTACCTTCCATTTGTTCCAATCTAGATCTGAAGGAATTAATCTCTTCAGTGAGCTTTTGAGATTCTTTTTCCATCTGACAAATTAGGTTTTTAAGGCATTCTTCTCCTCACTGCCTTTTTGAGCCTCTTTTGCCATCTGAGTTAGTCTATTTTTAAGATATTATTTTCTTCAGTTAGGTTGTTGACTCTCATTTCATAATTTTCTTGCATGGTTCTCATTACTCTTCCCAATTTTTCTTCTACTTCTCTTATTTGGTTTTCAAAATCCTTTTTAAGCTCCTCTATGGTTTGTAACCAATTCATATTTTGCTTGGAATCTTTTGGTGGAGGAGTTCTGGTTCTGCTGTCTTCCTCCTGTTCCATGCTTTGATCCTTTTTGTCCCCAAAATACGAGTCTAACTTAGGATTGCTCTGTTTGCTTTGCTTCCTATGCTTGCTCATGTTTCCACTCAATTACTTGACTTTTGAGCCTTTTGCCATGGTAGGTCTCTGCTACCAGAAGGGGAGTTTTATCCCAAACACTGGGGTTTTTGCAGCTGCCAGAGCTATTATTTGGGTGCCCTCTCTGAAGCCTCTGCAGGCTCTGGTAGACTGCTCACATACACCAGGACCTCCACCCTAGACTGCAATCCAGATCCAAGTAGGTTCAAGCAAAAACAATTACCCCTCATAATGGTTGTTTGGTTCCCCTACAATCTGCAGACCAGGAGCTCTGAAGCATCCATGTGTTGGGTGGCTGCCCAGCAGTGGAGCCTGATCTGCTTCTCACCCTGGGGGCAGAGGCTGGACTGAACTTCTGAACCCCATGTCTCCACAAAGTCTACTGACCTCTCACTTTGTCATCGGCATCTATGGGTTCATAATTCTGAAGTCCCTGCAGCTGGTAGTTGGTCAGGTTGCCCTGAGGTTAAACCCTTTGGCTAATGCAGGGCTGGCCTCAGCTCCCAGAGTGCTGTGCTGGCCCCTTACTGCCATCCTGTTGGGCTGTCTTCAGCAGGAGGTTAGCTCCTCTGTGTCACTTTGTAGCTTCTGTAACTCCAAAGCTTGTGTAAAGTCATTTTTACATGAATTGGAGAAGGTGGAAGCAGGAACCCCAAGGAGCAGATACCTTCATATTCCGATTTCTACTCCACCAATTGATCCATCCCCTGTAACTATGACTTTTTAAATAAATACTAAAACACAATACAAAACAAACAAACAAACAAACAAAAAACGAGTGAAGTACTTCTAAAAAAAAACTGGTTAATTCTGACTCTCTATGTGGTGTTACCCATAGTGATAAATTACCCTAGAAGTTACCTCTTTGAAATATGAGTCATTTAAGTCTAGTTCCACTCTCCTCAGAATCTTTTACATTTAAGAGAGGAATGTCACAGGTTTGTGATGATTCTGTAATAACTATTCTTTAGTTAATACTACTATTTTTTTTCTTTATAAAATAATACCATTTATTACTACTTTAAAACAAATCCCACAAAGTAACATTTGAAATCAAATAGCTCTAAATAATTTAAGAGAAAATGTGCTTATCCATACATTCATGTTCCAAAACTCCTATGTATAAAAGAGATTATTAATGGAGTAGATGTTAAAATATCCCTCTAAATTGAGCCAATTCACAAAGCCAGGCGCTAAACCTATGGCTCACGAGGACCTGGGCTCGGCTCGGCTCCCCGTGCTCTGCTTCCTGCCAGCTCTCAGACCACTGCTCTGGTCCTTCCTGCAGGGCCGCTGGGCTGTCCTCAGCGGGAGGTTAGCTTTTCTGGGTTATTCTGTGGGTGCTGGGGCTCCAGAAGTTGTTCAGAGTCCCCTTTTACATAGTTTGGGGGGAATCTGGGGGCAGAGTGGCTTGGATGAGCTGTTTCTACTCCGCCACCTTGGCTCCGCCCCCCTAGCATTTCTTTTCATTAATTTCCTTGATATTCTGGACCTTTTTAATTTTGCTTCTATTTTTTCTACTTAGACAAAGTAATTTTTTGGTAGATTGAATGGTATGGCACTAAATATGTAATTTAATTTAGGTTAAAATTGTAATTTTTGTTATATTAGCTTGACCCAGCCACAAGCAATTGATGTTTTTTTCCAATTAGTTCTATCTGACTTTATTTGTGTGAAAAGTGTTTTATAATTGTGTTCATATCAGTCCTCTTTTTTTTTTTTTGGCAGGTAGATTCCCAAATATTTCATAATGTCTACAGGAACTTTAAATGGGTTTTCTCTTTCTATCTCTTGCTGTTGGATTTCGTTAGAGATATATAGGAATGCCAAGAATTTATGTGGGTTTATTTTATATTCAGAAACTTTGCCAAATTGTTAATTATCTCAAGTAGATTTTTATTTGATTCTCTAAGTATATCATCATATCATCTGCAAAGAGTGATATCTTAGTCTCTTCTTTGCCTAATTTGATTCCTTCAATTACTTTTTCTTCTCTTATCGGTACTGCTAACACTTCTAGTACCAAACTGAAAGAGGGGTGATAATGGATTTCCTTTTTTCACCCCTGATATTATTAAAAATGCTTCTAGCTTATCCCAATTACCTATTATACTTGCCGGTGGTTTTAGATAGATGGTACTTATTATTTTAAGGAAGACTCAATTTATTCCTATACTTTTGAGTGTTTTTAATAGGAATGGGTGTTGTATTATGTCAAAATACTTTTCTATGTCTATTGAGATAAACATATGTTTCTGTTAGTTTTGTTGTTGATATGATTAATTATACTGGTCATTTTCCTGATATTGAACCCCCCTTGCATTCCTGGAATATATCTTACCTGATCAAAGTGTACTATTCTCATAATGAGTTGATGTAGTCTTTTTGCTAGTATTTTATTTAGAGTTTCTGCATCTATATTCATAAGGGAAATTTTTCTGTAATTTCCTTTCTCTATTTTGTCTCTTCCCAATTTAGATACCATATTTATGTCATAAAAAGAATTTGGTAGGACTCCTTCTTCTCCAGTTTTCCTGGATCGTTTGTAAATTATTGGAGTCAATTGTTTTTTAAATGTTTGGTAGAATTTGTGAGTAAATCCATCTGGCCCTTGAGATTTTTTTCATAGGGAGTTCATTGATAGCTTATTCAATTTCTTTTTCTGAAATGGGGTTATGTAAGAAGTTTACTTCATCTTCAGTTAGTCTAGGTAACTTATATTTTTGTAAATATTCATCCATTTCACTAAGATTGCCCAATTTATGTGCATACAATAGGCAAAGTAATAACTAATTATTGTTTTAATTTCCTCTTCACTGGACATAGATTCACCATTTTCATTTTTGACAATCATAATTTGTTTTTCTTCTTTCTTTTTTATCACATTTACTAAATGTCTATCAATTTTATTTTTTTCATAATACCAGATCTTAGTTTTATTTATGAATTCAATAGTTTTCTTAAATGCAGTTTTATTAATCTCTCCTTTGATTTTCATTATTTCTAATTTAGTATTTAATCAGGGATTTTCAATTTGTTCTTTTTCTCGCTTTTTCAGTTTCATGCCCAATTTATTAACCTTCATTTTCCCTATTTTATTTATGTATGCATTCGGGGTTATAAAACTTCCACTAAGAACTGCTTTTTCTGTATCCCACAAGTTTTGGTATGTTTTCTGATTATTGTCATTCTCTTGAATGAAGTTACTGATTATTTCTATAACTTTTGTTTGAACCACTCATTCTTTAGGATTAAGTTATTTAGTTTCCAATTAATTTTTAGTCTTTTCCTTCCATAGCCCTTTATTACATAGAATTTTTATTGCATATGACTTGAAAAGGATGCATTTAATATTTTTGCCTGAATTTCAGTGAGGTTTTTATGCCCTAGTACATGGTTAATTTTTGTATATGTGCCATGTACCACTGAGAAGAAGGTATATTCCTTTTTATCCCCCTTCAGTTTTCTCCAGAGGTAGACCATATCTATCTTATCTAAGATTCTATTTACTTCCTTAAATTCTTTCTTGTTTATTTTGAGGTTAGTTTTATCACGCTCAGAGAGGGTGAGATTGAAGTTACCTGAAGGCCCCGCTAATATTTTGCTATCTATTTCTTCCTCTAACTCCCTTAACTTCTCCTTTAGGAATCCAGATGCTGTTACACTTGGTGCATAAATGTTTACTAATGATATTGCTCCATTTTTAAAGGTGCCTTTTAACAGGATATAGTTTCCTTCCTGATTTCTTTTAATTAGATCTAGTTTTACTCTTGCTTTGTATGAGATAAGGATTGCTGCCCCTGCTTTTTTTTTTACTTTAGCTAAGACATAATATATTTTACTGCAGCCTTTTACCTTTACTCTGTGTTTATCCCCCTGTTTCAAATGTGTTTCTTGTACACAGTGTATTGTAGGATTATGGTTTCTAATCCATTCTGCTATCCACCTCTGTTTTATGAAAGAATTCATCCCATTCACATTCAGTTTTGATTACTATCTGTAACTTTCCCTCCACCCTATTCCCTCCCCTGTTTCTGCTTTTATGTTTCCCTTCTCCCTCTTTAAGAGTCCTCCTTTTGACCACTGCCTCCCTCAGTATTCCCTCAACAGCCCCCCTCCCTTTTTCGATCCTTCCCCCTTACTACTTCTTCACTCCCTTCTAACCACACCCCCTCCCTTTTCTTAGGCTTTTCCCCCTCCTACTGCCTGTAGGGTAAGATAGCTATTTATACTTAATGTAGTATGTTATTTCTTCCTTGAATCAAGATTGATGAGGATAGATCTCATGCAGTGCTCCATTGACTCCCCTCTTTCTCTCAATTAAGATAAGTTTTGTTTCTCTTCTCGACAGAGTCCTATACTTAATTGATTATGTTATTCCCTCCTTACACCAGAACCAATGAGGGAAAAGCTCATATGATGTTCATCTCCCTCCTTTCTTTCACTCTACTATAATGTTTTTATGCCTCGTTGTGTGATATAATTACCTTTTCTGCTTCATTCTTTCCTCTTCCCCATTTGCAGCCCTTAATAAAGTTTTTTTTTTTTTATCATCATATTGTTTCCTTCTGAATTTGCTTCCTCCTGCTCACAACAGTAGGATTCTAGAGTCTTAGCATTCTGTTGTTGTTGTTTCTTTTTTTTTTTTGCCCACTTTGAGGCAGCACCTTAGCCACACCCTTCCTCTACGGTTCCCCACACTCTAATGTTTAAAATTTTGCTCTGGGGCAATAATTACTGTGTTTTCAGGTGGGAAGGTGGGGATCGGAGCAGCCAGTGTTCATTATGCCACCCTGGTCCCTGGAAGTTCAGATAGGTACTTTTTAAATTTCCAATCTGTAGGTTGGTGGTCCCAGGAGTAGCTGCTGCCACTGCAGTGGGCCCTGCATTTGTCTCTTACCCATCTCTGTCAGATCCCAGCCCTGTGGTGATAGGCCTGGGAATGGCCCTTGTGGTTGGTGGATCAACTTGCTGCCACATTGACTAGGCCTCCTCTGGGCCTCTGCCATGCCTGGCCAGTTAATTTCACATATATGAACATCAGTTTCCTCATCTACAAAAGAAGATAATAATTCTAATATGATCAACCTCAAAGGATTGATTTGAAATTCAAGTTAGATAACGTAAGTAAAGTGATTTGATAAACTTAATGGACGATGTAAATCCCAGCTAGTATGAACCAACCTCTCTATAGCACAGTGTTTTAGCCAAATTGGTTATGATTAAGTTACACCTTATTTTAGTAAATAACAAATTTGTCTAAATTCAACTATCCACTGTGATGTGGCTTCTCTATTTTGAAATCCACTAGCAAATTTTTGCAAGTAATCTTTTTTTCTGTATTAACATGATGGTCAAGGCTGGCAGAAGATAAAAATAATAAGTGCCTAAAGTTTTGCATTATTGCACTCTACAAAGAAAGATAACAAACAATCCACTGATTGTTTTTCATTGAGCCTAGTACTGACATTAAAACAACAGTTTTACACAGGCTACCATTCTGGATTTGTTTGGCCATGTTCTTTGTTTCCTAAAATTTACTTGTTTTATTCTTTACCCGGGGGCAAGTTTCTTATGTTTCTAAACTGTCAACTAGAGAGACTTGGATACTTCAAATGTTTCCTCACAATACACTCAAACACACACACACACACACACACACACACACACACACATACACACACACACACAAATAGAGATTGAGGGAGAGAATAATATATTAGCAGTTGTCTATTCTATCCTCAACATAAGCTAATTAAATATTGCCATTATTTAAAAAATTTAAAATATCATTAAAATCACAACACATTTTCAAAGGATATCATTATTTGATATTATTTTAGTCATCTGTAATTTTATTTGGTGAATCATATTAAGATAAATGTTCCTCAAATATCCTGAAAATATTGCTGTCCCCAGATCTCCATAGTCAAAAATCATTTCTTTTATTTTTAGCACTATAGATTATATATGATTTTTTTTTAAACAAATGCTTTATTAACTTCTGTTTTACATTATTCATTTCCTCCAGATTTTGAGTTACAATCATTTCCCGCCCATTATTCCCCTACCCAACCTCCCAGAATAGTAATCCCACAAGATATCGCTTCCTCCAATCTGCTCTCTCCCATACCTTCTCCCATACCCCCATCGACTTTTCCATTAGAGGAAGGTGAGTCTTTGCCTGCACATCTTATCTCCCTATTACAAGCAAAAGAGTATTAATAATAGTATTTATATATATTTGAAACATTTAATGTTAAGACCTCAAATTTCAGATCTCCTTTGCCATTTGAGCTAGTCTATTTTTTAAGGTGTTGTTTTCCTCAGTCAGGCTGTTGACCCTCATTTCATACTTTTCCTGCATCCTTCTCATTTCTCTTTCCAATTTTTCCTCCACTTCTCTTATTTGATTTTAAAGTCCTTCTTAAGGTCCTCTATGGCCTGCAACCCACTCATGTTTTCCCCTGGGGCTTTTGGAGCAGGACTTCTGACCTCACAGTCCTTTTCCCGCTCTATGCCCCCAAAATAGGAGTCTAGGGTTGCATTTTTCTGTTTCCTTTGCCTTGGCATGTTGCCACTTAATTACTTGACTTTTGGGCTTGTTGCCACACTATGGCTTTAAGGCCAGATAGAGGAATTTTCGTCCCGAATGTGTGAGGGGCAGCTTCTGTTTCTGGCAAGCTATAAACCCACCCATGACTTCCACCCTAGATCACAATCCAGATCCGGGGAGGTTAAAGCAAGAGCAATTACCCCCCAAGACTGATCGCTGAATCTCCCTACAAATTTGCAGGCTGGGAGCTGGAGCTGCCTCTGAATACTACAAAATGGCGTGTCTCCTCAGAGGCTTCTAGCCCCCAGGGGAGGGAGCTGACACATTCCCTAATACCAGTCCCAAAGTCCATAGGACACTAACCTCTTACTTTGTCCTAGGCAAGTCTATGTTGATAATTCTGGAGTTGCCACAGCTCCTGGTGTTCTGGGGTTCCTCCAGCTGGCCGCTGGCCCTGCCGCCCTGGGGCTAAAACCTCGGCTCATGCAGACCTGGGCTCGGCTCGGCTCCTGTGCTCTGCGTGCTGCACGCTGCCAGGTCCCAGACCACTTCCTGCAGGGCTGCTGGGCTGTCCTCAGCGGGAGTTTAGCTTCTCTGTGTCGTTCTGTGGGTGCTGGGGCTCCAGAAGTTGTTCAGAGTCCCCTTTTACATAGTTTGGGGGGAATCTGGGGGCAGAGTGGCTTGGATGAGCTGTTTCTACTCCGCCATCTTGGCTCCACCTCTTTATTGCCTCCTTATATATGGTTTTTTATACACATTAATTATTTCACATATTAGTTCACATGCTTCTTTCTCCTTCCTAAAAATAGTTAGCATTTTTCTTGTCTTGTTTCTTCTAATTGTGCTTCCCTGAGCATCTCTTTTCTCAACACCACCCTTCACAATGTATTCAGCATTTATTTAGGACCTAAGAAGCTAGGGATTAATATTTTTTTAATATAAATTGATCCTCATAACAGCCCATTAGATGGATTAATCCTATCTTGCCACTGAGAAAACAGATACGGAGATCAACTAATTAGTGACATACAAAAACACAGTTCATTGAGCCATACTCTGTTCAAGACTATTCCTTCCTAACTTAAGGGAGGTACTTCAGTAGTGAGTTTGGAAGCTTCATGTTTTTACATGTGTTTACATCATGAAATGTGTTTACATCATGAAAATACAATGTAGTGTGCTAATGTCAGTGAATTAAATCATAATTTGGTTGGTGATTTAGATGCAAGTTGACACCAACAATTATGATTATTATTGAATCAATTTTTTTTCTGCTTGATTGATATTTTGCCTGAATTCAACAATAGCAAAATTATTTAAATAAAAAAGCCTTAGGAGAAAAATGAATTTTTTTTAGAAATATCTATTCAAATATCAATAAGATTACTCATGTGCAAATTATCAGAATGTGGTTTTTAATATCTTTTTAAAAATAATCATATCTTGTAATAATTAAATAAGATATCAAAATATGTCATTTCTACATCTTTCAGGTTTTGTTATGATATTCTCACAGGTAAATCCTCACTCAGAATTATAATGTTTCATATGATCATTATTACAATTTGTCATTTAAAAAGTTTGTTCTTCATCAGTATTGTGGTGGGAAAGGATTTAATTATTTCCCATGCAATAATAAAATTATGTACAATTCTTACCAATTCAACATTACCTTAATGGAATTATTTTGCTTTGTACTTAATATTATTGTGCGTTTTTTTTTTCTAATTACATGTAAGGGTAGGTTTCAACATTCATCTTTGTAAGATTTTGAGTTACAAATTTTTCCCCTCCTTCCTCTGTCCCCCTCCAGATGGTAAGCAATATAATGTAGGTTATTCATGTGCAATCATGTTAAATGTATTTCTGCATCAGAATGTTGTGAAAGAAGTATCAGAACAAAAGGGACGTAAAAAAAGAAGTGAAAATAGTATGCTTCAATCTGCATTCAGACTCCATAGTTCTTTCTCTGGATTTCAATAGCATTTTCATCAAGAGTCTTGTGGAATTGTCTTGGATCAAGTTTTGCTTCCCAGAACCAAGATGACAGAGTAAACAATAAATTGATGAAACTCTCCCATATTCATCTCCAAACAATCATAACATAGCAACCTCCCAAAAAATCCTGGAAAAGATCTAACAAAAAAGATGGGGTGAAACTCTAATAGCTCAAGAAACTTGGAAGATATACAAGAACGGACACCCCTCACCTGAGTAAAAAGGTTGTGCATTCCAGGACAGAAAATGTTCCAGTAAGCCAGCAGAAAGTCCCACCTCAGCAAAGCAGTGGGAGATCCTGAGCCTTAATGTGATGGGCTGGTAAACACTAACACAAGGACCACTCTTGTGCCTTAGCATAGCTAGGGGAACTGACAGACCCCAGCTCTGAGTAGATCTACCTGCTTTAGAATAGCCAAGAAGAAACAAGAACCATCCAGAGGCCAGTCCCCCACATACTTCAGCACAGGCTTAGGAAAACAGATATCTTCCAGTGGCCAGATCTCCAAGTGTTTTAGTACAACATCAGGCAAACAGGATATTCCAGTGGTCAAACTTCCATGTGCTTTACCACAGCCCAGCTCAAACAGGCATCCTCAAATGGCCAAACCTCCCTGTGCTTCAGTATAACCCCAGGGAAATGCAGAAGCACCACACCAGTCCCAGCACACCAGATACCACCACTAAGACTCCAGCTCAGCATCAGGTAAGCTGGTAGATCCCTACAACCTCCAGAAGAGCTAGTCACACAGAACAGGACAGCATCATGCACTAAGGTCCCCTGGGAGACTCAAGGCAGCATCAGCACAGCATCAAGTAAACATACAGAGACTGTAACCACTGACAAAAGAAGCCTGAGATAGAGCTTCTTCTAGACCAGGTTCAGAGCTCAAATTTAAATAAAAGGGAAAAGGCCAAAAGAATGAGCAACAAAAAAACAACAGAAGAAGAATCTGACCATACACATTTATTATGGTGACAGGGAAGACCAAGACACAAGCTCAGAAGAGGACAAAAATATCAAAACCCATAAGGGTGAACCTCACAGAAAAAAAACATAAAATGGACTCAAGCCTAGAAAGAACTCATGGGAGAGCTCAAAAAAAGAAGCTTAAAATTAATGAGCTGGAAGAAAAAATGGGAAAGGAAATTAATGTGATACAAGAGAATTATAAAAAAAAAAGAGTCAATAGTTTGAAAAACTACTTCAAAAGTAGAATTGGTCAAATGGAAAAGGAGATAGAAAAATCCATCGAAGAAAAACAGCTCAGAAAAGAGATCCAAAAATAAAAGAAAAACCCCAAGGAACATTATAGCCAACTACCATATTGTAGCCAAACTATCAGGTCAAGAAACAAAAAAAGTACTATGAATAAGAGGCTCTTATCCAAAGCACAGCTCTACAACTGATACCCCTTGGTCCTCGCTGAGCAGTCCAATAGCACAGCAAGCTAGTTGTGAGGTCTCCTACTCGCTTTCCCTAACACTGTCATTGTTGGGCTGTGCTTTCCCCTTTTAACCGAGGGAGACAGAACTTTGCTGACATGCTTCTAAGTTATTTTAAGCTAGAAAATGGTTTCATTTCATCTTTTTTGTACGTTTTGTTGCTCAAGAACATTTAGAAGCTTGATATAAGGTTGTTCCTGACGGAAACTAGGTAGAGCTATGGCAACTTCTTGACTTCTCTCCAGCATCTTGGCTCTGCTGGGATTATTTTCGTCAGCTAGTGTTTATACCTCCTTTTCCATTTGACCAATTTAATTTTTTAAGGAATTATTTTCTTAGTCATTTTTTTGTGCTTGCTTTTCCAAGCTTTTGACTTTTTTCTTACTTTTCCTGCACAATTCTCATTTCTTTTCCCAGTTTTCCTTCTACAGCTCTTACTTGATATTTTTATTTTTTTAATTATTTATTTTTGCCTTTTTTTGGAGGGCAATTGGGGTTAAGTAACTTGCCCAAGGTCACACGGCTAGGTTTTTGTTTGTTTGTTTGTTTGTTTGTTTGTTGTGTATGTGTGTGTGTGTGTGTGTGTGTGTGTGTGTGTGTGTGTGTGTGTGTATGCGCACATTAAGTGTCTGAGGCCGGATCCGAACTCAGGTCCTTCTGATTCCAGGGCTGACTCTCTACTCACTATGCCACCTAGTCACCCCTTACTTGATTTTTTAAAATTCTCTGTGAGCTCCCATTGGGTATGAGACCAATTTATATTCCTCTTTGAGGTTTTAGGGGTAAGTATTTTGGCACTGTTGTCCTCTGATGAGTTCATGTTTTGATCTTCCCTGTAGCCATAGTAGCTTTCTATGGTCAGTTTTTTCCCCCTCACTTTTTAAAAGTTGTACTCTATTAATGGGGCACAAGGAGCACTGTCCCAAGCTTCTTGTGCTGTGGACCATGTGCCTGGTCCTGGTTTTCCACACCAGGTTCTGAAGTGCTTGTGGGTTGTGCACTGCACTGTGGTAGCCTGGCCTAGTTGAGCCTATTGTGCTGGAAATTTGTCTTTTCCACTGGTCCTGGAGGCCTTGTAGCTGGCTTGCTGTGCCACTAGACTGGTGAGCCAGGACCAAGGGACCTGAACTATACTGTGGCTAAGAGCCTTCTGATATATTGCCCAGAAATAACCTTAGCTGTGCCACATTCCCCCTTTACCAAATAAGACAGACTTACCTGAATTCCTTCAAAGTTGTAATAAGATGAAAACTTCTTTCTCTCCATCTTTTTGTGGGTTCTGTAACTCCTGAATCTCTTTAGAGGCTATATTTAACCTGGATTTGAGGGAAATTGGGGAGAGCTCAGGCAACTTCTTGGCTTCTTCCTGTCACAGTGTCTCCACTGGAATTAGTTTTTTTTTTTAACGGTTTTAAAAATTCCACATTCTAAAAAATAACACTTGTAATTAGAACTTTGACATTTTATTAATTAATGATGAATAATAAAAGCCCAAGGTTTTGTAAATCAGAAGAAGAGTGTTCAAATTCCAACTCTGCTACTTACTAACAGTGTCTCTTTAATTTAGTCACCTTTATACCTCAAATACATTGGCAATAAATTATTAAATTTGAAAATGATATAAGTCAAGATTAAAGTGGAGGGAAAGTTTGTGATAGTTTTTTTATTTGTTTGTTTGCACATGTTTATGCCCTCAATGCAACCTCTGAAGTTAAGATGAATAAAAGTATAGATCACTTTTTCTGGTACCTGTGCTAATTTTGACCTAACAATTAACACCAAGCAAACTCAGGTTCTCTACTGGACAGCACCACACCATCCATATGTGAATCAACAGTTAAAGTAATTTGAGAAATTTTGAACGCCATGGGATAACTAATTCACTTACCTGGGTAGTCTACTTCCCAAGGATGTCCACAAAGATGATGAGGGTTGACACGTGTGTTGACAGAACTAGTTCAGTCTTTGGGAGGCTCCACAGGACAGTGTAAGAGTAAAGAGATATTAGATTAAAGGTCTACTGAGCCATTATGCTGACCTCACTGTTGTATGCCTGTGAATCCTGGATAGTATACCAGAGCCTTGCTAGGACATTGAATTGCTTTCATTTGAATTATCCTAATTAGGAAGATTCTGAAGATCACCTGGCAATATAAGATACTGGATACTGAGTTCGCTTCTTGATCTAAACTTCTAAGCATTCAGACTTGACTATGGAGCATGCAACCTCTGATTGAGCTATACATGTTGTTCAAATGCCAAATGTACATTTGACTAAAAAATTATTTTGCAGAGATGCAAAATAAAACAAATACTCACATAGAGGTCAGAAGAAGAGATAAGAAGACACTCTCAAGGTCTCTCTTTAGAACCTTGGAATTGATTGTGTGATGTGAGAGACACTGGGAAAGGACTATTCATCCTTGCATGCCTGCATTAAAAAAGGCACTGTGCTCTATGAGGTAAAGCAGAATTTCAGTAGCTCAAAAGATATGTGCAAATTTAGAGATATCTCAATTCCAAAAGTTCATGTGGATAATTTGTGCCCAACCTGTGGTAAAGTGTTTTGAACTCATATTGGTCTGATCAGCCATAGTTAGATACACTGTAGCTTGACTCCAATATAGTGCTGTCATTTTGTCTTTGAGAAGGAAAGATTAATAGGTAAGCAAACAACACCTATGGTTCTATTACCATTTATATACTAGGAAAATATCTGAAAAGTGCTTGATTCATAGAATGTCATAGCTACTTTCCCAGTCTACTTATACCCTGACAAGTACTCTATGACACTGGCCTTGGGGACGGAGCCAAGATGGCAGAGTAGAAACAGCGCTTCCAAGCCACTCTTGCCTCAGATCACCTCCAAACTATGTAACAGGGGACTCTGAACAACTTCTGGAGCCCCAGCACCCACAGAACGACACAGAGAAGCTAACCTCCTGCTGAGGACAGCCCAGCAGCCCTGCAGGAAGGACCAGCACAGCGCTCTGGGAACCAGCAGCACAGCACACAGAATGCCGAGCCCAGGTCCTCATGAGCCACAGTTTTAGCCCCAGGGCAGCCGGGCCAGCAGCCTGCTGGAGGGACCCCAAAACACCAGCAACTGTGGTGATTCCAGAATTATCAACTCAGATATGCCTAGGACAAAGTGAGAGGTTAGTGCCCTATGGACTTTGGAACCGTTATTTGGGGAATGTATTGGTTTCCTCCCCTGGGGGCTAGAAGCCTCTGAGCTGACACACTATTTTGTAGTTTTCAGAGGCAGCTCCAGCTCTTGGCCTGCGAACTGTAGGGAGATCCAGCAATCAGTGTTGGGGGTTAATCGCTCTTGCTTTAACCTCCCTGGATCTGGATTGTGATCTGGGGGGGAGGCCTGGGGTGGGTATCCAGCTAGCCAGAAAGCTGTGAAGACCCCAACGTTTAGGATGAAAGTTATCCTGTCTGGTGGCAGAGTCCTACTGTGGCAACAAGCCCAAAATTCAAGTAATTAAGTGGCAACATGTCAAGGCAAAGGAAACAAAATAAACAGAAAAATGCAACCTTAGACTCCTATTTTGGGGGCAAAAAAGCTGGAAGCATAGGACAGGAAGAGGATTGTGAGATTAGAAATCCTCCTCGCAAAGCCCCAAAGGAAAATATGAGCATGTTACAGGCCATAGAGGACCTTAAGAAGGACTTTAAAAATCAAATAAGAGAAGTGGAGGAAAAATTGGAAAGAGAAATGAAAAGGAAGCAGGAAAAGTATGAAATGAGGGTCAACAGCCTGACTAAGGAAAACAACACCTTAAAAAATAGACTAACTCAAATGGCAAAGGAGGCCCAAAAGGGCAATGAGGAGAAGAACACCTTAAAAAGTCGAATTTGCCAGATGGGAAAAGGATCTCAAAAGCTCACTGAGGAGATTCATTCCTTCAGAGTTAGACTGGAGCAAATGGAAGCTAATGAAAGCTTATGAGAAATCAAGATGCTGTTAAGCAGATCCAAACAAATGAAAGAATAGAAGGCAATGTGAAATATCTCATGGGAAAAACCACTGACCTGGAAAATAGATCCAGCAGACACTGGCCTCTTTGCAGTGCCTAAAAGAAAGATATTTCATCTCTTGATTTCAGGCATTTTTTTTTCTGGCAATTCCTGTCATCTGGGGATCTCTCCCTCCTCATTTCTCCCTGAGGGCTTCTTTTAAATCATGACTAAATTCCTATCTTTCCCTTGAAGACAAGATATCAATATGAATTCTAGTGCTTTCTCCTTGTAATTATTTCCTATTGTTTTATATTTAGCGTTTTTGTACATATTTGTTTACTTTTTGTTTTCCCCTTTAGATTGTGAGTTGGTTGAGGGCAGGGATTGTCTTTCCACTCTTTTTGTATACTCAGCACTTAGCTGTGCCTGGAACTTAGTAGGGAATTAGTAAATGCTTATTGAATGACTCTAGAAGTCATTGTTAGACAGCTAAAGAAAGGAATCCATACAATCAGTGCATTTATTTTAAAACTACATGAAATTCAGGCCAGGAAAGTAATTATTTGATTTCACATTTTTTTTCAAAAGCTCATCCCATATTTTATAGAAATAATGTTATGTTACAATCCAATTTTTAGCCTTCTTATAAACCATAAATAAACATATAAACCATAAATAAACCATAAATAAAAATACATAAACAAGGGTGGAAATAGCTTAAATATGTAACTTTCCTATAAGTATTTACTTTTGCTTAAAACATTACTTATATTAAATCACATATTCCCTAAAATTATGAGGAGAAAAGGTTATAAGAAAACGATTGTATCTAATGGTTTTGTCTATATATGTCTGTCAGACAATAAAAACATAGTTTTGCAGAAAGTGAATCTATAGTATTTATAATAACATTTTCCTATTTTATTTATAGATATATGTGTGTAATAGATAATAGATATATAATATATTCTATTTATATTGTCACTATACATTATTTAATTGTGATAATTATATTAACATAGCCTATCCTGTATGTATGTACATGTGTGTATGTGTATATGTATATATAAAAGAGATTAAGACTTCTCCCCAAATGGCATGTGTCACAATTATCTACTAAAGCAAAAGATTCCACTAAGTTACCTGGTGACATTTTCCCTTAATCTGAGATGAGTAAGAAAACAAATAAATTGTTAGTAACTGCTAATCCTCAGACTTGAGAGGAAGGTTCTCTTCAATAGTCATTCCAAATGGTTTAAAGCTAAGTTCTTCAAACCAAGTGGCTCAGTGGCCTTGAGTCAAGGAAGTTCCAATGTAAACTCAGATCCTTACTAGCTATGTGATCCTAGGCTAGTCACTTAACCTCTGTGTGCCTTAGTTTTCTAATCTGTAAAATATTGAATATAGATATTATTTATCTCCCAAGATTTTTGTGATAATGTGATGATAATGTGATAATATTTATGTGTGATAATGTGATAATAATTATAAATATATAATTATATAAAATTGTATATTGTATGTAAATACATAATGATTATAAATACAATTATAAACCACTTAGTACAATTCCTGGTAATGAGTAGGAACTTTATAAATAACATCATTATTGTCATCTTGTCATCATTGTCACCAGTAGCAGCAGCAGCATCTTCATCCAGAAAGTGATCAAACAAATCTAACACCTCTATAAATATTATCATTAAGAAGAAATATTTATGTCTTCCTCACCATCCATTCTCCTTACCTAAAATGCTTTTCCTGACTACTTATTAACAGTCAAAGAATTTCTTTAGCCATGTGTCCCTTTGGTTATCCTTTATATTTACTATAAAGACTTTACCGTCCCTAAAGTTGTAGAGAGGCAGCATGATATAGTAGATAGACTGCTGAATTGAATTTTAGTTTGAAAAGGGAGAGATATTGCACATTGATTTTAAAATGGGAGAATACCAGTAGCATTTACCTCCCTGAGTTGTTGTGTGACTCAGATGAAATAATGTTTTTACCGATCTAAGTAACACCAGTTACTAATGTTAAATCAAAGAGCAACTTGTAGTTTGTTAACCCAAGTCTCCCATACCCATGGCACTTTTTTACATTTGTATAATCACTGACACACAGTCCTATCAATTTCTCTACATATATGCACATATGTATGTGTATTTGTGTGTGTATGTGTGAGTGCACATGCACATACATATTAATATGTATACAAGCACATACATATTGTTTCATTTCTAAGAAGAATAAATCAACTTTAAACTTAATCCTTTAAAAACAGCTTATCACTAGCAATTCTGGTCATTTTTTCACTTGTGAAATCTCTGAAATAAATTCAATTTCTTTACTAACCTCACACTCTCACCAAACTTTTCTTTTGCTTCTGTGTAATTATTTCAAATATAACTCTTGGGTTCATTCCAATTGAATTAATATTCAATGTTTCCTCTGTATGATTTCTTCCTGGGCAGGCATTCTCTTGCTATACAGATTCTAACAATACATTTCCATCCAAATATATTTTTCTACTACCTTCCTCCCAAATGGAAATTCCATGTACTTCATTATCTTCTGCTTCCCTCTACTCCTGTAGACTTTAGAAAAAAAAATGGTTTTATTTTTTCCCCCTACTTATTATCCCCTTTCACCTCTTTCTCTTGTCTTGCTTCTCTAGGTTATTTTTCCCCCCACGATTTGATTTCCCATTTACAAGTATCTACTAACAAGGTTTGGAGTGGGGGAAGTGGGAAGTTGGGCCTAACATTGGGACTTTTATATCTCTTTGATTTTGCTTACTTTTTAATTTGTCTATTAGTTTGTTCTCTACCAGGTTCTGTGGGACTTGGATTAGCATAATGCCTTTCTCTCTTCCATTTCATCAACTTTTAGGTAGCCCTATTCATATCATAGCAACCTATAAAAATTTTTGTTTTCCAATGCTATGCTATGCTATCTCTATAGCCAGCAAGATTATGTAAAGCAAGTGCCTACTCTCTGAGATTACTTTCAATTTATGTATTTATATATATATATATATATAGATATATAATTTATATATCTATATACATATATATCAATTTATCTATCTATCTACATATATATATATAGATAGATATAGATATAGATATCTTATGTGGGTATAGTTGTTCAAATATTTTCATTAGAGTGTGAACTCTTTGAGGACAGGGAATTTTTAGCTTGGGGGTGGGGAAACTGTGGTCTCAAAGCCACATGTGACTTTATAGGTCCTCAGGAGGGGCCCTCTGACTGAATCCAAACCTCACAGAACAAATCCCCCTAAGAAAATAATTTGTTCTTTAAAACTTGGACCCAATCAAAAGGCTGTACCCAAGAACCTAGAAGGACATATGTGACTTCAAGGCTGCAGGCTCCCCACACCTGGACTTTTCACCTTTCTTTGTATTCCCAGTACTCAATATAGTTTCTGGGAAATATTAAGTGCTTGTTGACTTGACTCACAGTTAAGAAGCATTACCTTCCCAAATTATTTATTTAGCACCTAATATATGAAAATATCATTGATGATATAAAGAATTTGCTGTTTAGTGATGTCCAATTCTGTTACCCTGTGAATAATACTGTCTATGGGGTCTTTTGGTGAGTATACTGGAGTGGTTTGACATTTCTTTCTCCAGTGGATTACGATAAACTGGTTTAGTGACTTGCCCAGGGTCACACAGCTCAGTAAGGCTGGATTTTAATTCACATATTCCAGACTGGAAGCACAGCACTCTAAGAAATGAGCCATTTTTCAGCTCCTGATGCACAGAATAGTAAAATAATACTTTTTCCTGAGGAGTTTGCAATCAAATATAGAGAACAAAGCTCTTTCATAAATATTTATATTAAAAGGTATGAATCACAAACTGTAACACTGGCCTCCATCTTGTATTAAACATTGTTATGCAGTCATTTCAGTCATGTCCAACACTTTCTGAGCCCATTTGGGATTTTCTTGGCAAAGATATTGGAGTAGTTTATTTCCTTTTCCAGCTCATTTTACAGATGAGGAAACTGAGGAAAAGAAGGTTAAGTGACTTGCTCAGCTTTACATAGCTAATATGTGAGGTCAGATATTAACTTGGTCTTCCTGACTCCAGACCTCTATGCCCTATCCATTGCACCTCTTAGCTGCCCTCACCAATTAAAACACCTCCTTATCATGATTCCCCACCCCAATAAACCCTCTATAAGAGCATCTTTTGTAATAACATCTTTCCAGGGGCGGCTAGGTGGCGCAGTGAATAGAGCGCCGGCCCTGGAATCAGAAGGACCTGAGTTCGGAGCCGGCCTCAGACACTTAATCCGCACAAACAAAAACCTAGCCGTGTAACCTTGGGCAAGTTACTTAACCCCAATTGCCCTAAAGGGGCGGCTAGGTGGCGCAGTGAGTAAGAGCATCGGCCTCGGAGTTTGGATGACCCGAGATCAGATCCGGCCTCAGAAAATGAGCACACACGCATAAATAATGACTAGCCATGTAACCTTGAGCAAGTTACTTAACCCCAATTGCTTTAAAAAAAAAAAATAACATCTTTCCAGGGAGACTTTAAGGGATTCCTGATTTCAAGAATCAGCTTAGGTATTTTGCAGTTCCCCTAGTTACTAGGTACTTAGGTATTTAGCACCTAGTTCAAATTAACCCTCTGTTAAAGAAACAGAAGGTATGAACTCCTGTTCCGGATGTAACAGGAAGCGGCTGAAACAGGAAGGAACTAATGCCGTGTTTATATAAGGAGAAGTCCCTGCTGGGTCAGACAGATCTTCTTGGAGCAAGCTTCATAGAAGCAGAAGCTGTTGCTGCTGGGCAGGCTGAAGAGGAAAGACCCCCCCAGGCTGGAGAGAATGATTTTGATTCTGGGAACCAGCTGGAGCTTTTGCTGAGGAGCTGCTGAGTCCAAGGGCTAGCCTGAGCTTCTAGGATCTGCCAAAGATGTCCAAGGGTCAGTTGGAGCTGCCTCAGAATGAGGAAACCTGACTGTGATACTGGTACTTTTTTAATTTCCTGGAGTAGAAATGGTGAAGGATCTGACATGGACCAGACCCTGTGAACTTCAGCGTGGAGCAGGACCTGCCCAGATAGCTGGACAAGGAACTGGGAGCTGTCTGCCAGTCAACCTAAAAGACAGTCTGGTGAATCCAGGTAGAATCTGGGACCAAGGAAGGGGATCCAGGGAATCTGAGAACAGGCCCCAAGTCAAGATGAAAAGACCTAGCCTTGGGTACTAAGTAATTATGGAATTATAGTTTACTAGTGACCTAAGGGTTGGAGGGTTTTGTGTATGATACTTAGTAATTGATTCCTGAATAAGTGATTCATTGAGTTAATCAAGACTTTGCCCCAAGAGTGGAAGATTTTGACTATTGTACTTTGAGATGATTGTTACTGATAAGTGACTGATTGAGTTAACTTAGTTGCCCCATGAGTGGAAAACTTTGACTATTGTATTTTGAGACTATGTTGTGAATATTATATATTGTGATTCTCTATGACAAGTTGGAATATTGTGAATACTGCACCTTGATTTTCTGTGAAAATTTTGCTTTGATTTGTTATGGAATAAATAGAGTGATCATTATAGTGTGTAATCAGTACCTTAGAAGCTGTTCACAGTATCATTCTTCAGGAAAGCTGCTTGTGCATGGCATTACATGCTGTGAACTTCAGTGTGGAACAGGAAGTGAGTAGAGAGCTGGAAAACAACCTGGGGACTGTTTGCCTTTGAAACCAGGTAACAGTTTGGTGAATCCAGGTAGGACCTGCAACCATGGAAGGGTATCCAGGGCATCTGAGAGACCATCCTGAGTCAAGATGAAAAAAGACTTTACTTGTATATTGTGTATTGTCTGAGAAATGGTAATTTACTAGTGACCTAGGGGTGTAGGGCCTGTGTATTTTCTGATGTTTGAATAGTGAATGATGACTGAATAAAAGATTGATTGAGTTAATTTAGTGTGCCCCATGAGTGGAGAAATTTGAATATAGTACTTTCCATCCCTTAAGGAGGATTATTGAATGATTGAGTTACTAAGTGATTGATTGCTAAATGATTATACTTTGTTCAAAACTGTGTGACCCTTGTGGAGAAAAAAACAGGTGGCCGTTTTCTGTAATAAGTTGAGATGAATGCTGTATTTTGATTATCTGTGATAAGTTGTAACATTGTGAATTGATTTACTGTGAATGTTTTGCTCTGATTTGTTATTGAATAAATAAAGTGTTCACTATACTGTGCAATTAGAAGCTTAAAAGCAGTTCACAGTAGCATTCTTCTGGAAAGCTGCTTGTGCTTGGCTTCATACATGTGCATGTATAAGTAAATAGAAGGTATGTACAATGGGACAAAGATAATCTTGGGTAAGAAAGAACAAAAAGTTGAGAAGATCTGGAAAGGACTCCTGCAATAGTTTTAAAGAAAGTGAAAGATTCCAAAAACAGATGTGAGGAGAGAGAATTCCAAGTATAGTTAGTGCAAAACCACAGAGACTGTAGATAGAGCATAGTGTGTGACAAATAGTAAGTGGGTGAGTATGTCTGGACCATAGTATTTGAAAGTGATTTGTAATGAGAATGGAACACTAATAATAATAATAATAACCAGAATTTATACAATGATTCAGAGATTGTAAAGTTCTTTACATGTATCATCATATTGGATGTTTATAATAATGTTGTGAAATGGATTCTATTATTATACCCATTTTACAAATAAGCAATGAGGATAAAAGAAGTTAAAAGACTTGCCCAGGGACACATAACTAGTAAGTAACTAAAGCCAGATTTAAACGCAGGTGTTCATGATTCTAAGTGCAGGACTCTGATTCACTATGTCCACTAGATAACTAGGAAGGGAAGTTAAAGAGTTGGTGAATACTTTAAAATACTAAATGGAGGAGTTTATGTTCAATGCAGAGATAATAAGAAGTCAGTGTTATTTATTAGGCAGTGGAGTGACATGGATACACCTATGTTTTAGGATAATCTCTTTGTCAACTGTACAGAACATGGATTGAAATGGAGATAGGTTTGAGGCAAGGACATTAATTAAGAAGATATTACAATATTCCAGGGAAGACATTTTGAGAATCTGACATTGGAATAAGTAGGTAGGACTTGAAAATTGTTTGGATATAAGAGGCAAAGTAAATTCACAAAGATCCCTTAAGTCTCAAAACTAGGAAACTATGAGGATAACGGTACCATCAAAAGAAATGAGGTAGTTGAAAGAAAATCTTCATCTGCTTTTCATGATGTTCTTGTAAGGCAGATGGAGTACTGTTTAATTCCTGTCTTACAAAATGTTAAATACTTTATATTAGGTCATGCAAATAGTAAGGAACAGAGAAAAGAATCTTCTAATTCCTAAATTTGTGCTCCAATTTTGCATGAAAGAATGTAAAGTTGGGTGGGCAAAAATAGGAACTTTTTTAAAATAGGAGCTATTTTCTGGTTCCCTAGAATACAGAATAAAAGGAAATGTGTTAAATTAAGCAAGAAGCTATTTGAGTTGACAGCAAAGAAGGTTTATTTTGCTTCTTGAGGTTCTTAGCATTTCAGTGGGCTATGGAGAGGTCAACAGTCTCTCAAGATCCATGAAGATCTTTAAGAAACAAATAGATAACCATCTGCCATGGGTGGTATAGATAACCCCCAGGTTGGACAAGATGATCTCTTGAGATCCCTTTCAGCTTATAATTCTCTAAATTCACCAACTTAAATTCAATCTCAAACATGTGATTGGGAGAAAAGTAGGCCAGGCCATTCTCTAGGGACCAGAATTATCTATATCTTCTTAAAGCAAGCTACCTTTATTCTTTTGCCTTTTTTTCTTTCTCTTTAAGAATCTAGCCTGACACACATTTTAAAATATGTTTCAAAACCTTTGAGGATAAAATGTGTGATATGAGTGTAAGATATTATCATTGTTATTTTTTTATTCCTAATGATAAAAGCAATAGTGTCCCACAGAGCAAGAATAGCAAATTCTAGTGTCCCAGAATTAAGTAGGGCTGCTGAGATTATTATTCCAGCTGTCCTTTGCTTATTACAAATGAAGCTCAATTGCTGGAGGAAAATCTGAAGTCCTAAAATTACTATATAAATTATAAGAAACAGCTATTTGCAGCTAATATGTATTCAAAAAGAGTTACTTAATGGGAGGGGAAAATATTTTTTTCATAAAGTTGAACTAGATAAAATTTTCTTGATAAACTTTAGACAAGGTGGGAGTAGGGATGACTGATTTTCATGCATGTGACATAAACATATATTTTATACAAGTACACTCACAACTCACAGAAATCAAACTGTACTAATTAAATGTCATACTAGCTTTGGTCACTGGGCTCTGATTTCTAGGTTCATTTCCCCAAGTCCCACTAAAACTATTGGATCAGGTTCCTAGTTTGACTACTTCATTTCCCTTCAGGGCTCCTGAGGTCAACAAGTTAACAAGAAGCACTTATTAAATGCTTAATATGTGTTAGGAAATGTGCTAAGTGCTGGGAATACAAATAGAAAGAAAAAGAATACCTGCCCTCAAGAAACTTACATTTTAATTGGAGAAAAATAAGCTCATATTAAAGTCATATAGCATCACATAAAAGTGGGAGGAGAGGATGAAGATACACCCTAAAGACATTGTAAAGAAAATTCAGGAGGAGAGTCACAAGTGTAGTCTGGAGAAGAATAAAGATATTTGTGGTCTGGGAATTCTCCTTAGAATGGAGCTTCTGGGAGTAATCAGCCAATCAGAGGGTGACTGATTCATATCAAGCAGACCAAAGTGGGAAGCGAGGTTGAGTTTCTAGGGTGGTGAGCTTTCTGGGGCATTATAGGAAAAGTCTGGGAGGGTTGTCAGGAGGGTAGTCTGAATTGGAATGAAAGGGTAACCCTGAGGAATTGGGAGTATTTTTAATAATCTAGTTCTAGTGCACCTGTAGGTGTGTTTCCCCCGTCCTTTATGTGTTGGTATCAACTAGCTTGCCAAACTAAATTATGACAATATGATTTAGTAAGAGCAGTTGGGACAAAACATCACACAAACCAGGTACACTCTTCAACAAATACCTATATAGTCCAGGGTAAGTTAACTCCATCTCTGAGCATATGATATGGCAAAGAGTGTTATTAATAACTACTGGAAGTCATTTTGATGGATTTTTTTTTCTGCATTTCATGGGCCTTCATGAAATAGTCATTAAGCTTACTATACCTTTCTACTAGGATCCTGGTTGAGTCATGAAGCTAACTTTCCTCAGTGCATCTAGTTTGTCATAAGCTACTCAAGCAACTTTTCTGGGGACACTGCTTAGGTGACCAAAAGAATATTTAAAATCTTCCAGATATTTTGAGGTTTGAAAGGTCTTCCTCTGATCTAGAATGGAGGGAAGGAGGCTAAGAAAGAAGCTCTCCTCCTCTTCTCCCCCAAAAAATTGCTACTCAGATTCTTGGATGGAACCGCTATTTCCTCAAGACTTAGACATACTTGAATATTTCTGCTCCAAACTAGCTTGCTGTAATTCTAGACGCAATATGTATGTTTTAGTCTCCTCTGGCAATCCCAATACACTTTCTTGTGCATCTTCACTTAATTTCAACCTTCCAATAGCCTGAGGCATTCCAATCCATTAACATTGATTGATTTATTACAGAAGCTTAGGCCTTTTTCACAATACTATTTTTTTAAAGTTAATTAATTTTTTTTTTTAGTTTTCAACATTCACTTCCATTAGTTTTAAATTTTCTCCCCCTTCCTCCCCTTTTTCCTCCCAAGATAATGCATGCAATCTGATATAGGCTCTATATTTACATTCATATTAAACAATCCTATTTTTCACAGTAGTAGTCTTGCATAGGAGAATTACAATGAATGGAAGAAATCATGAGAAAGAAAAAAAAATCAAAAAAGAAAATAGTCTGCTTCAATCTGCATTCAGACTCCATAGTTCTTTCTCTGGAAGTTGACAACATTTTCCATCATTGAGTCCTTTGGAATTGTTTTAGGTCCTTGCATTTCTGAGAAGGGCTAAGTCTATCAAAATCAGTCATTGCACACTGTTGCTATTACTGTGTAGAATGTTTCCCTGGTTCTGCTTCCTTCACTCAGCCTCAGTTCATATAAATGTTTCCAGCTTTTTCTGAAGTCTTCCTGTTCATCATTTCTTATAGCACAAGAGTATTCCATTACATTCATATACCACAACTTGTTCAACTATTCCCCAATTGATGGACATTCCCTCAATTTCCAGTTCTTGTCCACCACAAAAAACAAACAAACAAAAAAACTGCTATAAACATTTTTGTACATGCAAGTCCATTTTCCATTTTTATGATCTCTTTGGGATATAGCCCTAGAAGTGATATTTTTGGGTCAAAAGGTGGAGTGCTAATTCCAAAATGAGAGTTCCTCCTTCTAATACCTTCTAAATATCTTATTTTCATCTGTTTTATTTTTCCTGTTTACCAATAACTGGAGGCTTGAGACTCAAGAGTAGTTCCAATGTAGTTCTCACATGATGCTACATTTATACTATTTTCTGTCACTAAGCTATCTACCTTTCTTTGCAGTCTCTGCCAGCAAGGTGATGGGGATGAAACCTAAAATGATGTATGCCAGAGAACACCACAATTCTAGTGATGCAGTACGAGATACCCCTCTTAGTGAGGTGATTTCTTATTACACCAACTTCATACATACAAAGATATGGGTCAGAGAAGATCCTCTGTTCTGATTCAGTTTCACTAGAACAAGACCCACAGACACATGCAGCATGTGATGTATACATTTATATATGCATGCATTTGTGTACATATACACACAGACATGTATTCATATGGTATGTGTATGCATTTGGATATGTACATGTATGTTTTTATATGGACATGTGTGTATATGTCTAGTGAGATGAATTGAAGCTCTGATGCTTTTTCTTCCGTTGTCTTGATAAATCAGTGATCTCTAACAAAAAACAGCCCACTTCTCTAAGATCTATGCAGATACCCCATAACCCCCAATTACTTCCCCTCAAGTCTTTTGGTGTAATCAGTGCAGTCATTCAAGACTGTTAACAATTCCTGTTACCAGCTACCCTACCCCAGGTACACTTGGCATTCTTCTAAATTTGCTAAAAGAAAATCTCAGTCCATGGTATAGTAAGATTTTTTAAAAACATATTAAATTCCACTCATTTATAAGAAACAGTAGATTGAGATAAAATAGAAACAATCTAAATAGAGGGCATTATCTACTTCTCCTCCTAGGATCCTGTTGAACTACATAAATGAGGAGTGCAAAAAAGTCCCTTTCTTTCTGCTGACTATTTTGAAAAGCAAAGCTCTTAGCTTAAAAGATAAAATGCTGTTAATAAGTAATTAGGAAAGGGATTCATATTAGGAAATTTATGCAAGGGGAAAAAACATACCCTTAACTAATACGAATAAAGAAATAAATAACATTCCAAAAAGTTGTTTTCCAGAACAACATTGCCCATTAATCCATTGTTTTCTTCATTGGATTGTACACTATTGAATCAATCCTTGATAATCCTCCAAGTTAAACAAGCATTCAGTTGATCAATGTGCTCCTTATATGAAACCCACAGGGCTACAAACATCATGAAAAGAAGTTTTAGGGTTTTGTTGTTGTTGTTTACTCTGTTTTTTTAATAAGAAAATCTATTCCTTCTTGTATCTGGGGGATTAAAAGGGAAGGCTGATAGCATTAGATTTAACTGTGAAAAGTAGGATAGAAAAAAAATCATCAATGATTATAGATGAGAAACATTAGAGTGATGGAAATATCAAAGGAGAGAAGTGGGAGAGGCATATTAAAGATATCTTATAAAGGTAAAATTGACAAATATTAGTTAAATATTGACTATGGGAGATAAGAAATAGTCCGGAGTCCAAGATAAGAGTAATAATGATTATGATGTGGTAATAATACTAATAGTAACTAACAATCATATAACACAATGTGCCAGGAATTGCACTATGCTAAGTGCTTTATAATTATTATCTTATTTCATTCTTACAACAACCCTGGAATGAAGGTTCTATTATTCCCCCCTTTCCCCTTTTACATATGAGGAAACTGAGGCAAATAAAGGTTAAATGATTTGCCCAAGTTCACATATCTAGCATCTGAGGCCAAATTTGAATGCAAGTCTTCCTGATTCCAGGCCCAGACTTGTAAAATTGTGTTGTACTCTACAGCAATAGGAAAGGAAGGAGTAGAAAAGGACTTTTGGGGAAAGATAATGAGTTCTGTTTTGAACATGTTGAGTTTAAGATAAATACTGAACATTCAGTTTAAATTGTGTAAAAGGGGGGTGGCTAGGTGGTGCAGTGAATAGAGCACTGGCCCTGAAGTCAGGAGGACCTGAGTTCAAATCTTGCCTCAGACACTTAAAGCAAAACTAGCCATTGTGACCTTGGGCAAGTCACTTAATCCCAATTGCCCTACCTTCCTCCCTCCAAAAAAAAAATTGTCTAAAAGATAATTGGAGATGTGACTTTAAAGGTAAGCAGAGAATTTAGGACAAGATAGTAGATTTGAGAGCCATCAACATAAAAAGGTAATTAAATCATGGGAGCTAATGAGATCACCAAGTGAAGTAGTATAAAGATAAAAGAGAAAAGCACCCAAGACACAACCCCATGGGACAACTATACTTAGAGGTCATGATCCAAAAAAAGATATAGCAAAGGATGTCGATGAGTGATCAGCTATATAAGACAAAAACCAAGAGATAGTGATGTCATAAAAACCTAGAGAAGAGAGTATCAAGGAGGAGAGGGTTTTCAAAAGTGTAAAGGACTAAGAGAAGTCAAAAAGAGTGAGGATAGAGAAAAAGGGCATTGGGTTTGGCAACTAAGATGATCTTAAAAAATTGGAGAAAACAGTTTCATTGAAATGATTAAGGTCAGAAGCTACATTTTAATGAGTCAAAGAGGAGAGAAAGTGGAAGGACCTATTGTAGATGGACTTTTAGAAGAATTTATCTACTGAGAGGTGTAATGGAAATGCAAATTTCAAGATCTTCCCTGCCCCTAGGTTAAGTGTACCTGGAGCCTGTGGTGGGAGGCTTATTTTTCAGGAAAGTCCACACACCTTGATACTCTGTGATTGGGCAGTGGGTCAAGAAGGTTGTTACATTCTCTAACCCAGGAGGCTATATAAACCCTGATGGGAGGCTTTGCTTTGGGGCTCACTTTTGAGAAGTGTTGTGTGATTTGACCAGATGAGACTCTGGGCAGCCGTTGAGAGCCCCCCGGCTTTAAAAACCCAGATGTTGATGCTTCCCTCTCTGGTAACTGTGATTTTGGTATTGATAATTGTTGGACAGTTTGGAAGCCTGTCTGTTTGATCAGTCTGTATACTCTGAAGTTCGGGGTGCTAACCTTTTCCCCCTGAACTAGGTAATATATGTTTGATTGATTAAAGTAAGCTTATTAACCGATTTTGAGTTGCTTTCCTTTACAAAAACAGATCTAAGAACCTGAGTTGGCAGCCACCCTGGACATGTTGGGGCGCTTGCCGCTACAAGAGCATAATAGATGCAAGATGATAATGGGAAGGGAAGGATCAAGTGAAAGATTTTTCAAGATGGGGAAACATGGTCATGTTCATAAGTAGTAGGGAATAAGTCAGTAGATAAGAAGAAATTGAAAATAAGTGAAGGAGTGAGGAAGACAGAGGGGAAAATTTGTTAGAGGAGTTGAGATAGAATGGGACCACTTGAATAAAAGGATGTCTTAGTAAGGAGTAAGGTTACTTCACCATGTGAGACAATGGTGAAGGAGGAGTTAGTAGTAAAAGGCATCTGAGTAATAGAGATGGGAAAGGAGGGAGAAAAGGGAATTCATGGTGAATACTTTTTTTTTTTTTCTGTGAAGTATGAGGCAAAGTTCTTAGCTAAAAGAGTTTGGGCAGGCTGAGCCATTGTGGGTTTGATAAGGAATGAAAAAATTTGGAAAACCCTCTGTGAAAAATGTGGTAGTAAGTTTTTTAACTTTAAAAGAGAGTTATAACAGGATTGCCTAGCAGCAGTGAGGGTCCAGTTGAGGTTGTGCAACATAAATTTGTAGTGAATTAAGCCAGCATGGCTGCATGATTTTTTTCCATCTTTATTCAGCAGCACAAGTAGGAGTGAATAGTGGGTCTGATGCAAGACCCTAGCTTGGTTGGACATAATCAACAACATGGTAAGAATTCAAGGGATTCAAGAGATGAAAACAGTATGGAATTGAATTGATCCAAGAGATGAAAACAGTATGGAATTGAATTGATCCACCAAGCAGTCAACATGGGAAATAAAGAAGAGAGTGATTAGAACAAGGGACATGGCTTGGTTAAGAATTAAGGAATAAAGGAATTGCAGGTCATGTATCGATGAATAACAGGATTTTATAATGGAAGGCAGAGGGAGAAGAAAGTCAATAGATTATGATGGGATAAGGGGATTTCAGAATTCTTGAACATAGAAGTAATACATTTTGGGGGGATGACATTATCAAGGGGATGACCATCTTTGTGTGTGGCTGTAGGTTGTAGGAATAGGTCATAATAAGTGAGTAGGTTTAGGAAATGGTTGGTTAGGGTTTGTATGTTTTTTTTTTTGAGAGAGAGTCAATATACATGTTGTAGTTCCCTAGAATGGAGCAAGATTTGAAGAGGAGAAAATATAATATGTACCAGATAACAAACTCTTTAAAGAAAGAAGTATGCCTTGGGCAGAGGGTGGGGAGGGGTATCTAAAGACAATAGTTACCAGAATTTTGATTAGGTGGTAGACATGAATAGCATGGACCTAAAGGGAAGAGAAATGTGCATGTGATGGAGGTAGGGGTAGGACCTGAAAGTGGCAATGGGGAGCAAGGAATATTCCAACCACCCTCAACCAGATCAGTATATTCAAATGAGTGAAGGTGCAGCCAGTACTGAAAAGATTGGGCGTAGAAGCTGTGCTATTATAGGGAGCCAAGTTTCAATAAAAGCTAGTATACAGAAGAAGTTGGAGAGGGAAAAAGAATATGATGAAGGAAAGTTTCTTACCTAGGGAGCAAACATTCCAAAGGGCACAGGGAAAGGGCCGAGTAGTGTTTGGTTGAAACTGTGCAGTGAGAGGATTGAAGGAGTTGAGGATGAGGAAACATGTGACTGAGGGTGGGAGATGGAGTTTATATGACTATCTTCCGGAGTTTAGTTCTATAGAGATGTGAAATATATTACCAGGTATGAGAAGATCCAATATTAAGTAGAGGGCACCACTCCTCTACCCAAAGAAGGTTGCAAATTATTCTGGAGTCAAGTACAATATAAGATGGGAAGTACACAGACAGATAGTCAAAGTGGAAGCCCTGTTTCATGACTACTATTCCTTCCAAAGGCTACAGATTAGGCAGGAAAAGAGCGCAACTAAATATGGAAAGTAAGCCTGCACAAAAGAGGAAAGAAGTTCTGTTCCCTTACCTATTTTTTTATTCACTTACCTCAAAGGAAGAATAGAGTTAGAGACAGAAGGTATGACATCAGAAAGTAGGTTATTCCTCTTTCTACCAGAGGTTCTCCATATTTCAGTTGGGAGATTGAGTGGGCAGTAGTAATTGGTGGTTGTCTTATGCTGTCACAGATGGAAGTCACTGATTTGGTGTAGGTGAATTGGCTTAACTCCTTGTCAACTTCCTTCAAGGCAAATTCTGTGCCAGCAGGAAATGGAAAGCATGAAGCCTTCCCATGGTTTAAGGTCTGCTCACATGAGGAGACTAGTAATAATAATGTAGAAATTGAATACACATTTTAGAATTCATTTCTATGCTTTATTAATTATTTCTACCTCTAGGAATTAACTGTGTCTTGCCTACTAGAGCAAAATCAGACTGCATTAATAGAAGCACAATGTCTACAACAAGGAATAGTCCCATCATATTCTGCAGTTGTTAGACCACTTCTGGGGTATTTTTGGTCATTTACCTATATCAAAGACTATGTAGGACATCATTAAATTAGTACAGATCAATTTAAAGGTGATGAAATAATAAAGTTACCTGTACAAGGATCATTTTAGAGACGAGATTTGCAGGAGGATGAAGGTTGCAAGCATCTGACAAATTAAGAGGCAATGCACTTCTGCTTGGCATATAATAGTACTTCTCACAACAATATCTGGGAATTATAGTGGCAGAATATTACTAAAGCTGATGAAAATATCCTTAAACAATTAAAATCAAGTTAAAGTACAATCATCTACCATCGGGATTGCCCTTTACATTGAATTCTCAAGAAGGGTATTTAACCATTTCTAAAGTATTTTGTGGAGGGAATTACTCTTCAGACACAGGCTGAATTAAATGACAATGATCTGAGATTATATGGCTACATAATTTGCTATTGTTGCGTATGGAAACTTCTTGATTGGAAGTGTCAGCCAAGGTGAGGTTACCTCTTTCTATAGAAATATAATGGTTCCATAATTCATAGGATTGCAGGGTAAGAAATCATAATGTCACATACTAAGAGATAGGAGTTCAACTAGTTCAACTCTCTCATTTTATATATGGAGAAAACAATGCTCAGAGAAATTAACTGACTTGTCTAGGATCATGAATCTTGTAAATTTTGGAGAGAGAATTCTCTTCTCCCTCTTCCTTCTCTTTCCCCTACTCCTTCTTCTTTGCCTCCTCTACCCAAAGAAGATCACTTCAATCTGAGTTCCATCAAACATAAAAAATGAACAAAAATACCAATGATGATGTAAGCAAAGTTTAATTGTATACAGCTCTTTGAAATTTTAAGAATGCTTCCATACATCATAGCATTTGTGATTCATAGCAATATTGTTAGGTTCTGCAGATATTATAACCCCCATTTTAAAAATCAAGAAATTTAAGCTAGTGGAGTAGCTAGGTGGCACAGTGAATAAAGTACTGTCCCTGGAACCTGGAGAACCTGAGTTCAAATCCTGCCTCAGGCACTTAACACTTACTAGCCATGTGACCTTGGGCAAGTCACTTGATCTCAATCGGCCTGCCTCTCCCTCTCCAAAAATAAAAAGAAAAGAAATTTTAATCTAAGAGAGGCTTTGTGATTTATGTTGTAACTGTTTTTCTTTCTAGTTCTCTGGCAAAATAATGTTTTACGAAGATCAAGTTCCAGTATATCAAAATAACCTAGTTTAACTTGTGTCCAAATTTTGCTAATAGGAATATTATGGAAATAAAGAGTTTTGAGAAATTTTATCTACTTAAGAAATTCAACTGCAAGTTGCAATACAGAAAAGTCAAAGTCCTTGCATTACAAAAAGAAATAAATACAGACTCATCAAAATTAGAACATTCTGAATAGGTGTTATATTTAAATTACTCCATTAGGAACAGACCATTAAATCTGCTTATGTCCACTTCATTCTGTCTCTCCAGGACAGGATAGCTCATTTTATACTACAGGCAAAAGCATCAAGACAGTGTTTTAAATAAATGGCTCATTTAACAGCAAGTCTTAAAACATCCATCTTTAATTCAAACTTTTTTTTCATTGTCTTATCTACAACACATTATACATATTCATTGAAGTATATCCACCTTAACATTAAAGCAATTAATAGTATTATAGTAAGGATTAATACCCAAGTTTTCCAACTTTTTTCATTATATTTTGGTATCTTGATAGCATTTCTAAACACATGGGAGTTTTTTTTTAATAATATTCTGAATTTTGCAGATGAAAATCTTAGATTCAGGGAGGTTATTTAACTTACTATCATCACACAAGTAGTAAATGTGGATTATGTACCTGTATCATTTGACTTCACAGCCAATGCTAGAGAAATAACGTGAATGATGCTTCCATTCTACTGGAGAAGTAGAAAAAAAAAAAAAGATCAGACTGTGATTAGAGATCTCTCTGTGAATAGAACTAATCCTTGTCATTTTGTTTGTTTTTGTACCTGAAGGAAAAGTTTGTATGACTTTTGTACTTTTGTTGAATGATTCTTTTGACAGTTTGCCAAAGTTGCATATTTTCTTTTATTTTCTTCTTTGGAGTGTGTGCATCCTCATTGAAAATGGCTTCAAAAGGTAGCTAGGTGGTACAGTGAATAGAGCACTGGCCCTGGAGTCAGGAAGACATGAGTTCAAATCCAGCCTCAGACACTTAACACTTACTGGCTGTGTGACCTTGGGCAAGCCACTTAACCTCAATTGCCCTTCCACAAAAGGCAAAAAAAAAAAAAAAAAAAAGGAAAATGGCTTTAAAGCTACATCTATAATCACTATTTTTTTTTCGTTATTTTGAGACAGTTTCAAGGCTCACAGAAATTTATGGCCTAAGTATAGACTTTCTATCAATTCTTTACCCTTTAATTCTTCTAGATGCTTTTCCCAGTACCTGGCACATACTAGGTATTTGATAAACGTTTCTTGATGACCTATTGGATATTCAATTGATGAAGGTATTTTAATGATATATGTGTTCAAATGACATAATATTCAATGTATGCATGTATATGTGTATATATATGTATATATGTATATATAATATAAATTTTAAAACATCTATATTTCCTCTTTTATACCTCTGTCTTTCATATGGCAAGGTTTAAGATAAAAGAAAGCAACAAAACCAGTAAACATACTAAAAACAAATCTGGCATTCTATACAATGTTCCATACCTATGGTTCTGAGTTTCCGAAAAGAATTAAAGGGAATTTTCTTATACCTTTTCTTTGAAGCCAAGCTTGGTTATTATAATTTCAAGGCACATGATTTGATTATTTTTATTGTTGTTTTTCCCCCATTTACATTGTTATAATATTTATGCGTTTTGTTCATTTGACTCTGCTTTTTTCATTCTTCTTCAGTACATTTAGAAATTTTCATATTTCTCTTTATTCATCATATACAACATTTCTCAAAATACACTAACATTCCTTTTCCTTCATGCTCAACAATTTGTTCTGCCATTCCTCAGTCAGTAGACATCTACTTTGTTTCAGTTGTTTGATAGGACAGAAAGTGCTGTCATAAATATTTTGGCATATATGAATCTTTCATTTTACTCAATGACCTCATAAAAATTAAGATATAGGCTAGGCATTGGAATATCTGGGTCAAAGGTTAAGGAAATGTTGGTCACTTTATATAATTCCAATTTGCTTTTCTAAATAATTTTACCATTCCACAGATTCACAAAAAATGCATTTTGTGCCTATCTTTCCATAATTCCTGCAGTTTCCATCTTTTGTCAACTTTGTCAATTTGTTCAGTTGCCTGGATTTGTTCTTAAATTATTATTGATTTAGAACATTTGTCATTAAGTTTTTAAAAGCTTACCTTTTTTTTTTCTCTTGAGAACTTGTTTTTTCTAATCCCACACACAAGCCTTAAAATGTGAAGAAGTTTATATGTATTCATAAACCAAGACTATTAAAAGTTTCACCACTCAAAAATGAATCTAACTCCCAGGAAGCATGATCTTTTTCTCTTTATAATATGGCATTGTGATACTTTCCTATATGTTTAGTGGTATTCGTTATAATAGTGATAGTAGTAGTAGCCATAGTATTAGGAGGAGGAGGAAGAGGAGAAGTAGAAGTAGTAGTAGTAGTAGCAGCAGCAGCAATCCAGTTTAAAAATAAGTTTGATTCTTGATTTGTCATGGCCAAAGAATTCTTTACCTGGAAGTTTAACAGTGATGCACCACAACTTAATTTTTTTGTTTGACTCTTGGTCAGAAAATATAGGCTATCAATTTTAACCATTTTGAAATCTTTCTAGTTTGGGAGATCCCTTCTGTGGTCACAATCTACCATTATGGAAATTATAGTTACCTTTATTCAAAAATGATATATTAGAATAGGAACTTTGAGTGTTTGAAAAAAAGTAGGTGTATATTGTAGAAAGAACAAGGAACAATAAAAAAAAATATTGCCTAAATGGTACACTCACGTATAAAGAATGGTAAGTAAACTTAAAGAACTTCACAACATTGATTAGATTCTCAGTATATATTTTATGCCATGGATACAAAGCACATTAGATGAGATGATATGGCTGTGTTGTTATCAACATGGCTAGAAGAAAAAGCCATACTGATGAGAGTAATAGGAGAAGGAAGAGAAAGTTGAGAAGAATATCAAGACAAATACATTTATAAAATATAGTAAAGTTTATGTTATTTTCCTTACTTTAGAGTAAACTCTATAAACTTTAGAGTATCAATAATTAAAATTTTAATTTTCTTCCCATTTTTGAGGCAAAAAACTGAGGTCTAGAGGTCAAATAGTTGCTAAATAACAGTAATTCTCAGGGCATCTCTACAAATTAGCAAAATGACACATGATTTAAACAAGACTGATTTTTAAAAGGGAAAAAACAGAAATTTTCCATCCTAATGAATATTGCTCCCTTCCAAATAATTGTCCTTGGATGCTGTGGGCTGCTCAGTGTCCAGCACTTAGCATGATCTGGAGACGTAAATAAGAAATGACCAGGCCATGTGGGTAGCTCAAGGAAGAACCATGAACTCCTTTTATTGATACTCAGGGAAAGGTTTTTATAGAGCAAAGAGACAAAGGATGGGAAGGAAGAGAAATCATTATCTTAGTCTGTTGTATCCTGGAAGTAGCATAGTAATAAGACCTATTGTTTCCTAGGTGCCATAGAGTCTTGGGCAGTTATCTCTTATCTCAGTCAGTTACATCTGAAAGGATGCTCTTGAGAGCTGGCCTCAAAGCCTAATGGCCAAGGCCACATCATCAAGAACATCTGCATAAGAACTGACTTCCTGAAAATGTTTTGGACAACTAAAGTTTTGGGGCAGAGCCTCTTAACCTCAGAACTCAAATACCATCCTTATAAGTGTATCCCATATCAAAAGAACTCTGGAGCTTAGTGAAAAGTCACATCTTGAAGAGGTCTTTGTTGTTCAGGTCCACTGAAGATAAGCAATTCAGTATGTGTTGTCCATGTATAGCTATGCAAAATGTTACCATAGTAGATGTATTGTAAAAGACTGCTTATATTTCCCTCCCACCCATCTCACCTCCCACCTGCTCCATTCCCTACTCTGATCCTGTCCCTCTTTGATAGTGGGTACTTCCAACCTCCACTCCCCCCAGAATACCCTCCCCTCCATCATCCCCCCTCTCATCCCCCTTTCCCCTACTCAGGAGAATAAGTGAGGGTAAGATATACCATTTAGTATGTATGTGATTATCTCCTTGAGCCAGCTTCAATGAGAATATGCGTTTGCCTTTTTCTAATCCTGTTCTTCCTCACCCCTGCAACTACTTCCCCTTGCCTCTTCTACATGAAATAGTTTACCCTACCCTGTCTCTCTCCATCTCCTCTTGCCACTTTCCTCTCTCACCTCTTGACTTCACCCCTTAAGAATCATCCCTTCCTTGGGGTGGCTAGGAAGCTCAGGGAGCAGAGCACCACCCCAGAGCCAGAAGGACCCAAGCTCTGATCTGGCCCCAGACACCCAAGACACAAACAAAAACCCAGACACATGACCCCAGGCAAGTCACCCAACCCCAACTGCCCTCCAAAAAAAAAAATCACCCATTCCCATCAAATTCAACCTGTGCCCTCTATCCATGTACACCTGTGAACATATGCCATGTACCCCTCTTCAATTATTTTCATAATGAGAAAGGTTTCATCAAAAACAGTTACTGTTTTTCTATGTAGGAATGTAAATAGTCCAACTTGGATAAGTTCCTTTTGATTTCTTTTCCTTGATTACCTTCTCAAGCATCTCTTGCTTCCTGTGTCTGAATGTCAAATTTTCTATTCAACTCTGGTTTTTTCATCAAGAATGCTTGAAAGTCCTCTATTCCACTGAATGACCATATTTTCCCCTTAAACAAGATACTCAGTTTTGCTGGGTAGGTGACCCTTGGCGGCTTCAGTCCCAGCTCTTTTGCCCTCTGGAATATCATATTCCATGCTCTTCGATCCCTCAGTTTAGAAGCTGCCAGGTCCTGGGCTATTCTGATTGCGTTTCCACAATATTGAAATTGTTTCTTCCTGGCTGCTTGGAGTATTTTCTCCTTGATCGTGGGGGGTTCTGGAGCCTAGCTATAATATTCCTAGGTGTTTTCTTTTTGGGATCTTTTTCAGGAGGCAATTGGTGGATTCTTTCAAACTCTATTTCCCCCACTGGGTCTAAAACATCAGGGCAATTTTCCTTGAGAATTTCTTTAAGGATGTTTTCTAGTTTCTTTCTTTGATCATGGCTTACAGGTAGTCCAGTAATTTTTAAATTATCTCTCCTGGATCTATTGTCCAGGTCAATGTTTTTCCCATGAGATATTTCACATTGTCTTCTATTCTTTCATTTGTTTGGATCTGTTTAATAGTATAATGATTTCTCATAAAGTCACTAGCTTCCATTTGCTCCAGTCTAACTCTGAAGGAATGAATCTCCTCAGTGAGCTTTTGAGATTCTTTTTCCATCTGGCAAATTCGACTTTTTAAGGCATTCTTCTCCTCATTGCCTTTCTGAGACTCTTTTGCCATTTGAGTTAGTCTATTTTTTAAGGTGTTATTTTCCTTAGTCAGGCTGTTGACTGTCATTTCATACTTTTCTTGCATCTTTTTCATTTCTCTCCCCAAATTTTCCCCCACTTCTCTTATCTGCTTCATAAGGTCCTCTATGGCCTGTAGCCAGCTTGTATTTTCATTTGGGGCTTTTGGTGCAGGAGTTCTGACCTCACAGTCCTCCTCCATGCTTTGAGCCTCTTTGCCCCTAAAATAGGAGTCCAACGTTGAACTTTTCTGTTTATTTTGTTTCATTTGCCTAGGCATGTTGCCACTTAATTACTTGATTTTTGGGCTTGTTGCCACAGTAGGACTCTGCCCCCAGACAGGGGAGCTTCCGCCCAAACGTGGGGTCTTCACTACTTCTGCCAGTTGGGTGGCCTCTGTAAAGCCTCCACCCACTCTGGCAAATTGGATACCCACCTCAAACTTCCCCCCCAGACCACAATCCAGATCCAGGCAGTTTAAAGCAAGAGTGATTAACCCCCAGACTGATTGTTGGATCTCCCTACAGTTTGCAGACCAGGAGCTAGAGCCACTAATGACGCTGCAAAATGGCTTCTGTGCAGCTGTTTCTTCAGTAGCTTTTCGCCCCCAGGGGAGGATGCCATGCGTTCTCCAAATACTGGTCCCAAAGTCCATAGGGCACTAACCTTTCACTTTGTCCTAGGCACATCTGTGCTGATAATTCTGGAATCGTCACAATTGTTGGTGTTCTGGGGTCCCTCCAGCCTGCTGAAGGCCCGGCCTCCCTGGGGCTAAAACCGAGGACCTGGGCTTGGCTCCTAGAGTGCTGCGCTGTTGGTTCCCATCGCATTGTGCTGCCTGCTCTCAGAGTGCTTCACTGGACGCTCCCTGCAGGGCTGCTGGGCTGTCCTCAGCAGGAGGTTAGCTTCTCTGTGCCATTTTGTGAGTGCTGTCCAAATGACATAGTTCTGATTCCATTGAGTCCTAAATACTTTTGGGCCTCCTGGAAGAAATCAGTCACCTTTCAGAGTTTTGCCTAATAATTCACACTGGAAAGAATGAGTTAATTAAGAATATGTGTTTCCTGAATTTTAACTTGGATTTCAATAGTTAATCTTTAAGTCTTGTGCATCATTATATACTTCCAGGACCAACAGTATAGATGAACATTGACCTTAGTCCAAAGTTGAAGTGGAAAAAGAGAGGAGACTGGATTGTCAACAATAAATATCAAAATCCTTTATTGACCTCCATGTTTCCTATGTAAGTAATGTCCCATCTTTTAAATATCAACCCTCAACTGATTTTGTTATATGATAGAGAGACAGGGACTACACGTTCCATGGAGGAAAAAAAATATTTCAGTTATATAACAAAAGAAAGTCTCATAGTTGATATGAAAAGTTGTGCCACATAACAAATGAGATATTGATGAAGTGCAGAAAAATCTTATGAAAGAATTGTAAAATAAGAGGAGTTGATCTTCTTGTCAAATTTAAACCCTTCATCTCCTTGAGATTTTAGGAATAAGGACTTTGGTAAGGTCTTTAGCACTTCAAGTGGGGCTCTTTTGCAAACTCTTGAGGGCCTACGGATGAGCAAAATATAATATGGACAGAGATATCAGTTATGATTTGCTCATCTGAGAGAAATTCTTATTTATGATGTCAAAGTTTCATTTGAGAATTTTATTTTTTTCTTTTTCTTACTTTTTTATTTTTACAAAGCAATTGGGGTTAAGTAACTTGCTTAAGGTTACACAGCTAGTCATTATTTATGTGTGGGTGCTCACTTTCTGAGGCCAGATTTGATCCCTGGTCATCCCAACTCTGAGGCTGGCACTCTTACTCACTGCACCACCTAGCCACCCCATCATTTGAGTATTTTAGAGATCTCTCCCTACTTATTAATTATAGAATATCTAGCTCTTCTTCTTACTCCTAATCAAACAATCCTCAAAATCACTTCAATACAAGACTTAAATTATGTCAGGTATTAAATAAACTTATATGGGCTTACCTGATAATCAATCCCTCATAATAATATCATTTATAGGGGCGGCTAGGTGGCGCAGTGAATAGAGCGCCGGCCCTGGAATCAGAAGGACCTGAGTTCAGAGCCGGCCTCCGACACCTAATCCGCACAAACAAAAACCTAGCCGTGTAACCTTGGGCAAGTTACTTAACCCCAATTGCCCTAAAGGGGCGGCTAGGTGGCGCAGTGAGTAAGAGCGCCAGCCTCGGAGTTTGGATGACCCGAGATCAGATCCGGCCTCAGAAAATGAGCACCCACGCATAAATCAAATGACTAGCCATGTAACCTTGAGCAAGTTACTTAACCCCAATTGCTTTAAAATAATAATAATAATAATAATAATATCATTTATATCTGTATAATTTTAATTTCCAGACAAATGGCTGGTGAAATTTTGAAGAAAAATCTCATTCAGAAATTGGGGACTGCTCATATAATGATGAATTTATTTATTTTTTATTTTTTGGCTTTTTTTTTTTGGAGGGACAATTGGGTTTAAGTGACTTGCCCAAGGTCACATGGCTAGTAAGTGTTAAGTGTCTGAGGTCGAATTTGAACTCAGGTCCTCCTGACTCCAGGGACAGTGCTCTACTCACTGTACTACCTAGCCACCCCTATCATGATGAATTTAAACATTACCCTTGATGCAGAATTACTTTTAATGTTAACAAATTGGGATGTTGTTTTCATACCCTTTTGTTGTTAATAGTTCATTCATTTTCAGTCATGTTCTATTTTGTGATCCCATTTGGGTTTTTGTTTTGTTTTGGCAAAACCACTAGATTTGTTTATCATTCCTTTTTCAGCTCATTTTATAGATGAGGAAACTGAGGCAAACAGGGCTAAGTGACTTGCACAGGGTTACACAGCTAGTATTTGAGGCTCAATTTAAATTCAGGATGATGAGTCTTCCTGGCTTCAGGTCCAGCATTCTATCTAATGGGCCACCTCGCTGCCGCTTTTCATATCTTATTATCTTGGGAAAATATGTTTACTAATGACCTAGCAATTGGGATAAAGACTAACCAATTACATATGCATATAATAGAAGTTGATTATATTATAATCAACATTGAATATGAAGAATTCAAAGAAGCATGGAAAAATTTGTATTAACTAAAATGAAGCAAAATAATCAGAACCAGGAAAATTCTGTACACAAAAATATATCACCATTAATAGAAAGAACAAAAAATGAAACTAAAATTAAATACTGTTAAACTGTATTGAACAAATTTGGTTCCAGGGAAGAACTGAAATATACATACATACATACATACATACATACATACATACATACATACATATATATATATATATATATATCTTCTTTTTATAGTGTAGGAGACCTAGGTATAGAACAGAGCGTACAGTGCCAGACTCAGATTATATGTTGCTTAGTTTTGCTAAAATATTCATCTTTCCTTTATCGTTTTTAATGTCAGTTATAAGGAATTACTTTTTTGGTAGCAATATTAGAGAAAGGTCTAGTTACAAAAAATGTTAAAAGTAAAAAAACAACAAAAATTATATATTCATCCATATATGTAGGATGAAGCTTTAATTGCCTATTTGTTTTATATATATAAACACACACACTATGTGTATATATATGTATATATATATGTATATATGTATATATATGTATATATGTATGTGTATATATATGTATATATATATATATATTCCCTGTGTGTGTATATGTAAGTGGGTTTATACATATACTTTTGTTTTAAAAAATTAAGGCCTCATTAAAGAATTTCAAATAATACTGCAATAGGTGACATATAAACAACATTCCAGAATGACCCATCTGCATGATACAACTGATGACCTTGTACTCACTGTGCACACCAGTAAGTTACTCTAATTCACTAAAATGTCATTACTAATGTAGAGAGGTCAGAGAATTTTATAATTCAAAAAAAATTCAACTGACTTCAGCTGGATTACATCAATTCCTTTTTCACCCTCAATAACCTTTCTCTCCCCACTCAAAACAAATAGAAACATCCAGGAAAAATAATTTCCATAAATTTCTCCAGAAATTCACAATTCTTGAAAGGCAGGGAGATTTTCACAATATACTGCCAAAATCTCTCCTGTTGCCCCGTAAGCTTAGTTCCTCTTGCCTCCTCATAACTGGAGTTGGAGAACAGCTGTCTACTGACAAGACTTCATTTTTTTTCCCCAGAAAATTCACCACCTGATCTTCTTTCCTCCAACATGCTTCAAATTTCATTTTTTTCCTTTCTCCACCTGAGTAATGAATGCTTTCCAAGTCACCTAAAATGTTAGTTAGAAAAGATGACATTTTAATTTTTTAGGATTGTCTAATCAAGATGAATATACACACATGCACGTACACATTCACATACATGTTCTCCTGAAGGATATTGTCGTGTGCATCCTGCTTAGGTAAAAAAATGGAAAAGGCAAAGAAGAAATTAATATATTTTAATATCCAATCTTTTAAAGAATCTACATAAAGTTCCAGGCTTGAGAATTGGTCAAAGACACATGTACACATTCCATTCATCTGAGTGTAATTAGGCTTCCTTTCCACTAACCCTGCTGAAACATTTGTATCTTCAGTGTTTGTAACATGAACAGATTTATTCATGATCTGTAATTATAAAGATGACCTTTTGAAAAATCATCAGGACTCCTATTTCAGAACATGAATGAATGAAAGTGACTACAGAACACTAGCATTCATTTAAATATGAAAAGACTTGTCCTGTCTGCTCAGAAGGGAAGCATCCTCAAGGGCTGATTTCCTGAAGCCTCACCATCATTAACTTGGGCCTCATTGTCCTACACCTGGCTGCTTTCACTAGCCTGGATACCAGCATTTACTAGAGGACTGGAACCAGATGCAGCAAGGAGGAAAGATGTCACATGCCATGTGGGATGGTAATATAGTGCACCTGACAACTGGCAGAGCCTTTGGAAATGAGGCTTAATGGTAAAATGAGTGCAATTAAGTGTGCTGTTACATCTCTGCTGTCCCAGAGCATGAGGATGCTTAATGTGACTCATCAGCCCCATTCCAAGCTCCAGACACTTGGAAACTGAATGAGTACAAATAGGAAATTCCACAGTAAATCAGAAACACAAAAGGAATTTATAAATATGAAAAATGATCTCTCTCTCTTTTTGCTGCTGGCTTCCTTTCAGTAATACAGCTTCGCTGTATGTAGTACAACAATGCTGGGGTCGTCTTCAATTGAATCTTATTGATTTTGCTATATTTTAACTCCATAATAACTTTGCATCAAGCAGAGAGGACACTCTAAACATTTCTGTGTGGCCCTGCTCACAGAGTTCTTTTAGCTGCACTTCTAAACTCAAAATAATATTGTTTAATCTAAGCTAAGAAATGACTCTACATTGACCAACACAATAGCTTCAATCTGACCATCATTTCTAAAGCAATCGATAGCACCAAGAGTCACAGTCTGGGATTGTAGAAATTGGCTGTTTCAACAATAATAACAACCCCAAAGAGCGACGACATCATTTTGTGCTTTTGCTGATCGATTATTGTCCTTATAAAAAAGAAAGAAGGTTCTATGGAATGCGATGGAGAGGGAGTATATTCCAGATGCAGGGGTAAATGTAAACTTCCATGATAGTTGATAAAAACATAAATTTAATTTTTCTGAGAGAGGGAAACATGGTAGGGGAAAGTAACATAACCTAAACACTAAAAATAAAATAAATCAGACAAATTTTCCCAAGATCATTAAATGGTCTATAGAAAGGATATGAGAATATCTGTTTTAAAGAAAGACAAAAGATAGAATCAAAAATGTTTAACCATCATGGCTTCAAAAGTCTTTCCATTGGAAATTCTTTCTGCAGAATGTACTCAGTTTATATAAGGTATTTAGAAATGTCTGTACATTTGAGTTTTCCTGGACTAGATTAAAATATAGAATACTTGCATATCCTGGCTTCATAGAATTATTATTTCAAACTCTGTCATCCGAGCCCAGAATATTTGAAACCCTAATTATCAAATAATGTAATACATACAAGAATATCTCTCCCTTGATATGGTAAAAATCAATATGTAATAGCAAAGTTTAATACTTCTTCATATAATCCATAATTTTCATATGATTGGAGAAAGAAAAGAAAAAAAAACTTACCTATGCTGTTTAGTGCTCTTACGTAAAATCCAATTGAAACTAAAAAGGTTATCACATTACTAAAGTCTAGTTAGTGAGGTTTCCCAGAAGCCCAGTGGAGTTTCTCATGGCAAGCATTGATGACTACACTAAAGCATTTCCCAGGTAAAAATCACCTTTGTCCTCCCCTGGAGAAAAACGTTAAACAAAAATGATTAGGACACAATCACACACCTACCTGTTACATGGGAAGAACAATGAAACTAACAAAGAGGTTTATCAGAAGAAAATGTGTGTGGTGACTGGTGCAGCAGATGGCCAAACTGATGAGTATTTCAAGCATTTTGCATATGCCAATTTAGGTCAAAATTCTGTTTTTTCTTGAAAATAGATTAACCTGGGAAATTTCAGTAAAGATGTGAGCATGAACTGAGAAAAAATAATTGTCAGATTCTAGCCTTTGTTCTATTTTCTATCAATGTTGTAAAATCTGGTTCGTGCTAAAACTTTTTCCTAACTTGTTAGATGGAGGTTGAATTCTCAGAAACATATTGATTTATGTATTCATTTCATCATATAGGAGCAGTGATTGACTTTCATTTTTTACTCACATAAATAGTATCTATTACAGTCACTAAGTAAATACAACCTAGCACCAATGCCATTGTATACCTTTTTTTAAAATTCCCTGTGATAGAGGTTATGATATTCTGTTGCTTATTGCATATTAATTAGTAGAATGATGAACAGTCTGCATATGGTCCTTCTTTCACACCACTAAGAGCCATGCCATGAAATGCTATATCACCATTTCAAGCATTTATTTTCTTCTTCTTCTTCCCCATATGGCATTCTAAAATAGATTTTCGACAAATATTCATTATGCCCCTGTCTAGCTCACTGATTCAGCTGAATGATGAATTAAAAACTCTTATTAGCACACGGGCCCCAGCTGACTTCACATCTGAAGAGACTCCAAAGCATGCAATTTCCACCCAGGTCCATTGTCACACTCAGTCATTTGTCTCCATTTTTGACTCCTTCTGAAAGTAGAAATTGAAGATTAATTTATGCAGAAAAATGTCTTTAGGTCCAAGTCCTTTACTTTTTTCAAGTCAATTCAAAAGCATTTATAAAGCACCTACGTTCTTCAAGGGACTGGTCTGGATACTGGGGATTCAAAGACAGGACTTAAATAGTCCCTGCCTTCAAGGAACTTAAATTAAAAGCTTAACTACACAAATGCAGGTGATGTTAGAATTGAACAAAGTGTACTTTTTGCAAGACAGCAAAATGATGATACAGTCTTTGGAATACCTGCCCTTTCTTCTGATTATTGATCAGTTGAATCATATATTTAGAGATGGAAAATAGACCTTTGAATTCATGTGGCTGAATCCTCTCATTTTAGAAAAGAGGACACAAAGGACCAGAAAGATTAAATAATCTATCCACATACATGCAAGTATTATGTGGAGGAATTGGGATTAGAATCATGTGTGTCCTGTGGTATAGATGTATGAAGTAAATTTAATGCTTAATTTATTCAAGTTCATACTTATAAGTTTTAGTCAGTTTCAGGCAGGATGGTTGGTTAGCTTAAAATACACAATAAAATATACTTTGTCCATAAAGAATAGAAGGTAGAGATTATGACAGATAGAGTTCTTCAAGATATTTTGTTGATTTAGAAGAGGAACCAGTCCAGAGAGTTATCATATGCTCAATGGCATATTATAATGAATATCAGCTATACTTACATAGTTTAGGTAAACACTAGCCAGAGTACATCTTTGAAATGTTGTTTTCTGTAATTTCTTGGGGCTATGGGAAATAACTGCTCCTTCAAAGTAAACATCTACCAAAACATACCTTTCATACTGCCTTTGTTGTAAAGGTGACTTTATTCTCTAGAAGACTATCATAGTATAATAAGTTTAGTCAGGTTCTACTGAACTGGAAAGACTTTCAGAGTAGACCTAATGATGAACCAAAATGCAAATGTATGTCATATACTTATATAGTAATACATAATGTCTACCTACCAGTCAGGTCAACAAAAGTAGTCTTTGATTCCCCATGTTGTAGAAGGATAAAGAGAACAATTTTGTGCTCATCTGAACTCAATAAATACAGTAACATATAATGTAAACAAAATAACGTGATAGTCATTGGACAAATAAAGTCAAATGCAAACTATTCCCTGTACCTTAAGGTCTTTACATCCATAGGAAATGGAAGATTGGCAACTAGAGATGATCTGAATGTCAAAAGACTTCTTGTAGGAGGTGATACCCAAATGGACCATAATGGATGGAAGTAGAAACAATACATTCCAAGCACAGGGAACAACTTTTAAATTCAGAAACAGAATATGATGTATATGACTTAAAATATCATGGGCTAAGGAAGCTGGAATTTAAAGTGTATGAATGTGAGTGACATGAAATGTCTAGAAGCAGGCTAAAAGGAGTGTGTGGGGGATCTTAGATGCCAGGCTGGGGTAGTTTCATTTAACCATTAAATAATAGGTAGCCATTAAAGATTTCTGACCAGGTGAGTAAAGTGATAACATTTATACCTTAGGAAGAATAACTGGGCGGTAATTTGAATAATGGATTAGAAAGACACTGAAAGCATGGAAATCAAATAGGAGGCTAGGGCCCAATACTTCTAGGAACATGGAGATAAAAAAGGAAAACATGGAGATAAAACAGAAAGCCATAAGTAAGATGATAGATTATAAGGAACTAAGGTAGTCATGTGAATGGAAATAACAAGACATATTTATATATTATATTATGGAGGTAGAATCAACAACGCTTGACAGTTGGTTAGTTATAGGGGTGAGGAGAGGGAGAAGAGTAAAGCATGATTCCAAGTCCACAAACATGCATTTTTGAAAATATGATGGTACCTTCAACAAAACAATGAAGTTTGGAATAAGAATGAGTTTAGAGAATAAGATAATAATTTGCAATTTTTACATGTGCAATTCATTATTTCAATGGGTCATCATAATGGGAAGTAAAATGATATAGTTGATTATTAATGTAGATCTAAAATTTAGGAAAGAGCTCAAGACCAGATACAAAAGTTATAGAGTCATCCCTTCATCATAGGGGCAGTTGGAGAACACAGTGGATAGTTTCAGGGCTATAGTCATGAAGAGATGAGCTCAAGTACAGCCTCAGATACTTACTAGCTATGTGACCCTGGGGATATCATTTAACTCCTAAGTTTCCTCATCCATAAGATGAACTGGAGAAGGAAATTGCAAACCACTCTAACATCTTTGCCAAGAAAACCACAAATGGTGTCATGAAGAGTTGAACACAACTGAAATAACTAAACAACAACAACTGTATAGATGATAAATGAACCTATGGTAAGCCTAAGAGAGCATAAAGAGAAAAAAATGAAAAGAGAATAAAAACCCAGAACAGAGTTTAGGGGAAACTCTCATACTTAGGAGGTAAGGAAATGAATAGAATCTTATCAAATGAGATTGAGAAGAAACAGTCAGATGGAAAGGAGGGAACCAGTATATATATGTATCCTGGAAGCCACCATAGAGGGGAGAATCTTAAGGAAGTGTCAATGAGTGCTATGGAGAAGATAAGAATTGAGAAAAAGCTCTTGGATTTAATGGTTTAACATCATTGGAAATTTTGAAGAGACCTATTTCAATAAGTGTTAAGGTAGGGAGCCAAGTTACATGGACTTGAGAATTAAGTGAAAGGAGAAGGTGTGGACAATTGTTGATAACATTGCCTATGAATCTTACTTTGAAAGGAAGAAAAGGTATAGAATAATGGCTTGAATGGATGATAGGCCAAGTAAAATGTTTAACTCTTTAGACTGGGGAGATTTAAGAATGTTTGCAAAGGAGAAAGAAGCATGAGTTCAGACAAAATAATAGTATCTACAGTGCTTTAAGATCTGTTATTTATCTGTGTATAGACACACATGTGTGTCTATGTCTGTGTATATGTGTGTATATAGTTATTTATTTAGTCACTTGGTCAGGTCCAACTTTTTTGTGACCGCCATAGGCTTTTCTTTCTTCTTTTTAAGTTTAAAAAGTGGATTTTATTACCGCAGGACACCTCGGGACTGTCGGGGTACATGGTCACCCAAATCAGACAATGCTTTGGCACAGTGTGCCAGTTTTATAGAGGTTCCATAGCCAGGTTATGTAAGCTGAAATTACAGTGACGTAAGCTGAAACTCCAATGATTGGTCAGTGTACACTTGAAACTACAATTAGTGATTGGTCAGTATACATTTGAATTTCCTGCCGGTGTGAAACCCTAGGCTGGGACTCCCACCCACAGATTAACCTGTGGGCTTTTCTTGGCAAAGATAATGGACCAGTTTGGTATTTCCTTCTCCAGGCAAAAAGATTAAGTGATTTTCCCAGAGTCACAGACCTAGTGTCTGAGGTGAAATCTGAACTTAGGTCTTCCTGACCCCAGGACCAGCACTCTTTCCACTAAGCCATCTAGCTGTGTCCAAGGCAAACATAGGTTAAATGATTTGTCCAGGTTTGTCTAACTAGTTAAGTGTTTAAGGCTGGGTTTTTTTTTTTAAGTCTCTCTTCTCCCTCCCCCCCCCCCATATGTGTATATGTATATATGTATATGTATGTTTATATGCCCACATATATGTATACATACATATGTACTTATATACACATATATAAGCTAATTTTGTTCTGACAATTAAAGAGAAAAAAATCTTTCCAAATAAAAAAAATGTGTTGAAAATTATTAATTTCATTATGAATGGCAACAGCGAATATGACCTTGATACAACCATTCTTTTTCCTCTTCTCTCTCTCCTTTTCTTCCTTTTCCTCTATTTCTTTCTTTTCATCCACACCATTTATTCCTTTCCTTCCTTGTTTTTCCCTTTCTTCTCTTCATCATCTTTTCCTTTTCATTCTGTTTCTAAATTACTCATATATTGTATGAATGGTTTATTATTACACCAAAAGATGTAAGAGGGAAGTATATTTTCATTTAAAAAGCATAGAATTTTCAATTATTTGACACTTAAGGAGGGATTTAATTAAAGGTGCAAGCTTCCTCCCCCTTTCCACAAAATCCAGAAAAAGAAAAAGAATCTTTCCATCTCACTTTACCACAAAGTATGAGAGTTAATCTCAAAGATAAGTAACCTTGTCCACCTGAGAGAACATTTTATGAAACAGAGTACAAGCTCTACAGTTATAAAACCAAAGGTGTCATTTCCACAAAGTGAGTTTTGAAAGTAAAGGGCACTCACTCTAAAGGCACCCGCCTCCTTTTCTGCCATAACCAGGATGCTCAGCAGTATAGAATCAATGAGCTGCACTAATACCACAAATCATAGACAAGGAAAGAAAAAGAGCAATACAGAGAATTCAGCACAAAAAGCTGTAAATTACAGCATTGATAAGTAACGGTAGGAGCTAATGAGTCTCAGTGTTTGGGATGGTTGGTTTTATTACCTACAAAAATATGTGTTCATATTGTAGTCTTGTAATATATAGGTCAACAGCATGACTGACTATTGTCCTATGATAACAGCTTTTTTCCCCTTTATATTTTGAGGAGACAAATGCTATAATGCTGATACTTATTATCTCTAAAAAGATACCTTAAAAATACTAGAAGTCTTCTAAAGACAGGAAAAATGTAATGATTCTTCAGTTTATTTTAATGAATGTTTGTCTCATTCAAAAATAGCTGATTCACTATAGAGTAATCTCATTCACTATATGAATTGAGAGTTATACAAACCATTGTTCCATATGAATACTGACCATAATTTATGTGTTTAACAATTTTAATCATTTATTTTTAGTCCATGTATTTTTTGCTTAACCATTAGAAGCTAGATATCAGTTATTATCATTATTAATTATTAAGTAACCACAATTCCACTATGTGATTAATATCAATGTTACCTTGTAGTTGACACAGCTTTTAGATAAATTATAATTTGCATTCTGCCTTGTTTTCTTCCATTCAGCTTAATATATATTTCAACTAGTTAGAAAGCATTTACTAAGTGCTTACTATTTGCCATGCAATATGTTAAACCCTGGAGGTATAAAGAAAGGTAAAAGACAGCCCCTGTCCTCATGGAAATAATATTCTTTTTTTTTTAAACAAATGCTTTATTAACTTCTGTTTTACATCATTCATTTCGGCCAGATTTTGAATTACAATCATTTTCCCCCCATTGTTCCCCTACCCAACCTCCCAGAATAGTAATTCCACAAGATATCGCTTCCTCCAATGTGCTCTCTCCCATACCTTCTCCCATACCCCCATCGACTTTCCCATTAGAGGAAGGTGAGTCTTTGCATCCCAATGCCTGCACATCTTATCTCCCTATAACAAGCAAAAGAGTATTAATAATAGTATTTATATATATTTGAAACATTTAATGTTACAACCTCAAATTTCAGATCCATTTCCTTCCTCCCTTGTCACCCATTCCCTCTTGGGAGATAAGTAATTCAGTATATGTTGTACATGTCTAGCTATGCAAAACATTATCATAGTAGATATATTATACAAGGCTGCTTATAATTCCCTCCCACTCATCCCACCCCCCACGTGGTCCATTCCCTACATGATCCTGTCCCTCTTTTATAGTGGGTACTTCCAACCTCCCCTCACCCCAAGGATGCCCTCCCATCCATCATCCCTCCTCCCATCCCCCTTCCCCTATCCTGCTGCAGGTTGAGATATCCCATTTAGTATGTATGTCATTTTCTCCCTGAACCAAATTCAATGTGAATGTGGTTTTGCCTTTTTAGCCTTCCTTATTCTCCCCCTCTTTTGCAACCATTTCCCCTTGCTTCTTCTGCATGGGATAGTTTACACTACCCTGTCTCTCCCCATCTCCTCTTGCCACTTTCCTCTCTCACCTCATAATTTCATCCCTTGAGTATTCTCCCTTCCCAACAAATTCAACTTATGCCCTCTATCCATATATAACTGTAACCATATACACACACATTCACATATGTATTCATATGACCACACCCCCTTCTTCCATTATTTTCATAGTGAGAAAGATATCATCAGTCACAGTTATTGCTTTTCCATATAGGAATGTAAATAGTTCAACTTTGATAAGTTCCTTTTGATTTCTTTTCCCTGATTACCTTCTCAGGCATCTCTTCTTTCTTGTGTCTGGGTGTCAAATTTTCTATTCAATTCTGGTTTTTTCCTCAAGAATGCTTGAAAGTCCTCTATTCCACTGAATGACCATATTTTCCCCTGAAACAAAATACTCAGTTTTGCTGGGTAGGTGACCCTTGGGTTCATTCCCAGTTCTTTTGCCCTCTGGAATATCATATTCCATGCCCTTCGATCCCTCAGTGTAGAAGCTGCCAGGTCCTGGGCTATTCTGATTGTGTTTCCACAATATTGAAATTGTTTCTTCCTGGCTGCTTGTAGTATTTTCTCCTTGATCTGGGGATTCTGGAACCTGGCTATAATATTCCTGGGAGTTTTCTTTTTGGGATCTTTTTCAGGAGGTGATCTGTGGATTCTTTCAACCTCTATTTTGCCCTCTGGATCTAAAACATCAGGGCAGTTTTCCTTGAGAATTTCTTGAAGGGTGATTTCTAGGTTCTTTCCTTGATCATGGCTTTCAGGTAGTCCAATAATTTTTAAATTGTCTCTCCTGGAACTATTTTCCAGGTCAGTGGTTTTTCCCATGAGATATTTCACCTTGCCTTCTACTCTTTCATTTGTTTGGATCTGCTTAACAGCATCTTGATTTCTCATAAAGTCATTAGCTTCCATTTGCTCCAGTCTAACTCTGAAGGAATGAATCTCCTCAGTGAACTTTTGAGATTCTTTTTCCATCTGGCAAATTCGACTTTTAAGGCATTCTTCTCCTCATTGCCCTTTTGGGCCTCCTTTGCCATTTGAGCTAGTCTATTTTTTAAGGTGTTGTTTTCCTCAGTCAGGCTGTTGACCCTCATTTCATACTTTTCCTGCATCCTTCTCATTTCTCTTTCCAATTTTTCCTCCACTTCTCTTATTTGATTTTTAAAGTCCTTCTTAAGGTCCTCTATGGCCTGCAACCCGCTCATGTTTTCCCCTGGGGCTTTTGGAGCAGGATTTCTGACCTCACAGTCCTTTTCCTGCTCTATGCCCCCAAAATAGGAGTCTAGGGTTGCATTTTTCTGTTTCCTTTGCCTTGGCATGTTGCCACTTGATTAACTGACTTTTGGGCTTATTGCCACACTATGGCTTTAAGGCCAGATAGAGGAATTTTCGTCCCGAACGTGTGGGGGGCAACTTCAGTTTCTGGCAAGCTGTAAACCCACCCACGACTTCCACCCTAGATCACAATCCAGATCCAGGGAGGTTAAAGCAAGAGCGATTACCCCCCAAGACTGATCGCTGGATCTCCCTACAAATTTGCAGGTTGGGAGCGGGAGCTGCCTCTGAAAACTACAAAATGGCGTTTGTCCTCAGCGGCTTCTAGCACCCAGGGATGGGAGCCGACGCATTCCCTAATACCTGTCCCAAAGTCCATAGGACACTAACCTCTTACTTTGTCCTAGGCAAGTCTACGTTGATAATTCTGGAGTCGCCACAGCTCCTGGTATTCTGGGGTTCCTCCAGCTGGCTGCTGGCCCTGCCGCCCTGGGGCTAAAACCTCAGCTCATGAGGACCTGGGCTCGGCTCGGCTCCTGCGCTCTGCGTGCTGCACGCTGCCAGGTCCCAGACCACTGTGCTGGTCCTTCCTGCAGGGCTGCTGGGCTGTCGTCAGCAGGAGTTTAGCTTCTCTGTGTCATTCTGTGGGTGCTGGGGCTCCAGAAGTTGTTCAGAGTCCCCTTTTACATCGTTTGGGGGGAATCTGGGGGCAGAGTGGCTTGGTTGACCTGTTTCTACTCCGCCATCTTGGCTCTGCCCCCGGAAATAATATTCTAATGAAGAAAATCACATAAATGACTATCATTCAAGATATATACAAGGTAAATTACAAGTAATCTGTGAAGGAAAGAAACTAGAAAAACTGTCTTATAAAAGGTAAATTTTTCATTGAGGCTTACTTTACCCTAGCATAAGAATCTAATTTTCTGGCTCTTTTAGTTCTCTTCTTACTCTGTTTGCAGTTACAGCAGTAAATGAATCATCCAATATTATTAACATGTGGTAGAACTTGACCAACTAGGTAGAGGATACTTTCTATTATCCTTATAACCTCTCAAACCTCTCCAAAATAGAAATTATGCATCAAAGATAAAGCAATTTCTGCTTTTCAATAGTTCACTCTAGGACACCAGGAATCCAAAAGGATTTTATTCTTTTAAATAAAAATGAACATTTATCTTGAGCTCATTTTTTTTGCCTTCACTACTCACCACCCTATTGACCGCAGGTTTGTAAGTGACCAGGGAGCTTGCTACAAAACCTATATCTGCATTTGGTTCCCTCCTCCATCTTTCTAGTGCCTTGGAGAAGAATATATGCTGCAGGAGTTTTCTGGGTCTTCATTGTCAGATGCTCTGAGAACACTTTGTGCAGGCAAACATAGTCTCTGGAAAGCACAGGAACAGAGAGAATGGGGCAAAATACATGCCTGGACTTCAAATAGAGCTCATTTCCTCATTGAAATTTAGAGATCTAAATTCCAGAGGACTGAAATCAATCCTAACTGCAGTAGAAAAAATACGGCAATGTTCTAAACTAGTGAACCAGAGTACGAAGGAACATAAGAAAAAGAATAGCACACCATATATGGGTTTGTGTGGCAGAACACCAAGCCTGAAGGAAGGTACCTTCATTTATTTTTCCCCAGTCACTTGTGGCAGTTTATCTATGTTGATGATCTTTGCATGCCCAGTTTGGGATGAGGTTAACACACTTTGTGAACAAACCTGTAAGGAAACTACCAAAAGAAAGGAGGGAGTCAGAAAGAGAACAATAGGGGATATAATGAAGGTATAAGGACTGAAATTACCAAAGATCTCTGAAGGAAGATATCTCAATGATATGTAAAAGAAGCCCTGATTAGCACTAGAATCTATTTAGAAAAGTGTAAGGTAATTAATTTGGGCTATAGAATGAAATAATAGTATCATAGCTCTTGAGTTTGAAGGCCACAGAAGGCATCTACCACTAGGAGCCATTGTGATATAGTGGATAGAATATTGAATTTAGATTTAGGAATATCTGTATTCAAACTGTACCTTAGTCAATAGTCTGAGTCCCCAAATAAATCACATCACTCAGCCTTAATTTACTCAAATGTATAATGGGTTTAATAATAGTAGGAATAAAACAAGTTTATTGTCAGACTCAGTTGAGATAATATATCTAAAGTTCTTACCAAACTCCAAGGCACAATTTAAATACTAGCTACCATTATTTTGTCTAATCCCCTCATTTAACAGGTAAGGAAACTGAAGCCTAAGGAATAAAAATGACTTGTCCATGGTTATACAGGTAATTAGCATACTGCACAATACATGTGGCTAGATTTGTGTCCACTTATATTCAAATTGCCATGACAGACTAGAAGATTAACTTCTGGGATTTACCTTCCCCATTGTACCATAGTATATGAGAGTGGGGATCTCATAATACATAATATAAACCCATGGATGAAGGACTGCCAACAGATTTGAAAGCCAGGCTTAAGTTCAAAGTTTCATAGTGATTTAGATGATATTTTGTAAAAATAACATCGTGAAAATAAGAGTTCATAAAGGTGCAATTTATTACTTTTCCACTTCCAACATAAATGATAATAATTTATTATCTCCATCCTCAAGCTGAATTTAGATATGAATCTGAGTGCTTGTATCCTATTATCATGGCTCCCAACCTTTTCAGGTCTGGGGACTCCTTTTTAACATAAAATATCTTCATTGACTTGTTCATGATAGCAGTTGTACTGCTGATTGAGAAAGTAAATGATGAAAAAATCTACAATGAATTCATTTCTGTGTTTCTATGCATGTGAATTAGTTATATCAATATCTTTATGTATATCTATCTATATATATACATATATATACACACACATATATATATATATATATACATACACACACATACAAACATACATGCAAACAGACAGACAGACATCTCTAAGTAGCACATTTCTGAGAGACATATTGCTTAATCCATCTCCCAAAGGAATTCTTGCTCATTTAATTTATGGGTAGCATCTGTTTTGTTGGAGATAAATAAAAAGTAAAACTGACAGAAGTTCTTGCATTCTTGCTATGTGCAAACATTTGCTAGCAACTGGAGATAACAAAGACAAAAAGAGAAAATAGTGTTTGCCTTCAAGAAGCTTATATTCTATGGGGAATGTACAGCATATGCAGAAATAAGTATAGTATAATAAAGATTGAGGTAGGACAGAGTATTAAGATGGTTAGAAGGAGCAGGTCAGGAAAGGCTTCTCCAAGAAAAAAAAAGGATACGTATGGCAGAGATAAGTAAAGAATATAACTAGGTGGAAAAATGAGTCAAAGACTAGTTTCCAGAGTCAGGAAGACCTGAGTTCAAATTGAGTCTTAGACACTGGCTGTGTGAAACTGGACAGATCATTTAACTTGTCTACCTCTGTTTTGTCATCTGTAAATGTAAGTTACAATAACACCTGCTTCCCAGGGTTGTTGCAAGCATAAAATGAGATATGTTAAATATTTAAGAACTAGATGATGATGATGATGAATGATTTATGTGAAAACACTCTATCCACTGCAACCCCTAGCTTCCCTTATATACACTAAAAAGAGATAAGTAATGATAAGCATTTCTATTACTTTGATATAAATATGAACATTTTATTAAGTGCATATTTAAAGTAGCACATTGAGTTACTCTAATTTAAAAAAGTCTTCCTTTTTAGCTTTGAATTAATGGGAATTTGCTACAGAATAGAGGACATTCATTGTTTATTTTTTTTTTGTAAAATGATAACATAAGCTTTAAAAATATTTACTGATAAAGTTTTGAGATTCTTGACCTGTCTTGATAACTCAAATATTTGGCTGTAGCTCAGAGAAATACAGTGGCTTCCAAGAAATAAAAGCAGGAAACATCAGACAATGATTTGAACCTGCATCTTTCTAGTGTGAGTTCCAGCATTTGATGCATTGTCGTGATATGTTAATCCTAAATGGAAGTTCCCAAACTTTGTATTTCATATATAACGTAACAAGCATTATGTTTACAGATAGCTCAAGGGTGACAAAACTGGTAATTTAGGAAAGCATCCACCCAAGAATGATTGGTATCAGTCATGATGCTTTGCTCTCTGAAGGATTCCAACAGATGGCAAAGGAATTGTGATTGGTTTCCTGTGATTCATTCCTATTCATTGATTCTCAATCCTTGACATTATAACAAGTCAGTATTTACTCCTATCTTAGTGTTAAGTGTGAATACAGATGCCCTCATTAATATATAGGGAAAAAGCACCAAAGACTGAAACTATATCTCTGCCTACTAATATTCTCCTTAAAGGTCTGCCAGAGATTTCATTATGGGCATATTTTTGGGGTGTTTATTCATATGCAATAAAAATTGACTCCAGAATTTGAATCAGTACACAGTCATGCTGCAAGGAATTGTACAACAGTATAATTTTGTGCATCAATATGCAGAGATGCTTCTGTGTGCCATTTGCTTTACATTTACAAAGAAGTAGCTTTTTGCCATACATATTTGTTTGTTGCACTCCACACATGGGGAAATGAAATGAAATTTTCAGCCAACCAGTTTTGATCTGGTAAAAACTCATTAGCTAAGCAAGATTGAGCCTAAACAGTGTTCATGTAGATCTTCAATTTGGAACAAGCAATCTTGTAAACTTTTAAGTATAAAGATCAAAGCGTATAAATTATCAGACACTCCAACATCCAAAATAAAATTGCAGGATACATTTTAAGCACTCAGTGTTTCTTTGGCCTTATAAACTGACTTGTATATATAAGCAAAATTCCCAGAGAGGTGAAAAAATGATTTAAGAAATTAAATAAGTTAAAAAAATCTCATGTTAATTGCTTAACTTTACTAGAACAAGATCCTGATATAAAATTCTAAATTCCATTCATAATCATGGTTTCAAAAATATAGCATTATTAAGGTCATAAATGCTAACTGCTAGCTTTTATAATTGTTTCTCCCTCAGAAAGTTCTTTGGGCCCTACAGCTTCATCCTTGTTGATGCCTTCTACATCTATTTATTTTTTGTAGGCTTGTCCTCTCTCCAGAGCTCCAGTACCATATTTCTTAATACTAATGAAACGTACCAGCTGGAATCTTTACTATTGACCTCAAACTCAATTCATCTTTGAGAGGCTTATGACCTTGTTCTTTATGCATACCACTCCCAGGCTTCCTATATTCATGAAGCTATTAACTGCTGCCAATACTTTCTTCAGAATGTCTCTTTCATTCATTGTTCCACTTATTTCCTTAATTCCTTTTGCCAACATTACAGCGCAGATTCTAATCACCTTACACCTGAATGGCTATCATAATCTCTCCTCATTCCTATCCACCACATATTCTTATTATTCCTTAGAGTACCATTGTTATCATATCGCTTTCTTGCTCAAAAAATATATTTCAAATCTAAACACATATCTTATTTTCAAAGTCCTCCATAACCTCATCCATTCTGCCAAGTCAATTTCCCCTCCCTTACTATTTGAATACCATTTACCTTCTGTTTCAGTTAAGGGAAGCTCCTTTCTCTCCCATGAACACACCTTTACTCTTAACCTCTTTGCTTTCTATAGACCCTGCAAGACCCAGCTCTTTGACAAAGACTTCCTTAGACCCTTCAGACTACTTTACCTATATATTCCTTTTGTGAACTCCTATGGTAGTTCTAGCCTCTAACTCAGAGGCTCCCATACTTACTTAGCCTACTATTCATTTTTCAAAGAAAAAAAAAATTAGCCAGCTCCCCACTGGAAAGTTATTTTCTTTAACCCTTTAAAAGTTTTTATTGAAATTTGCATGATTTCAAAAATGTTTTTTAAATGACACATCTTAAATTTAATAATTTATTGTAAATCTGTGGGGTTTGTTACTGCGTTAAATTTTGATGATTCAATATTGTATCATGCAACCATACAGTATCATGTTGTAAATAAATCATTATACACACATATTCCTGCCTATGCATGCTGGAAATCCCAACAATGGGTGACACATTGCCTGCAAACACTTGCTTTTTAAGACTTGTCAGAGAATTTGAACACTTATTGGTTATAACTTGCATTTTCTGTGTATATTTGGGAAATAATGTAACGATTATAATATTTTTTTTTTTTGCTTTTTTGGAGGGGAAAGGCAGAGCAATTGGGGTTAAATGACTTGCCCAAGGTCACATGGTTAGTTTTAATTGTCTGAGGTCAGATTTGAACTCAGGTCCTCCTGAATCCAGGGCCAGTGCTCTATTCACTGCAATACCTAGCCACCCTATATAATCTTAATTCTGTTACCACACTAGATGAAACATGCACAAATGGGTTTTTCAAAATTTTATCTTCTTTTATTTCTTTATGCTGCTACCACCCCCTCATTTTTATTCAATGTTTCTGCAATTGCACCCAAGGCCTATACCACCACCTTGGATCATTCCAGTACCATTCAAGGGGTTGTATTACCCTCTTTGGGAACCTCTGCAAATATATCTATACATTTAAATCATCCATTTAAGCATTTATGAAATGTCCACTTCTGTGCCAAACAGAAAGAATACAAACACACATTCCTGCCTTCTAGGGGGGATTATTTTTTCAATCAAAAAATTAACATGTAAATTAATGTATACGTATATACAAAGTAAATACAAGGTAATGAAGAGTTGGGGGAAATAGCACTTCATATATTTGCTGTCTTATATTCAACAAGTCAAAAAACATTTATTAAGGATTATGGATACCAATGAAATAAATAAATAAAAGACAAATGACAACACATACTCTCAAGTATCTCATACTTGAATTGAGGGAGATAATATACTATATGGCTTTATGCTATATGCTATATGGCTTTTCTCTCTAACTATACTGTAAGCTCCATGATGTTTAGGTTATACTTGATTTGCATTTCCCAGAGTGTTAAGCACATGGGAGGTGCTGACAAAGTAATTGAGAAGAATTCAAAATGTTCATTGAATTGACAGTATAAGGAAGAAAGAAACTATGCTAGGTTTTTTGAAGATTTTATGTAGTTGTTGATAATATAGAGAAAAGTACATTCTGAGAAAAAGGTTAAGGCCATATGGGTATCACAAATTCTAATTTTCTTCATACTTTCCTAGTTTTAAGAAAACTTTTTAAAACATTCTTTGAATGTACATAATCCAGAATGGGAGCATGTCATAGAACAGAGGGCTACTTGAAATTCAAATACAAAATAGAAGTAGCAGAAAGCAAAATGGGCACTTTCTGGAAATAAAACATATGCATTCAATGGAAATGAAGAAGCTATTAAGTAAACTGGTCAGACTAGCGGTCCATAGGGAAATGCATCATTACACTAAGGTTGCCAGTATTCCACAAAGTTACTGACAGTAAGTAGAAGAACTTTAGAAAATTAAATGCTTGTCCTTTTGCACCCTGTGCCCCAGAGTCTCCTGCCAATTTTGACAGCCCCAGAGTCCTTTTGACAACCCTTTAGTGTTTTTCTCCAACTATACTGACAGTCAGTACCAATTTCTTCTGGTAACATTGAAGAGGAAAACACAGAGTAACGATAGCGGAAAGGGAAAACAAAGCAAAGTTTACTGACAGGTTCAATCTTAATGCTTCCCCAGGGGAATGGGGATAATTATGCTGACCTTTCTGGCATTCTGACAAAGATACTGTGGGGAAGAAAGAGCTTTAGAAATTAAAGTCATTCTTAAAAAACAACAACAAAAAAGATACATAAAAGACTTTTTTACTGACCTGAAAAGTTTTCATCTGATTTCCCCAAACTTTGCACAGTTTTAGCAATGGCATATATCAAAATAAGAAGTATTTACATTCTGGTTATACTGTGTGCTTATGTTCAGCTTTTCTAGTTTCATAGCTTTTTACATCCCAATTTCTTCACATCCTGGTCTTAAAAGTTTGAACTAATCTTCATTTTTAATAGCATGTTAAATCAATTATTAATGAATTAATGCAGAAATAATTATATATATATATATATATATAATCTATTATAATTATTTTTCTGTGGTGTATATCCATGTGGTATTCTAGGATGTTTCCCAATTTAGAAGAACCATATTTCTGATTTTCACCATAGAAAAGAATGATCAATTGGAAGTCAGGGGACTAGTTGAAGTTGGGAATTTGCCATTCTTGTTAAAGTTACTTTAAGATAGAACTTTCTTTATATATCATTTTCCCCTTTCTTTCTTTTCTTCTTCATATGTTTATTTACTTCTTCATTTGTTTATTCATTATATATTTATTTATTTATTTATTCCTGAATTCCTGAATTTATTATTTTTAATGAATAGAAATCTCTTCTTTCTCATTTCCACTTCCTCATATACCCTAGCAGGAAAAAAAGAGAGAGAAACAAATCATTTGTAATAAGTATGCATAGTGAAGAAAAAACACCACCCCTCATTGTCTTTGTTCAAATAATTCATCTCATTCTCTAACCTGATTTGTTGACAAGTCTGTTATGAACTATGTAGTATGCTTCATCAGAGTTATTATATAATGTTCTTTCCCTTATAGTGCCGTTATATAAATTGTTTTGATTCACATTTCATTTTTCATCAGTTTAGAGAAGTCATCAAAATTGTTCATTTTTATAATACTGATGTGATGGTACAAATTGGTTTCTCTGGTTCTGCTATCTTTGCTCAAAATCAGTTGATAGAATTCTTTCCATTTCTCTTTTAAACAATCTTTTTCTTCACTTCTTGAAGCAAAATAGCATTCCATTATATTGATAAATGATAATTTATTTGTCATTTATTAAGGGATGGACATCCCTTTATTTTCTTAGCTCTTTATGTGGCAAAGAAAAATATTCTTCCTATATAAAAAAAATTATTAAAAATCCCTCATCTCATCTCATCATTTTCATTCAATCTTCAATCAATGTTGAGGATGGAGAAAATCACTTCAAATAAAATAAAACATAAATAAACATTCATTCACATAAAAGTGTGCCCTTGTGATAAAAAAAAAATGCTTAGTTAAATGATCTTTGAACTTTAATTTTTTTTTCTGTAGCTTTTTTAGGCAACATGGAAACCTTATCACTCAACTGGACAGACAAGAAGATTAATTTTGATTCTCTTTTAAAATTCAAATTATTAAATTTTCAATTATTTAACATTTGCTATTTTCTCCTTCCCATCTTGCACACCTTTAATTGAGGAATGGCAAAGATGAATGACCCTTCTAATCAAGGAAAGACATTCCTATTTAGGGCATGTACAAAAATCCATGTCTTAACTTGCATAATATTGATTCTTGTTAGTCTCATTTAATCTTCAAAGGTAGAATCATAAAATATTTCCATATAATAAATATCACAAGAATATGTATATGGAGCTTATCAGGGGGTGCATGTGATCAGAATATCCATGTAATGGAATTAGAGAGATATGCTTAGCCATAAGGATATGTTGCCAGGTTTGGTCTAGAAGTTACATGCTAATCCTTTAACCCTTTAAATGAAGATACAAAGTCCTCAAAAGAGATTCACTTTTCTCTTTGACTTTGCTGATCTACCCAAGAACTTCCATGCTCACACCTTTAACAACATTCAATATTATGAGACTGAAAATCTTTCAGATTAAGAGTTAGAAACTATTACGGTATTTTAGAGCCTTAAATACAAAACTAGTCTAGTTCCTAAGATGTGTCCTTCAGTACCAAAATATTTACATCTAAGTAGTATATCTCTTTTAAAAATATCTAGGGGAAAATGCATTACTACAAATTTCCTCTGAGTTCCGAACTATGCTTATAATTTCACAGAATAACAGAATCTGAGAACTGGAAAATATTTCAGTGACTATATATCACAAACTGTAAAGCATGGTTTACATACATGACAAATGCTCATGCAGACTTTGCCTAAAGATTTCCACATAGGGACATCTCACCCCCTCTCTATCCAATCATGTTTGTCTGGCCTTAGGATTTCTGGAGGAACATCCTTCTAAAAATGCACATCACAAATTATTTTAAAACCCAGAATATTAATTAGTTGCTTTGGGGATAGAGAGGTTAAGTGTGATTTTTCCAAGGATATACAGTCAACATATGTAAGAAGACAGCTTGAACTCAGGTCTTCCTGATTCCACATCCTTCTCTATCCTCTCTATGTGATGTTGCTGCTCATAAGTATATTTATAGGAAAGATTATCTGAGTCAAACATACCAAAAAAAAAAACCTTGAGGTATAAAAAATATCAGCACTCCCTGCTGAAACCTGATTTGATAAAGGAACTAACTAGAGGCTTGAGAATCCCCCAAGTAACTAAAGACCTCTAAAGTGATGTTCCACTTTTGAATTCTCCTCCAAGGAAAAGAACATACTAAAACCCTTACAGTCCTAGTAAGGAATATTCTTTTAAATATTAAATTTTATGAAACAAAAATGTTAAGATTATGAAAAAGGAAAAAAAGGAACTAAAAAGAGAAAAAAACACAATGGGAGTCAAATATCAGAGCAGTGATGAAGTGACAGAAAAAAATGAATAGGTAGTTCCACCTTAAAGGCTTATGTGTTAATCTATTTATGCATGCATGCACACATGTATGTATATATGTATATATACATATATGTATGTATGCAAACATATGGTCATGATGGTATCGAAAATCTATTAATTAATATCACTGTCGCCAGACTATTCCCACCCCAATTTTTTCTACTTTGGGGATCATCATTCATCACAACTCAATGCTTCAGGGAAAAAAAAAAAATATTTGGCTCTTATTTTTCTTTCCATCATATCATTAGACATTTTTGCTTCTCCCAGAAATGATCAAGGGGAATACTACTACTTGGAAGCATTTTTTTTTTCTCAATATGAAGAAGGCTGTCGGACAAATGATAATGAATTTGTTTGAATTTTTTTTTCTTTTGTATTGGTAAAGCCTCACTAGCCCAGTTTGGTTTTCTGTTGTTTTGCCAATTTTTTCATCTTTTCTATTTACCTAAGTTTCTGAGTTACCATTCCTACTCACCTCATTTTTAACCTTTCATTTCTCCCGAATGTGACCAAGACAAATCTTCTCTGCTTCAAATCCTCTCACCTGGTTTTTGTCACTCGGACATTTTATTTTTACATCAGAAATTGTAGGTTCTAAATCCATGAAGAATAGTGGGTGATCCTATTTGGATCTGTGTAATATGCTACAACAAAGAGCTACTGGTAAAACTCTTCTGCTCTCTGCAGGATGCTGCTTCTGTCTGCAATTTGTATTTTATCACTGTCCTTGAGAAATAACATTAGCTGTCACCCCATCACATGAAAGGAGGGGGAAAAAACTCTTCTCATTTTCTTGTAGCTCCTGTTTCCTTTCAGAGTATCCCAGATCATGTTTATGTATTTTCCTCTGCCTTCTGATCTTTCTTCTAGGTCTCGACCTCCTCACTGTTCTCATTTTTATCCATTTCTTCTCTGAGTTTCTTTTTTTTTTTCTTTTCCCATTAGGTTCCTCACTTCACAAGACTGCTTTGTTCGCCTTATCTGATATCTGGATTTGGTTGATGCTATAACTGCATCTACAACACTTACATCCTTCCTTAAAAGCTTTCCTCTTACTACTAAATTTTGGATAATTTCAACAATGTTCCTTAGTTGACTTTGCTGTCCTAGCAGCAAATAGGTTCATGTTTCTGAGACTCTTTGTCTTTCCTGTTTAACCAAAGGCCAACTGATTATATGTTGTGATTATGATGGCACATATATGATGCTTTAACTAAGGTTCCCTTGTCACTTTTTCTGTTCTATTGCTTTACTTCTTTCAGGAACTCACTATGAAGTCACTGAATCATCTCTGGAAAAGCTGACATTTGAGTCTATAGATAGAACATTATAAACTTGAATGATTTATGTCAAAAAAGAGAAATAAAGGCACAGATCATTTCCCAGGCAAGAAAAATTTAAATTTTAATAATGTGGGATCCAAAATTTTATTCCCAAGCATGAGAAATAGATACTTCTGTCAAGTTAACTAGTGGTTCATGATTTTTCTTTATGCAATTTTTTGTTTTGTTTTGTTTCATAGAGTGGAGGGAAATATATGAAGAAACCTAAGATAAAGAGATATAAAGAAAAATGAATGAAATCAATGTTAAGGACAGAGTAATCAATCTGAGCAATTAAAGGCAAGAAAGCCACTTAAAAGCCCCTTATGTTCCTTCTCTGAATTTCCTAAGAATTTTCTTTAATTTTTTTTCTGCATGACTTTAGAAACATATTCCTGATAAAACAAATAAACAGTTAATAAGAGCTAATTTATGTAGTGTTTTGAAGCTTTCAAAATGTTTCACAAATATTATTTCATTTCATCCTTATAGAAATCTTTGCAGATAGGTGATATCATCTTCATTTTACAAAACCACCAACTGAGGCAGGTTTAATGTGACAATTAAGAGAATAATATTTTAAAAGATAGGGAAGACAGGATAGAGCCAAGTTATATGAAAATTATCTGCCAAAAAGAGGAATTGATATTGATCAACTAGACATTAAACATTATAGAATAGGATATCTGTATGTGACATAGTCAAAGCTATGATTTAATAACTTTGTTAGCTTTATAAAGATGGTGTGGAGTGGCAAGTTATTGCAACTAGTCCCGGTAAGGGAAGATGAAAGCCTAAAATCTGGTGGCAGTACATGAGTGAGTGAAAGTGATCTATGCCAAACACTTCATAGAGAGATATATTATACGATTTGACAACAAGATAGGTATCAAGGATAAGTGAGAGAGAAGACCCAACACTATACCAATGTTGGGAACGTGAGTGCTTGGAATAATGTTTGGTTCTCTCAACATTAATAGAAAGAAAGAAGAGGGTTTGATGGCAAAAATACTGAGCTCTATCTCATATATCTTGAGTTGGAGATGGCTATGTGGCAGGGAGTTTTAACTGTCCAAGACACATTTGCTAATATGTGATCGCAACTCATGATGGAGAGAATAGGGCTGAGAAACATTTGCATAGAGATTATAACAAACTACATGAATGGAAAGTATTCACGGTGCCACCTAGCCACCCCAAAGCCATGATATTTTGAAGTATGCATTTTCACTTTCTCCAATTTGATTTCCTGATACAATGTTGTAGTTTTCAGTCTCTATTTCTACTTGGTTTGCAATAAAAATTTAAACTTCTGGAAACTAAATGCCATTTTTAAAGTCATAGAATCACTGAGTTAGAAGGATCACAGAATTAGCACATATCTAAGGCAGTTAGCTGGTATGCTGGATAGAGATGTATGCTTTGAGACAGAAAGACAAGTTTAAATTCAACCTCAGATACTTACTCTATGCAAGCCTGGTCAAGTCACTTTGTTCTCTGCTTCAGTTTCTTTAACTATAAAATCAGGATAGTAGGAGCACCTAACCCCTATCATTGTGAGGATCAAACAGAATATTTGTAAAGTGTTTAGAATGGATCCTGTCACATAGTAAGTATGTAATAAATGCTTATTCTTCCTTCTACAACACTAAGTTATTTCCCACCTAAATTTCCTTTTCCACTGGTTAAAGACCAAGAATCAAGTTCCTTCATCATTCTAATTGCTCTTTTCTGAATATCTCCAACTCATCAATGTCTTTATTAAAATCTGGTTTCCAGGACTGACTATAATACTTCAGATGAAGTCTCACTAAATAAAGTAATGTAAGACTATAATCTCTCTTATTGCTTAATGTTTGAAGAATAATAACCACCTCTCACACTCAGATTACTTTTTACAAAGCCATTGAATAAACCTGTCTCCCTGCTTATATTGCTAAAGTTATTTTATGTACACTAGTGAAAGACTTAGATTTATCCTATTCAAACAAAATACATCTTATTAATGCCAGCCAAATTCTCTAATCTATCAAGATACCTATGGATCCCGACTCTTTTACCTAGGGTGTTACTTATCCCTCTTATATTTCTGTCATTTGAAAATTCGATGAGTATGTCACGTATGGCTTTTCCAAGTCTTGTCAGTTTTATCAATCTCCTCCTCTCAATTCACTCTATCAATTTCTTAACTTCATAATTCTTTCGCTAATTTTTTAACCTTGCATCATGTTGCAAACCACCTTCTCTTTATACTTTCTGATTCCACTTGAGGAAGTAGTATAAGCAGTCCTTTGAAACATGGATAGAGGATGGACAGAATGGGTGTTGGTAGTCCAGTTAGTGTTTGAGTACCAGTCGTTATTAGCTTTCCTAAACAATTTTATATCCTTCTTAAATTATTTTAATCTTGTCTTTCAACCAAAAAGCAGAATATGTACCAATATTTGGACTAGAGATTTTTCTCCCTCAAATTCACTTCAATTTCTCCAAAATGACTCCAGTTTCTTCTCTCCAAATGCAACCTTATATTGTCCTAGTTGTTTACTTAAATTTGAATAGTTCATAAAACTATCCTTGTGTTTCTTTATCCTTCATGTTTATAATTTAGGTAGTAATATTCCATTTTATGCACATACAATAATTTTGTACCTATTTTCCAAATCATATTTTTTTCTACTTCTTTGTAAGCGTGTGCACGCACACACACACACACACATAAAAATGGTCGTATAAATATTCAATGCATATGGTATCTTTTGTTTCCATCTTAGAAACCCTCCACATATAAGCCTAACAGATATCTCTGGGTCAAAACGTAGAGACATCACTTGCTAAGTATAAATTCAAATTGCCTTCAGAATAGTTGATCTACTTCACATCTCCACCAACAATATATTAGTGTGCCTGTCTTTTTGCAGCCCCTTCTGAAATGACTGTTTCCATCACTCATCATCTTTTTCAATATCCTGAGTGTGAGGCAAAAATCTCTCAGTTCTTTTGATTTGCATTTCTCTTATTATTAGTGATTTGAAGCAATATTTCATGTGGTTGTTAACTGTGCAATTCTTCTTTTGGGAGCTTTGTTCATATGTTTTGACTTACCCATTCACTTATATACCATCCTCACACTCAGTTTAGTATGTTTTATATGTGCCTTGGTATATTTAGAATGAAAATTTAAAATAGATCGTCATTATAGTTTATCAATTAACCAAAAATCATTCATTAAGCCTCCTCTTATTTTCAAATCATTATATATACTATGCTTATTTTGTTTCTTTAATTATATATCAAAATATATCAATGACCTACTTTTGAAAAAATTCCAAGAGTAGTATTCTCTAATACAATAGTAGTAATGTTTAGATGTCTTTAAATTCAACACTAAAAAGAAATTAATTTTTGTTGCATTTTATTACTCATTGAATATTCATAATATTTAAATGGACATTTGTCTGTTATTTATTAGCAAGAGTTGTCTTTTGTGCTTTACTACCACTCACAGGTTATATGAATGAGCAGCAAAATGGTACATAGTGTAGGGTACCAGGCCTGGAGGCAAGAAGACTCATCTTAATGAATCCAAATTCAGCCTTAGATACATACAATCTTTGTGAGACTGGACAAGTCACTCAATTCTGTTTGCCTCAGTCCCATTTTCAAAATAAGCTAAGAAAATAGCAAATGACTCCTGTATTTTTGCCAGAAAAATTCCAAATGGGGTCAAAAAGAATTGGACACAGAAAAAAAAAAACTGTAACAAATAAGGTGTGTGTGAGAAATTTATTTAACCTGGTTTCCAATATTGTAGTCTTGTGATTATATAATACAACATAGAAAGTCTCCATCACTAGAAAATATCTTTCAAATCTCTTTATTCTTATTTTAGGAAGCATCTTCCAGTTAGTGAACTGGATATATTACCCTAGAATAGCTAAATGCAGAAGTATGATTCTTAGATTTTTCTTTTACCAATCCTGGCCCTTTCCTATTCTCATCTCAGTAACAAGAAAGCACACTGAAAAGTAAAACCTAGAGATCTTTGATAGGAGTTTGGATCATACCAGAGCAAAGTTAGCCATAGATAACCTTGGATAGATGGCTAATGAATGCCTTTACTTTAGCACTCCACTGTTATCTTCATTGAACTTGATAGCCTCTTCATAATCTTGTACTTAGCTGTCAACTACACTGGGAAAATGACAGAAGCAGTAGGACCTTCAGTGTTTGTCTGTAATTGACCAATTTATGTTTATGTTTACAATACATGGAGGTTTCTGTTCACCCCCTTGTAAATATACCCAGGGCATATTCTCTAAATAAAGAAGCATGCTCTTGTTTGAAAAGGAAAATTGTTTTGTTTTATTTTAAAGGAAGAGCAATTTATTTTTTTAAAGCAATTAGTGTTAAGTAACTTGCTCAAGGTCACATGGCTAGTTATTTATGTGTGGGTCCTAATTTTCTGAGGCTGGAACTGATCCCGGGTCGTCCCAACTCCACGGCCATCGCTCTTACTCACTGTGCCACCTAGATGCCTGAGGCAATTGATTTTTAAAACTGGGATACAACCAAAAATCTAAGACATTTTCCTTCTACTAATTTTCAGAAGAAAGGAAGGAAGGAAAGAAAGAAGGAAAGAAAAAGGGAGGGAAGGAGGAGATAGAAAATAAATGGAAAGAAAGAGAAAGGAAAAAAGAGGGAAAAAAGAAAAAAAGGGATGGAAGGAGGGGAGAAAAAAAAGGGAGGAAGGAGGGAAGGAAGGGAATTGCCAAGAAAAAGAAAAGTACAGGTAATAGTGGTAGACTTAAAACTAGTTATTTGTGGAATAACTAGGAATAAAAAGGGAATAAATTTGTGTAATAATTAGGGAAATATTGCTTTTTGTAAACATAGGAGGAGATTGGTAAAGGTTTTTATGAATCCTTCTTACAAAGTATAAAAAATGAGTCCTTTGCTCTGGCACTGAATATGTCTTCCTAAGGACTTCTTTAAGCCAAGATAGAGGAGTTAAGCAGTAAATCGCTGTAGCCCTCCTATACTGACCTCTGAACAACCATAAAATAGTGCCCCAGAAAAAATCCTAGGACAGCAGAGTCAGTGCAACAACTTGATGGAGCAATCTTGTAGCCTGGGAAACTTGAAGGATCAGCAAGAAAGGTCCATATCACACAGGAAATAAAAGTGGAACACATTCAAGGACAGATTCATCCAAATATGTCTGCAGGAAGCCCCACCTCAGAAAACAAGTGGAATATCCTGAATTCCAGTTTAGCAGATCTGACAGAAGGATGTTAACATCTCTAGTAGCCTTTTCAATTCACTCCTGCCAGATTTTGGTGCAATTTCCATTTTTTTAATCCCAGTCAGGGTCCATTTGAATGACTCTTCCTAGCTCAACTTTCCCTTGGGTTTGATTTAAACAAGACACTCTATTCCATGAGTGTCCAGAGACCAGTATTATCATAAACTATTGCTTCAGTATGAAGGAGCCTTTCTAGTTTCCAAGGGCCAGGGATCCATGGCTATTAAGATAGCCTCTGAGGCCCACCAGAAACCCTGCAGTTTGTTAGATTAAAATTCTGGGCTATAGTTTCAATCAATTTTTCAAACTTATTTCTATCACTGGAGGTATTGATAGAGTAATAAGAATAGGAACACATAACAATGAAAATTAAGGAAATCCCCATAGTGATGCATTGTTATTACAGGGAAAAAAATGATGTTGGGGAACAGTCACAAGAAAAAAGGCCAAGTACTAAAATTAACAGAAACAAGAAAGGAATGAGTAAGCTCTCATAGTAATCAAAAATTTCATGCAAAGGGACAAAAGCTCAGGGTCGATGTGTCCACACTGTAGGAAGTTTACACCAGAAGAGTAGCTTCAAATCTTTCCTAGGGTTTACTGGCTCAACCGTCCATTCAGCAGGGGGTTCAACAGGTCCTTTTACTTGGGTGTGGAGGGTTTACCCCTGCTCCTCAGTTTGTATTGTGCTATCAGGGTCAACAGGATCTGCAAGGACCCCTGCCAAGAAGGAGTAAGCTTCTCTTCTTTCCAAATTCAGTTTAGGACTCAATCTCTGGGCTGAAATTTATGCACCAGGAATCCTAGAGGCAGTGTCTGAATGATCAACCCTTTTAACTCCAAGGCATGATGTTTTACCAAAGAATTCACATAATTTCTAAGGAATCTGTCTTTGTTCATACACTGGATCCCAGTCTGCTTTCATTTCCTCATTGAAGGGATGCCCATACATGTTCATAAGGAGGCAGCCCCAGGTCTCTACTAGGAAAACACACAAATAAGTAGGGAATGCAACTAAAATTTTTAGGAAGACAACAAATTTAAAATTCCCAGTTAAGTATCAAATTAGAAATTCTGAAAATCAAAGGGGGGATTAATAAAATTGCAATTAAGAAAACTTTTGGATTAATAAACAAAAGAGCTGACAAATGAAAAATCAATAAAATAAATATTTGGTTAAATAAATTTAAAAAAAAGAAAACAAATTACCAGTACCAAAAATGAAAAGGGTGAATTAATCAATGGACAAATTAAGACAATAATTAGGAGCTATTTTGCCCAACAATATACCAATAATTCCAATTATCTAAGAGAAATGGATGAATATTTACAACAATATAAATTGCATAGATTAATAGAAGAGGAAATAAAATATTTAACCCCATATTAGGAAAAGTAATTGAATAAATCATCAATGATCTCTTTAAGAAAACAATCTCCAGGGCAAGATGCCTTTACAAATGAATTTTACCAAACATTTAAAGAGCAATTAATTAGTAACTACACTTGTACAACCTATATTGAATTGCTTATCTTCCCAGTAATGGTCGGTGATGAGGAAAGAACAGAAAGAATCTGGACATCAAAGTTTTAAAATCAAATGGTTAAGAAATTATTATTATTATTAATGGAACTGGGAAATAAGATACATAGGCACTGGGGTATTATAAAATTTAAAGATCTTCCCTGCCCATAGGCCCTTTGATAGGCTTAAGAGACTCTGAGAACCTTCCCTGACTCGAAAATATACTCTGCCCTCTAATAGGCTGAATGTGGTCACATGGAGCCTGTGGCAGGATGCTTCGTTTTCAGGAATGCCCACACCTTGTTGCTTTGTGATTGGACAGTGGGTCAAGAGGGCAATGACATTCTCTGAGCCAGGAGAGACTATATAATCCCTGATGTGAGGCTTTGCTTTGGGGCTTACTTTGAAAAGTGTTGTGTGATTTGACCAGATGAGACTCTGGGCAGCTGTTGAGAGCCAACCCCCTCTCCCCCTTTGAAAACCCAGATGTTGATTCTTCCCTCTCTAATAACTGTGATTTGGTATTTATGTAATGGCTGGACAGTTTGGAAGTCTGTCTGCTTGATCTGTTTGTTTTTCTGTCTTGTAAGTTCTGTCTGTATACTTTGACGTTCGGGTTGCTGGCCTTTTTCCCCTGAACTAGGCAAACGATATGTTTGATTGATTAAAGTAAGCTTGTTAACCCATTTTGAATTGCTTTCCTTTAGAAAAGCAGATCTAAAAACCTGTGTTGGAAACCACCCTGGGGATGTTGGGATGCTTGCTGCTATAGGTATGGAAATCCATCTCACCCTACTGGAAAGTTGGGGGGAGGTATATGGAAAGATATAGGAGAGAACAGATTGAGGGAGGGGGTATTCAGTGGGATGGCTGTTTTGGAGTGGTGGGTAGGGCAAGGATAGGGAGAAAATTTATAACTCAAAATCTTATGGAAATGAATGATGTAAATTAAATATAAACATAATATTAAAATAATAATAATAATAATAAAATGCAAGTGTAGAATTGTAATAATTTGTAAACTATTTGGAAAAACAAGGCAAAGATGGAGTCCTACCAAAATTTTTATAATGCAGATATGGTATAGAGGCCTAAACCAGGAAGAGCCAAAACAGAGAAAGAAAATAATAGACAAATTTCACTAATGAATACTAATGAAAAAGTAAAATAAAATATTAGCAAAGAAATTGCGACAATATATCAGGTGTATACAACACTATGGTCAGGTCGGATTTATCTTAGGAATGCAGGACTGGTTCAATATTAGGGAAACTAACTGAATAACTTACCATATAAATAACAAAACTCACATAAAACAATATTCCAATAGATACAGAAAAACTTTTTTGACAAAACACAGCAGAGAGTATAGGAATAAATGGAGTCTTCCTTAAAATGATAAGTATCATCTGTCTAAAACCATCAGCAAGCATTATATGTAATGGGGATAAACTAGAAGCATTCTTAATAAGATCAGGGTGAAACAAGGATGTCCATTATCATCACTGTTATTCATTATTATACTAGAAATGGTAGTTTTGGCAATAAGAGAAGGAAAAGAAATTTATGAAGTAGAATAGGCAATGAAGAAACCAAACTATCCCTCTTTGCAGAGGATATGATGGTATACTTAAATAATCCTAGAGAACCACCTAAAAACTCATTGGAACAATACACAATTTTAGCAAATTTAAGGATGTAAAATAAACCCACATAAATCATCATTATTTCTATATATTATAACAAACCCCAGGAGCAAAATATAGAAATAGAAATTCCTTTTTAAGTAACTATGGACAGTATGAAACATTTGGGATTATATCTGATAAGACACACCTAGGATTTATATGAACACAAACTCAGATCTAGATAACTGGAGAAATGATAGTTTCTCAGGGGTAGGTCAAGCAAATATAACAAAAATAACAATTTTACTCAAATTAATTTAGCTGTTCAGTGCCATACCAATTAATCTGTCTAAAATTATTTTATAAAGTTAGAATTCTATAAAGTTAGAAAAAATCATAATGAATTTCATCTGAAAGAACAAGAAGTAAAAAAATATCAAGGGAATTAATGGAAAGAAATGCAAGGGAAGTTGGCCTACCTGTACCATATCTAAAACTATATTATAGAGTAGCAATCATCAAAACAATTTGGTAGTGACTAAGAAATAGAATTGTGGATCAGTAGAACAGGTTAGGTATTTGGCATAGCAGTCAATGACTCTAGTAATCTATTGTTTGATAAATGCAAAGACTAGAGTTTCTGGGATCAGAAATCAGTATTTGACAAAAAGTTTTAGGAAAATTTAAAGGGTACGGCAGAAGCTAGGCATAGACCAACACCTTACACTGTATAGCAAGATAAAGTCAAAATGGTTATATGATTTAAATATAAAGGGAGAGAATATGAGCAAATTAGGAGAGAAAAATTGTTTACCTGTCTGATTTTTGGAGGGGGGGGAGATGGCGGGGGGGAGACACAGAGAGGGACAGGGAGACAGGGAGACAGAGACAGAAAGAATATAAATCATTAAAGAAAAATAAATTAAGGGTGGCAGCTAGGTGGTGCAATGAATAGGCCCTGGAATCAGGAGGTCCCGTGTTCAAATCTGTTTTCAGACACACCACACACACACACACACACACACACACACACACACACACACACACACACACACACACACACACACACAAAACATCCTTGTAACCTTGGCCAAGTCACTTAACCCCAATTGTCCCTCCAAAAATATAAAATAAAAAAAAATAACATATATAGAGAGAATTAAGTAGAATTTATTAGAATACAAGTCATTCCCCAATTGATAAATGATAAAAAGATAGGAACAATATGTTTTCAGATGAAGAAATTAAATCTACACGTACTCATATAAAAATGCTCTAAATCACTATTTGTTAAAGAAATGCAAATTAAAACAACTTTCAGGTATTACCTCTGGCCTATCTGACTGACTGATAAAACGATAAATGTTGGAGAAGAAGTGGAAAAATTGGACCATTAATGCATTGTGGGTCAAGTTGTAAACCATTCAACCCTTCCATAGAGTAATTTGGAATTATGTCCAAGGGCTATCAAACCATGCATACTCTTTGATCCAGGAATAACACTACTAGGTCTGTATCCCAAAGAGATCATAAAAAGGGAAAAGGACCTACATCTATATGTAGTAGCAAAGAATTGGAAATTGAGACTATGTCCATTGATTATGGAATGGCTGAATAAATTGTGGTATTGGATGGAATTGAGTACTATTGCTCTATAAGAAATGATGAGCGGGGGCGGCTAGGTGGCGCAGTGAGTAGAGTGCCGGCCCTGGAGTCAGAAGGACCTGAGTTCAGAGCTGGCCTCTGACACTTAATCCACACAAACAAAAACCTACCTGTGTAACCTTGGGCAAGTTACTTAACCCCAATTGCCCTAAAGGGGCGGCTAGGTGGCGCAGTGAGTAAGAGTGCTGGCCTCGGAGTTGGGATGACCCGAGATCAAATCTGGCCTCTGAAAATGAGCACCCACACATAAATAATGACTAGCCGTGTAACCTTGAGCAAGTTACTTAACCCCAATTGCTTTAAAAAAAAAAAGAAATGATGAGCAAGAGGATTTTAGGAAAACCTGGAAAGACTTACATGAACTGATGCTGAGTGAAGTGAGCAGAACCAGAGAGCCTTGTATACAGTGACAGTAACATTGTGCAATAACCAATTTTGACAGACTTACCTCTTCTCAGCAATGTAATGATCTAAATCAACTGCAAAAGACTTATAGTGAAAAATGCCATCTACTTCTAAAGAAGGAACTATGGAGTATGCAAATTGAAACTTGCTATTTTCTATTAATTTTGTTTTTTTCTTTCTCCTCATTTCCTCTTTTGTTCTGATTCTTCTTTCACAACATGACTAATATGGAAATATGTTTAACATGATTTTACATGTATATCCTATATTGGAATGCTGTCTTGGGGAGGTGAAGAGGGTGGAGGGAGAAAAAGAAATTGGAACTCAAAATCTTATACAAGTTAATGTTGAAAACAACTTTACACACAAATGGAAAATAAAATACTACTAAGTTGGGGAAAAAAGAACATATCTTCCTAAACATATTAAAGGTTCCCTTTGACAGCACAAGTGAGAGTGACATCAAAAGTTATATACATTTCCCAATTGATAAATGGTCAAATGATATGAACAGGCAGTTTTCAGAGAAAGAAATTAAATATATCTATAAGCATATAAAGAAATGCTCTAAAGAAATGCTCTAAATCACTATTGATTAGAGAAATGCAAATCAAAACAATTCTGAGGTACCACATCTCACCAGTCAGATTGGCTAAGATGACAAAACAGGAAAATGACAAATGGTGGAGAGGATGTGGGCAAATTGGAACACTAATGCATTCCTGGTGGAGTTGTGAATTTATCCAACCATTCTGGAGAGCAATCTGGAATTATGCCCAAAGGTCTATAAATAATTATATACCCTTTGACCCAGCAACATGACTTCTAGGGTTATATCCCAAAGAGATCATAGAAGTGGGAGGAAGACCCATATGTACAAAAAATATTTATAGCTGCTCTTTTCATGGTTGCAAAGAATTGGAAATTAAGGGGGTGTCCATCAATTGGGGAATGGCTAAACAAGTTGTGGTATATGCATGTAATGGAATACTATTGTGCCATAAGAAACGAGGAGCAGATGGACTTCATATTTACCTGGAGAGGCTTATACAAACTGATGCTGAGTGAGAAGAGTAGAACCAGGAGAAATTTGTATACAATCACAGACACAACATATGTGTGATGATCAACTATGACAGACTGGACTCTTCTCAGCAATGCAGTGAGTCAATCCCAAAAGACTCATGATAGAGATAGATGCCTACATCCAGAGAAAGAACTAGAAAGAACTGAGTTTGAATCCTGATGGAAGCAAACTACTTGATCTTTTTCTTTTCATTGTTTGGTTTTATTTCCTCTTTACCATTTTCCATTCCATCTAGTACAATATGCCTTTGTAACCTGACTAATGTCTAATGTGAAAGTATTTGCAGACCCTATACTGGACTATATGCCATCTTGGGGGGTAGGGGGAGGAGGAAAGGGAAATTTTGAAACTCAAGGAACTATGGAATTGAATGTTGTAAACTAAACAAATTAATAAAAAAAAGAAAAAAAGTTATATACAGTTACACTCTGAACCTGTGTTTTAAAAGATACTACCAGAGATAGATGGAAAGAACTATATCTGAGAGACATATGACCTTGGCTCCCTGGAGTCAAACTCTGAACATTTATGAAATCCCTTTTAGGGAAAACTGGACAGAGATGAGGGAAGGAACCATTTGGTATTAGAGGTAATATAAGTTGGAGTTAGAGTACAGCAATAAAATTTCCTGAATCAAATGGAGAGTCATAGGAATATGAACTATTAACAGGCTAGTATCATAAAAGAAGAAACAGATAAATTCCTGGTTAATCAAGAGATTACAGCACAAATCTTCCTAGAGTCTAGAATATTCCTACATAGGGAGGCTCATGAGAAGAAGGGCTATCCCTGGTTTTGTGTGAAGAGGGTAGAATTTGAACTAAGAGACACTAAGTTCTATTCCTAGTGAGGAATCTTAACTATTTTACCTCTGTGGACTTCCTTTTCCTTTCCTCTAAATTGAGGTGTTTGAATCAACTGATCTCTAAGGTCCCTTCTACCTCCAGACATTTATCCTATGGTAAGCCCAAGCAATTCTAACATACTTTCCCTTAAAAGGAAGAGAAAGACTACTACAAGTTTGGATATAACTAGATTGTTTAGTGTTATTAGTGAGTAACTAGTGCTCCTAAATGTGACCTGCAGTTACATAAGTGATTCTATGCGACTCTCTCCTTCCTGTATTCATTTCACACATAGTCTTCCTTCAATTCCACCCCATGTCTTGCCATCTGCCTCCATGTGCTTCTGTATAAAAATATACATTTTCTCCCTACTTACTCCCACCATGACATTTCAAGACCAGTATACAAAGAACCAGGCTTGTTCATTCTGACCCAACTGCCACCCCCACCATGGTCTCTTCTCTTAAAGCATAAGCAAAACACCTGAGGTATGATTAATTAATTCATCAGCAACCACATGCACCATGGCTGCACATGGTGGTAAAATCCCACTGGTAGAAAGCAAGGTCTGATGAATGAACCATCTTCCCCTCTGGGTAGGAACCTACACTCACAATTAAGCTCAGCAGAATGTGACCTTGGTTCTTTTTTTTTCCTATGGCCTTGCTGTCTTCTCTACTTTGAAGTCACACTCTTCATACTTGTACCTATATACCATCTCAATTGCTTGGAGACAACTCTTTTTTAACTTTTGAAGACCAGACTTTTTGCCCATCTTTCAATTTGTCAATGAAATGACTCCCTTTAACTCCATCAATTTTGATAGTATATTGCTTTGTAACATAGAAAGGAAATAACAGACTATGAAGTACCTCTTTAATTTCTTTAGCACCTTATTATCTTCATTATCAACCCTTTGTCTTTTATCATTTTTTCAAAAGGTCTGGGAAAGAAATCAGTTGATAGTGAGTTACCTGATCAACTGCACCATATCTACAAAAAACAAAGGGAGTTTCAGAAAATAGATAAAAAACTAGCATCTAGAAGGACGAAATAAGTCAACATATAAACACAATTGTTTGAGCTGAGCCATAAAGGAGGCAAAAAGGATTCTAAGAAACAGAGGTGAAAAGGAAGGGTATTCAGGCACGAGGTCGTTCATGGAGTAGACAAAGAAATGAGTAGAAGAATAATAAAAAATGCAGTTTGCTCACACTGTACAGTTCAATTAGGAAAAGACCTAGAAATGTAGATTGAAGTCAGGATGTAAAGGGCTTCAATGATATGGAATTTACATTTATTTCATCATAGGGGCAATAGGGAGTCACTAAACCTTGTTTAACAGAAGATTTACATGGTCAGAACTCTTTGGTAGCTGTGTAGAAAATGGGTTGGAAAGGGAAATGATTTGAGGAAGATCAAATAAAGACACTATTGTAATAGTTCAAGAAAAGGGTGATAAGAGCCTATATGAGATTAGTGACCATATTAATGGAGAAGAGGTTAAAGATGAGAAAATTTGTGTATCTAGAAGTCACAAGACTTAGCAAGTGATTACCTACCTTAGGTAAATGTATATTTTGGATAGAGGTTGACTTTGATGTTGTAAACCTTGATCATTGGAAGGATGATTGCATTCTTCACAAGTATATCAATAATGTGTACTCTCTTGGATGTGTTGAGGTTGATATGCCTATGGAATATCTACTTTGAGATGTCTATTAGAAATTTGGTGATGTAGGACTGGAGCTTAGAAGAGGGACTAGGACAAGATACATAGATAAGAGAATAATCTGCATAAAGAAGACAAACCAAAAGGAATTGAGAAGTTCACAAAAGAACATCAAAAGTAAAATAGAGTAGGACACGGGATAGGACCTTAGAATAAAAGAAAATAATTCTGGAGAGTAAGACATAGGAAACGATTGAGTTAGGCTGAGAAATGAACCAAGAGAACACAGTGTTAGAAAAAAAAAAGCATATTTAGAAGATAATATTCAGCAGACTACTAGAGAGTAGTAGTTAATACTGTCAAAAATAGATATCAAGATGGCTGAGAACTGAGAAAAGTTACTAGATTTTGTGATTAAGAGATCATTGGCAACTATGGAGAAGAATTTCAGTTGAGTAATCAGATTGGAAGCCAGATTATAAAAGGGGGGAAGAATGAAGATATAGTGGAGAGAAAGAATAGATGAGGGCCTAGGACAGTATCTTGCCCACAGTACTCACAGCACCAGGGCAGGGAATAGATGATCAGAGGTTAAGAAGAAATTGTTTTTGGTTGTACATCTATCGTGTGTGTGACAGAACCTGAATCCAAAACATTAATTTTATACATAAAGTAAAGCCCGAGTAGGTCAAGTGATATTTCTAGTTGATAGTGAGTACAAACTGGAAAATGCATTTTATAAGTTGGAAGCTCATGTTCCTTCTGCTCTGCCATGCAAGTTCTTGAAGAAAGGCACCCTTAATAACATGAGTATAGAAAAGATTGATAAATATGTTGCCATCCTTTGATGTCAGACTTTTATTTATTTTTTATGAGACATTAGTTGAGAAGTTGAAAATAAGTTATTACTATTACTTTAGACTTCAAAATGTAGAATGTTTTTAGATGGCTGCATTCATTTTTTTCTTTTACTCTCAGAAAGTAGGTTTTCGAGGTAGCTTACATAGTTTAATTAAAAAATAGTTTTTAAACATTTGTTTTTGTGTTTGGTAAAGCTTAATCCCTTTTTAATAGAACTGACTGAAAAGGATTAAGCCTATAAGCAATGAAGTGAATGTTAAGCATGAAGGAGAAGCAGCAGCTCTGGTAGTGAAAAGCTAAGAAAGGGTGAATATTTACTGTATTAAAGACAGGAAAAGAGAATTGGTTGGAATGTGATTTATTCAAATGAGCGTACAAAAGATACATACAAATGAAAATTCAAATGATATGTAGAAAACTAGAGATGAAACAAAAAAAAAAAAAAGAAGTATAGTTAAAGAAAGATGGGCCTCTAACACAAACCACACAATGTATTCCACTCCCTCACCATAGCCTCTTACCACCTGTCTTCCAATCCCCATCATTCTACTGAAAGCTCTCTCATCAGGGACTCCCTAATGCCTAAATTAAGCAGCCTTATCTCAGTCTCTATACTCCTTTCTCTTCTCCATAGCATCTAAAATTGTACATCAGCCATTCTCTTTCCTTTGCATTCTGTGGCAATAGATCCTTTTGATAGCACACTCTGAAAGCTAGGAGAACTCCCTTTCTTTCCACTGTTTTTCCTTTCCTCCTCTTGTCTCTTAATTGTATATGTTTGTTCTTTAAACATATCATAATCCAATTCTAAAACATGTCTGTGATGGACCTTAACTATTTTACAAAGTTGATTATGTATTTTCTCTCCCATCAGAATATAACCTTTTTGCAGGCAAGGACTATTTAAAATTATTTCTTAGTATTTCCAGGTCTTAGCACATATCTAACAAATAGTAAGTATTTAATAAATGCTTACTGAACAACTGCCATGCCTTTGACAACCTCCATGCAGATGACTCATACATATGTTTAGAAAATAATGTATTTCCTAGAAATCGCTCCCTTTTATAATCTCACCTATGTCCAATCTGTCCTAAATATTGCTGTCACTAATTTTCTGAAAGTATATCACTGATCATATCATTCCCATGGTATATATTCTTATGAAGATAAGATAAATTGTTACACATCAATCAATAACCATTTACTAAGTGCCTACTATATTTGTGGGCAATGTGCTAAGCAATGGAGATACAAAAAGAGGCAAAAGAGTCTCTATCTTCAAGAAACTTAATATATGTGTGTACAGTTGTTGTTGTTTTTTTAAGTGAACTATATAAATTACCTTTAAAAAAATCTAAGGTTAGAAAGTAATAGACCAAAAAACAAACGTTGAAGTTTAAATGAGTGATCCTTCTGTGAGGGTGATTTTACTACATGGAAGCAGGAGACTGAGACTAAGTTGTGTAAGGGCAAATGTAAGACTGCAAGAGCCTTAAGGATTCATCAAGAACTGTATTGAGAGAAATATTATCTTACCCACTGATTTCACTGGGTGAAAGTAAGATACACACATGTATATGTGAATGTGCATTGTATGTATGTCATCTCTACATGTGTGTATATAGCAATATATGCATATATGTGTATGAGTGCATGTTACGCGATTTAGGAGATGAGCTTGTTTTGGTGGTGGTGTTTTTCTGTTTAGCTTCAGTTATCATTTAGAAAAATCACTTTATCCACTTGGGTATCATTTTCCTTTATGTGTAAAATGAAACTGGCCAGATTCATCTTCTGTCAAACATAGTAGCTATATGATAATCAGCAACTCCTTCTCATTCCCCTTTGCTCATCCATGCCCTACCCTGGTAATAGGGTATGATTAAATATAAATATTTATATTTATCAAGTATAAATACTGACTTATAAAGAAAATATTATTTAATTATAAACATCAGTCTGCTTTCTGGATCATATCTATCAGATGGGGCCTTCCTTCTCCCCTGGGGCTATGTTTTGATGCTGTCACTTAGGTCCAAGGAAATGTAATTACTGATTATCCCTTAGAGGCTCTGGTGATACTAAAATTTTCCTTCTTCTGTCCCAAACACAGAATGTGTGGTCAACACATCAAAGTCAACAATACATTATTAAATTATTCAACAAACCTCATCAAATCCCTTCTACCTTCATATATATGCATCTATCCTATTCTGTTCCATTGATCTATTCATATATCTAATCATCATGTAATCTATAGCATGAGAATGCGATCAGTGATGTGCTTTCATAAAATTACACAGCAGTATAAGATTAAGGCTGATTTTGTAAATTAAACATTCATTTCTAATAAAGATAATTATTAGCTTATTGAATAAGGGACTAAACAAGGGTGGTACAGTAGATTGGAAATGACATGGTAGAGAATGAGGGAATGGGAAAATTTGGAGAGTTAGTAACTGGGAGAATGATATTGTAGTTGTTCATTTACAGTTATGTCTGATTCATGTCCCCATTTTCAGGTTTTCTTTGCAAGGAAATAGAAGTAGTTTACCATTTCCTTCTCCAGCTCCTTTTACATATAAAGAAACGGAGGAAAAGAAGGTTAAGTATCTTGCTTAGGGCCACATAACTAATAAGTCTGAGGTCAGAGTTGAATTTAGGGAGATGAGTCTTCCTGACTCCAGGTCTAGCATTCCATCCATTGCAATAGTGCCTTTATAAAAATAGGTAAGTCAGGAAGGAATTTGAAGTGGTCAGTTAAAGGTAAGGTAATGATTTTAATGATGAATCCATTGACTTTAAAAGTATTGGCTATATACTTTTGTGGTTGAAAAAGAAAAGGAAAGACAGCAGTGCCTCTATAGTCTACTTGAGAAAAATTAATAATTGCCATTCCTTAGGCCCAAGTAAGAATACCAAGAGGCACCAAGGTGGCGCAGTGAGTAGAGTGCTGGCCCTGGAGTCAGAAAGACCTGAATTCGGATCTGGCCTTAGACACAACACACACAAACCAAAACAAACAAACAAATACCAAGGTGTCGTTCTAGGAGTTCTAGGATAAAAGGAGGAATCCATCTGATAGATGTGATCCTGAAAGTGTGGAAAGCAGACTGGTGTTTATGGTTAAAAAAGCATCCTTTTTAGATGTTAGTGAAAGCAGAAGACTGAGACAATGAGCAAGTTGGGCTGGAGTAGGGCTGTAAAGCCTTCACTAAATTTTGGGAACTTCAATGAGAGATTTTGTCTGGGGGTCGGGTGATGGTCTTTGGTCTTAGTGTGTCCCCTCTCCATTCCAACATAGTACCTGTCAGTAAGTTGTGAGCAATTATGAGAGAATATTTGAATTGTATAAGAAGACATGAGTTAAAATTCTGTTTCTTTTCACCCATTAATTACTACCTGTGAATGGTAACTGCTCATTTAACCTCTCAGTGACTTAGTTTTCTCATCTATAATATGTGGATGATAATATTTTGATTACTTATCTCATAAAACTTTTGTGTGGGAAATGCTCTTAAAGTTATAAAATGCTACACAAAAAATATATTGTAAGTTCCCTCAGGGAAGTTCATTCCTTATCCATACTTCCTATCTCCCACACTCAAGGTGATGATTTGACTGATAGAAAACAAAAGTTCACAGATATCAAATTGCTTGCCTGAAGCTGGGATAGCTGGTAGAGTGCTAACTAATATCTAGATCTTCTGATTCTGAGTTGGTAGTCTTTACATTTGACAAAACTACCTCATAAAAATAAGATGCCAGGAAGGGCCTCCCCCAAAAATGTAACGGAAAAAAATGTCTCCATTTGCCTCTATCATTTTCCATTAACTAGTATTTTAATAAGCTCTTAACATATCCCCTAGATTTTAGCAGTGGCCATAAATAGTAAGCCCCAAATCTTTTTAAGTTTTTTTTTTTAGATGTTGCTTCTATGAATATCATTAGAGGGTCATATTTCCTTAAGATAACACATTGAATATCAAAACTTAACCTGATAGAATGTATGTAAAATACCTCTTGTAATTTGAAACTATTTTTTTGCAAAGATGGTAATAACATAGTTTCCCAGAAAGTATAATGTCTTCAAAGTCATATAAGACCATAGATTCTGACATGAATTAATCCAATGATTATCCTAGGATGTCTCTGCAAGGACACTTAACCAATTCTTAAAAGTAAATGATTCTTGCATTTCTTTGAAGATCTAATTCATCTTTTCACCACCATCAACTAATTTCAGTAACTCTTTCCTATCATGAAACATCCTTGTGTAAGGTATTCAATTAGTTATGGAAAAGTCATAAAAGCTCCTCTGTCTTACCATTATGCTCTACTGTTTTATGGAGAATACCCAAATCATGTCTCATTTCTTTTATTCTCTTTGGCTGTCCTCCAAATTGTAGCTGTCAGTGAGTGTTAACTTAATAAGTAGGAGCCACGGCCCATAACCCATTGCCCAATTACTGTCAGTCAGTTGGACAAGAATATGCCCCCTGTATTAGAATGCAACTAGATATAAGGATAACCAACAAAAAATTCTCTATCCATTGCCTTCTGAGTCTAGCTAAAACCCTCAGATCTATTTATGGGAAGAAAAAAAATATTTATGAATGGCTGACTAGAGAAGATTTCTTACATTTTTACTTCCTTATGGTATAGAAAGTTTCCTGTAATGAACACATCTCAATAAGTCAGTCAATTATCAATAATATTTTAAAGTGCTTTCTATATTCATAACTTTGTTCTAAGCCCTATAGATTCAAGGAAAAACAAAAAATTCCTCTCAAGAAGCTTACATTGTAATGGGAATACAAAATGCAAATACTAGGTACATACTATATGTATATAAATATATGTGGATATATACATAATATTAATATAGCATATATTATTATGTACAAATATGTACATAAGTTCATATTCTTTAATACTTAGCTTCGGAAACATACATGTATGTGTGTATACATATACATACACACATATATGGGGGAGGGGAGAGGGGAGAAACCTATATGTAGGGAAAGTAATCTCACAAGGAAGGCACGTGGAGTTGGTGGAGTGGGATAGGAAAGCCTAGAGATAGGTCTTGAAGGAAGCAGGGAAGTACCTGCTACTATTCTATTTGACGTACTCCATTAGAAATTACATACTGAGGCTGTCCAATATTGCTTTGTCTTTGATGACACTGTTCTTCGAAAGTGTTAAGTGGATATGTAGAGGCATCTAGAGAGCTGGGCTTTGAGTCTGGAAGACCTGAATTGAAATCTAGATTGAGACATTGACTTCCCAGCTGTGTGAGCCTGAACAAGTCACTTATTCTGTTTGCCTCTCTCTTCACAGGTTTGTTATGAAGATTAAAATAGTTGTATTTAGCACAGTGCCTGTCATTTAGTACACTCATTCTCTTCCTCTTACCTATCATGAAGACTAGATTCAAACTCCTTCAGAGCAGACATTATGTCTTCTCTTTCTTCTAACATCTTGTAGCTTCCACTACAGTGCCACACGTGAAGTAATCATTCGAATTAAGTTGATGTCTGCTAAAGGATTTTTCTTCAAAATATGAGTGGAAAAATAAGAGAAATTCCCCTAATTCCTGAATCTGGTCTTTTTTCCCCCTAAAATATATTTCTATCAACTCATATTCATTATGTATGACTCTTAAGCCTAAATATCTGTTTCATCATTCAATTAAGTCATCTTGAGGAATGGGGAACCTGTGGCTTCAAGGTCACATGTGACCATCTACGTCCTCAATTGTAACATTATGTATCCAATTAAAAGGTCACACTTGAGGACCTAATGGGTCACATGTGAGGCTGCATGTGCCCCATCTGTGGGATAAATTGTCTTTTAGAATGAGTGGTCCTTAGAAAAGGTGTCATTTTAGGGAAGCCAAAAATTTGTGATAGAAGTTAAGAATTACATATTCAAAGATTACAGCAACAAGTTGAAATGTTGCTGGGATCCAGGGGTATTAATGGATGCAGATGATAAACTTCAAAAGGATAACAAGCTCAAGTCTCACTTCTGCCTAGAAAATAACAGTATAATTCTGAATTCATACATACATATGTACGTATATGTATGTGTATATGTATGAAGTAACAAAAGTCTGGATTTCAACTAATATAATTCCACTGCTTTTCCATTACTCGTTTATTAACACATAGTCTTTTTCTCCTACCCCAGAATACATTTTATTAATCTTTCCTTAAAATACTGGAGCCCAAACTAGATACCTAGCATTTATGTGCAGGTTGGGGGCTACAAGCTTCTCCATGTGAATTCTCTGAGTGCTACTCTCCCTAGAAATTGCCCACAGTTTTTAATTACTTATGTGTATCTTAAATTTATATGCTTCCTATTGCATCAAGTAGAAAGTAATTTTCATTTTTTTTGCTGTTATTCAGTCATAACCAACTCTTTGTAATCCCCAAATCACAGACCTAATAAATGTCTGAGGTCAGATTTGATCTCAGATCTTTTTAACTTGAGGCACTGGTGTGCTATTCACTGCACTATATGGCTATCCCTATTTCTGTAGAGGAGTCTATTTTATATTCAACATAGAACATCCTCTTTTTAATCATTCTGATGGAATCCTGGAAAGACTTCTCACAATCTTTCACCTTTGCATGTAAAGGTAACTCCTTTGGAGTTGGAAGAACAGTAGGTCTTCTTGAAGTTCAGTGACTTGATTAGTGGATGAAAATGACAACCAACAAGTATTTAATTCTGATTATGAGCCAGGCATTGTGCAAAGCTTTGAGAAAGACAAAAACATGATCCTTTCCCTCAAGTAAGTCACATTTTAATGCGAGAGAAAAATGTGCAAATAATTATATTAATAATAAGTTTATACAGTGCAATTAAAAGGTAATTTTAAAAGGAAGACCATGGGGAGGTGGATGTGTCTCCTACAAAGAAGGTAGGGTTTGAACAGTCTTTAAAGACACCAAGAAAAAAAGGAGTTGGAAATGAGGAAGGAGAACATTGCAAGCATGAGTGATAAGCAAAGAAAAGGCAAAAGAATCTAGTGAGAGTGTGTCCTGCAGGAGGAGAAATAAGTAGGTCAGTGCATTAGAACCATAAGGTATCTGCAAACAAGTGAACTGGAAGAAGAATGCAAAGGTAGGGAAGGGGAAGATTAAGAAGGGGTTTGAATGACAAATGGAGGATTCTGTATACTATTTTATGGGTATTCTTAATAATTTCAAGCATCTGACCCAAGAATTAGTGTGTTCCCCATCTTTTTTTTGATATTCAAGTTGATAGTGGATACCTATTTGTTAGAAATTATGAAGAGGACACTCATGATTATGGTGGGGATTGGGATATGAAGATTAATTAAATGCCCTCTGAGGTTAAAGAAAACCATAATTGCTTATACTGTTAAAGGAGGAAAAAGCTATGAAGCTATATTACCTCTCTGTGTTATACAAGATGAAACACTGCCAGAAATTTTGGAGGTCAAATAGTTTCTGCTCATATTAGAGACACAAACTAACCTTTCTTAGTCTTAGCAGAAAGCAGCCAATGGCCAAAATTCTACTCACCAAATGAAGCTTAGTCAGAAGTTGTGAAGGAAACTCCAACTTATCAAAAAATCAGATGAGTATCTATCTGGACATAAAAAAAAAATTCTTGAGTGGTAAACTCTACAAATACCCTGCAATAGAATATAGACTTCTTGAAGGTAGAGGCTATTATTCTCTTTGTATCCAGTACTTAGCCTAATGCCTGGCATGAGATATTTAATTAAAATTATTTTTATAGTTTGCTTTTTTCCATAAAATCTTAATATTAAAAAACCTTAAAATATTTATTTCTTAATGTCATTGTCACAGAAATTTTAGTTATCCTTGTCCTCAATTTTAGTTGGAAAAGCATCCAATTTGCAGCTTTTCACTAAAATAAATCAACAGAAGCTTTATGTTCTCTAAATAATACATAATGGCTAAAAAAATAACATTCCCTATATTTAACATGTACTTGTGCTAAGTGCTAGAGATACAAATAAAAAGTGAGCAAGAAATGCCCTGTCCTCACCAAGTCTACATTCTAACAAGGCAAGCAAACACTGAAATGGGAACTAGACATAGGCTGGCTAAGAGAGAATCCCTAAAAGAGGTGGAGAAATCAGAAAGCTACTGGAGCCAACAGTGAGGGGAGCATAGCTAGGGTCCCTCTTAGAATGGTAGTTGAGGCTACAGATTAATCAGTCATGAAGGCAGGCCATAATGTAGAGGCAACCACACTGGTATACCCAGGATAGTTGCTAGAACAGATTCTTAGGTCTGCTTTGCTAGGAAAGATAGCTGTTTAAGAGGTCAACAATCTTTTTAAATTACATCCACTAGTTCAGGGGAAACGTCAGCGCCCTGAACTTTAGAGAAAGTACAGAGAAAATACAAGCAGAGAGAGAAAAGCCAACACACAGGGCTCTGAGTGTCTGAATGAACTAAAAACTCTGCATGCATACCTGGATGGAGAGAGAGTCTTCACATCTGAAGATTCTGGGAGCTCTGAATATATGCCCACTTAGAATCTCGACCAAGGAATCACGAGATCCTTCTCATAAGCATACCCCCAAAGCAAAATACTAACTCAGAGTGCATGTGTGTATATGTATATGTATACACACACACACACACACACACACACACACACACACACACACACACACACAAACTTCTCAGAGCCAAAAGGCATCACGAGTCTCTTGACTTGGTGCCTAATTAGAAATTAGTAAAAGCTGTGAATGCCTTCCTACTTGCAAGCCTCACCAAAGCAAACTTCCCTCAATGGGCTCCACCTGAGGCCTACTAATGGGTGGAGAAGATCTTAAATCCCATTAACATTTCACAAAGGGAAACAGTAGGAGGAGACCCAGTTTTTTGAAGTTAATCCTTGGATTCATATTTATCTTGGGACTGTCAAGTGTACAGGATATTTCTACCTTGATCTATAGAAGTCAGTGCATATCCCTTAACTTTCCCTAATATCATCAAGAAAATAAGGTAGAAAAAAAATGGAGGCCTGTGGGGAGCCAATGTTGGGGAGCCTTGTTGTCTCACAGCAGGACTAAAGAAAGAGTGGGAGCCTTATCATCCTCAGAAAGCACTGAGAAAGAATCACTGACCCAGAGGCTGGTAGGGCATAAAAAGACACCGAACACTGAATCGTGAAAGTGAAGAGCCACCTTTATTACTCTGTCTCCTGGCTTTTATAGGACTCTTCTTAATTGCTTCCCCTCTGGACATTACATACTTCTTTGGCCCAGGCTGTGGGTGTAAATGCCATGCTTATCTCAAGGACCTAATCCTCACACCTGTACCTTTGCACACTTTTCCTGGGGGTTGGGAACTGACCCAGGGCATCAGCAGGCCAAACACCTGAAAGGGCTTGTTCACCTATCAGGGTCCCAGTCGCACTTGCCTGTGCTCAACAGAGGCCAATATACTATATTAAATAGTGTTTCAGATAATTTATTATTGGTTCCACTTGTTTTCTAAGTAGAGCCCTTCATGAAATAATATCAATGAAATGTTACGTGCTTATATTTCATCTCTGTAAAACACAAAGGATAATAACACTAACTGACATGTGCTACATCAGGTATTTTCTAAGTGCTATATACAATTATTATCTCCTTTCATCCTCACAACAACCCCGGAAGGCATGTATGATTATTATCCACATTTATGATGCAGTAACTGAGGAAGATGTTAAGTAACTTGCCTAAGGTCAAAGAGCTGCTAAATGTTGAGATCAGATTGAAACTTAGGTCTTCCTGACTCTAGGCCCAGCACTTTACCCATTGTACCACCTTACTTTTTTTTAATGTAGAAACTGCTATTTAAATTCTGTCTAGAATTTATAGACATTAGAGACAAAGAATAGTAATTTACTCAAAAACAAAAAGCAAAGTCTTTCATTTGTCATTTCAAGCCCTTCCTAATTTGGTAATAACCTATCTTTCCACACCAATTCATATTACCCCCATGAATTCAATGTTCCAAACATTCTGGCCCTCTTGTATTTACCCATACATGACATTTAATCCCCAAACCTTTGCACATTTCCCATGTTTGGGATTTATCATTCCTTATCTCAGCCTCTTGGAATTTTGAATTCTAGTCTGGATCAGGTGAAGTGCCACCTCCCATAAAACTCCTTTCTTGATCTCTTAGATTGTAAGGAATTCCATTTGCTGTTGGGGGATGGAGGATAGGAGACTGGAAAGGAAGGAGGATAGCTTCCATTTACTTTGCATTTATCTGTAGACCTGTTGCTTATCCTGGTAGAATGTAAGCTCCTTGGGGGCAGTTAGTGTATTTTCTATTTGAGGAATAAAGACTATCCAATCAATTGATAAGCATTTATTAACTGTAGTCATACTATCTTTAATGTAGAGATTTGAAGATTTTCCAAGCTTTTTACTCATTTTATTCTTACAACCACACTAGGAAAGTAGGTATTATTATGATTTTATTTTTATAGCTGGGGAAACTAAGGCAAATAGAAGTTGTGTCTTGCCCGGATTCACACAGTTTGAAAGTGTCTGGAGCTGGTGGTGAACTCAGGCCTTCCAGATGCCAGGTATAAGGTTCGTTCCTCAGCACCACCATCTACCTATTTATCAAGTACTTACACTGCCAATCCAAGGAAGGAAGGAAGGAAGGAAGGAAGGAAGGAAAGAAAGAAAGAAAGAAAGAAAGAAAGAAAGAAAGAAAGAAAGAAAGAAAGAAAGAAAGGAAGAAAGAAAAAGAATTGAAGGAAGGAAAGAAGAGAGAAAGAAGGGAAGGAAAGAAGGGAGAAAGAGAAAGAGAGAGAGAGACAGAGAGAGAGACAGAGAGACAGAGAGAGAGAGAGAACAGGCATTGCTTTCAAGGGCATTCATCTGACTGACAATATCATGTACAAGGGCAAGTAAAAACAAAGGTATCAGAGAAGGAAAGAGAAAATAAAGAATCTGCAAAATGTAGTGCTGAGCCTGAATCTGTGGCAAAGGATCCTCCTACCCACCTTTGTCATTCTTCTCATACACTGTTTCTACATTATTGATTATTATGCCAAAGACTTACTTGTATTGCCAGATAGATATGAACTTACTTTCAAATTTCCCCAATCTACCCAAACTCTTCCATTCTTATTTTAATCATACTTAACTTCTACTTGAGTCTTATATTCACCAAGGTCTTACAGGTCAGGGGCTCAGTCTTTTTGTCTTAATGTACTCAGAGCCTGGAATAATGTTTTGTATAAATGGATGCTTAATAAATATCTGTCATGCTCAATGTATTCAGTTTATAAAATGGAATATTGTGACCAAAAGTATTCCTCTTCCTCTATTCAACAACGTTGGGAATTCCTTCTTTTCCCCTATTATCTATGAGGTCTTCCTAACATAGACATTCTATCCTTTGGCTGTGATAAGTAGCCTTATTTTTTTTTTTTAGTTTCTACTTTATAGATCTAAGATGTATTGTGTCGTATTGTGTCAATTCCAGTCTGATGAAAGCTTTACATTGATTGTGGAAATCCATCACCAACTGAGACACCACATTTCCAAGAGTTTATTTTATTTAGATGTGTGAGAGGGGGACCTTCAAAGAGCTTCCAACAAAAAGGAGTTCCCCCTTTAAAACTGGACTAATGCCTTGGGAGTCTACTCTCTTTTTGAACATTTTCCTATGATAGTAAAAGAGTAATTCCCTTGAAATATCCATGTGTAGCACTTTGCTAAAAGATTTCCTTTTAAAAGCATTCACTTCAGAGCTATAAATCCTTTTTTGTAAAATATTTTTGGGGATGAAAACATTTCTTTAGTTGAAGTTCCCCTAATTATAAGAGTGTTTGAAGGTAGTACTATATACACCTGGTTTTATATAATCTTCTTTTAATGTTCCCCTGGTACTTGCTACATTTTTTCCTTGGAGACCATAAAGGTATTAGAAAGTGGTTTGAAACTTCTTTGATTAGATTGGGACAAACTTTGGTACTAGACTCTAGAAATGATCGATTCTCATTCGGTAGGAAGTTAGTGGAAACTCACCTAATCAACTATATCTCACTGTCCCAAGACTATAGTCAACATTCCCCAGCCACCTTATCACCTTCCTTGCTCCCACATTTATATAACTCCTCTCTTCCAACCTTTTTTCATCCTTAATATAATCAGTGAAACCATTGCTACTTTTAAGAGCCTGACCATCTACTGTCCTATGGCTACCCTCAAAATCGCTAACTGTAGTCTAAAAACTCCCTTCTCTCACCACCATTCTCCTGTATGTGTTATATCCTTTATTAGAATATAAATTCCTAGAGGGCAAGGACTCTCTCAATTTTGTATGTACATCACATTTACATTATGGAAGATACTCCATCTCTGACTATGCATTTTCACTGATTCCTACCCATAACTACAATTTTCACCATCCTCAGTTCCACCTCCTGGTTTTCCCTGGCTTTCTTCAAGTTTCTATACATTCTGTAAGAATTCTATCTCGTCCCCTTAATGCTAATGCTTTCCCTCTGAGATGATCTACAATTGAACTTGTGAATATATATTTGTACACAGTTTTTGCATCTTGTTTCCCTCTCCTCATTAGATTCTAAGAACCTTGAGTTCATGGACTGTTTTTACTTTTCTTCATATCCCCAGATCCTAAGGTTTGGTGTCTGGCATTCAGTCACTAAGTAATTCTTGTTAAGAAGTGGTTTGTATGAATTCCTCATCCTGTTCTAGCATAAATAACGAGTTTCAGTCTTGAACTATCTACATTAAACCTTGCTTAAGTTTTATATTGCATGGATAAAATAACTAGGTTCCAACTAATCAGGGAAACAGTTCCAGAATCAAAGCTTGGCTGCAGGTCTAGTCATGAAAGAAAAATCAATCAATCCCCAGAGAAACTAACAGGGCAAACACAGATTCCACGACTCCAGCCAAGTCAAATTCCTTAACATGATCATCCGGAAGGTAGGAGAAGATCAGACTGGGTTCCAATCTGACTCAAGCTTGTCTCTAATGGGCAGTTATGATTCTATTACTGTTACCTGGTACTATTTTTCAGTGTTGTGCTATTGAAAAATAAGATATAATAAAAAGATCCCAATTTTCTTAAGAATGTCTTCACATAGAGTTATGGTACTTTGGTTGTACTTGTTTATCTGGGAGTTTCTCTGACAATTGATTTTGCAGTTATTGCATTAAAAGTGTTGCCTTTTCCTGCTCCACCAGCAAAGTAAGTAATTACCTATCTCCAGGTCTTTCTGAAACACTACAAGAAAGAGCATTTCTTTTCAAGAGTCAATTGAATTATATCGAGAGTCCTCTCCTTTGCAATATTTCATGGGCAATGCAAAGACCCTAGAGATTTACAAACCTACAGTGGAAAAATAACAAGGGTGACTAGACCATTTTCATGAGTTTTTTTGGCTCTTAATGAGGCTGCCTTGAGGCTTTGAAAAGCATCTAGTTCTTAATGTAATCACTGCAGATAGTTTAAGAGACATTAAAATCAGTCAAGATTATTGAGAGATTATTAGAAACTTGATTTTTAATAAGTTATTAATCTATCAAGGAATGTTAATAATGATACTATTCTATAAGGGAGTTAACACAGACATTTATCAGTCTCTTAAAACTAGAAGAAAATTTCCCTATCATTCTGAGTAGTTTAATCCACTTAAACTAAATGTGCTATACTTCTCTCTCTCTCTCTCTCTCTCTCTCTCTCTCTCTCTCTCTCTCTCTCTCTCTCTCTCTCTCTCTCTCTCTCTCTTTCTCTCTCTCTCTGTGTTTTGATAAACTCAACTAAATTCCTCTCCTTGACTAGTTTGGGGAATGAAGTCAAGCAAGTAATTATTTTAGGAACCCTGTTGAATTGATAATTGATTTATGTAATTGTAAAATTATGAAATGGAGGCAGACATGCCTGGTTCTTTGTGGACTCACTGGGAAAGACCACTTTTAGCAGATGGAAGCTGACAATCAGATTTTAATCAAACAGAAAGTGTATAGGAGCAAAAAGCCCATAAAGGCAAAGACAAGAGACAAAAGAGGTTTAGAGGCAGGAGAAACAGGGATGGGCTAGTATGGTAAAGGAAGCAGGCATTGTGGGGAAGGGGATGGAGAGGGAGAGAAGAAGAGAATTTTGTGCAAATACCTCTGGGAGCACTAGGCAGGATGGACCTAAAGGAAATGAAAGAGTGTTGGGAGGGTGGGTAGAAGGATTTTGATGTCTCCTTTTTAATAGGGTTTTTTGGGAAAAAAAAATCAATTCCTTTGCGTGCTACCTTGGGGTTAACATATCTAAATTATTGATAAAATTGTACCATCTCAAAGTTAGCAGTATCTTTCTGATGTTCTGCTGATCTGGAACTGTAAATATCTGGATTTTGTCTAGAATTTAGATATCATAGGACCAGAAACCTTGCCAGCACCTCAGTGTCTCCCCTGGATTCAGCACATATTCCCAGGATGTGAATTTTGTTTCATATATGATACAGTTTGCAAATTATGTTATTTTGATCTTTGGGATGACTTATAATCCCTGCCAGGTTTCCCTTTATAACATTATAAAACTACTTACTATATTGACTAGAAATAAGGTGAGAGTCACAGGGACTAGAACCAAAAAAAAAATTTTAACATACCTGTAATAATACTTTCTGGCCTAGCCTTGACACTGCATAAAAAATTCACAGGATGACAAAAGGTCAGCAAGAAAATATAGAAGTCTAAATAAAAATAAGAATGTCCAAAGATTTCTATCTCTTGATTTTCCAGTAATAAATGTGAAAAGTTTATTTATCCTTAGCAGTTAAAGACAACAACAACAACGCCATATTAAACCGCCTGCACAGTCATCACTTCTTCAGCAGTTGCTTTAGTCAATGAATATGTAAGAATTATTCAGACTTTCTATGTTTAGAATCTCTTAATAATGTCACTCACTACAAAGTTTGAAATTTGTCTATAAGTTAATAGAATGTGTTTTGTACAAATCACTCCTGTTCTGGTGGTCAATTAAAAAGACTAACATTTTTGGACATCTTTGACTGTCCTTTACTAAATAGCAATCCCTTAAAATACAACTTGACTTACATAGTATTCATGAGTCCATGGAGTCCTTAACTTGGAAGCTCAGGAATATATAATGTAAATGCCTTCTTTAGAATTGGATTGATGGTCTTTTTATCCAATGGGGGATAAAAAGACCTCTCTTCACCTTGTCAAAAGGGCAAGCTTGTCAAGTTCAAAGTAGTCAATATTCTGCAGAATATCCATTTCGTATAGGGACATGTACCAAAAGAGTATTCTGCAGTAAGGTGCTAAAATACATGCCTTTGACAATGACAAATAGAAGTGGGTTGTACTTGCTGATCAAGGACAAAGGGACACCCAGTCTCTGATGTATAAGAAACTGAAGGATGCATGAGGAACTTAGATTTCTCACGAATTCACTTAATGATGTGAGCAGAGAATTAATTCTTTGAAGTTACTGATTTAAGGAGTTGAAGAGCAAAGAAAACCTTTTACTTGATCCCCTCCTTGTTATTAAGGGGAGCAAAGAAGATGAAACACTTTCTATTTTTATCAATTGATGCATTTTGAGGTCAGTATTTTTTTTTCCTGCTCATCTATATTCTGCCCTCTGCCCTCTTCCAAAGTTCTCCCTCACAAGCTACTTATTAGAATAATAATTAGCATGCTGACACACCTTTCTTGCCCTTAGCACAATCAACTCTTTTCCATTTGAAACAACTTGGTCATTTCAACTGGACTACAGTGATATTTTATTCGAGTTGAAATGTTCTTCAAATTGCCAGTTCAAAACTCTGTGAATTTACCCAGTGGGAAATGTTCACAGAACTAAATTTAGGGCAGTTTTCATTTGAAATCAAGAAAATTAGATTTCCATTCTTTTCCCCAAATACTTCCTTCACCCTGATAGGTTAACAGGAAACAGATGATATCCCTATCACAGTCCCTCATTAACTCTAACCTGGACTATTCTAATAGCCTCAGAATTGGGCTCCCTGCCATCAGTCATTCCTCTAGTGTTTCAATCCTCTGAATAGCTGCCAAAATATTATACCTAAAGTATGGGTCAAAGCATGCCTCTTCCGTACTCAAAAAGTGACTCCTGATCACCTCAAGAGTAAGATCCAAATTCTGCTCATTGGCATTGAAAGGCCTTCACAACCCAACTCTAACCTAACATTTGAAGTGATTTCACATTACTATTGCTATTCCTCTTGTCCTCAGTTTTCCACCCACACTGCCCTACTTTTTGTTCTTTCCTTCCCTCCCAAAACACTTTTTACATTTATGTAGCCAATATTCTAAGGTCCCTTCCCCAACTTTATTTTTTCTTTTGCTAAGGTATTGGATTTCCAGAGAATAGAAAAATACAATCCTGAGGGTATGGGTTACTAATACTGCTATTCACAAGTTGTGTATTTCTCATTAGTGATCATAGAGTATATTTAATTAGGTTTCAGAAAAAAAAAGTTTTTACTGAGATTCTATAGAACTAATAATTAGTATGTATTTTCCCCACAAATGGCTGGGGCATACTCTCTACAACAAATACATGGGAAATATGAATTTAAAATTAAGGTACAGCAGTCATGAGATATACATGGGAAAATGACCAGCTCAAAGTTCCTGAGACTGTGACCTAGAAGTCTTTTGCTGGTACTCTTTTCTCAGGACTGTCTTTCTGCCTTTATTTATCCTTTGTGTGTCACTCTGCTTTCAAGTGAATATATTGCATCCTACTTGTCTATTTTTTTTCTGATTTCAGCTTGACACACTATTCTGTTCCTGCTTTAGTTTTAAATACCATGGTTAGTGGGGCAATAAAGTAAGTTCTAGTAAGCTAATCATTTCCACTATATGGAGTAAAATAAATATTTTTTCTCATGAAGGCATAGAAAATAATTCTACTTGTACCTTTCTATTGAATATGTCCATTTTCATAAATTGTCTAATTAAAAAATAAATATTGAGAGAAAGATAAAGATACTTTCATGAAGTCCTTTTCTGATGACTTGTTTTGGTTTGGAGGGGACCTTGACTTATTAACTATGTCCTAAATTACAAGGTCTGGTAATACTGGCAATAAACAGATTGTCTTCTGATCAGACTACTTTAACATAGATATGCTTATCACCAGCAGAGTAGGCATTTTTCAGTGAATGATTTAGTCAAAGAAACCAAGGAAACAGAAAAATACAAAATGAACTTCAGTTAATTTATATTTTGTTTTGTTTTTTAACTATGGCAGAGGGAAGGAAGTGGTAGAATATAGTGTTAAGAATCAAACAATTTTAAGGCTACAGGCAACATTAACTTTAAATATGCTCCCATTACCTATGCCCAGGGAGTTGTCATTTAACTCACAGAATTAACTCTTATTGGTTTTGATATGCTGCTACTCTTTTTTTTTTCTATTTTTCCCAAAATTTTATTTTATACTCAAAGTCCAGAACACAAATACAGAACAAAGAAAAAAAATCATAAAATTAAATATGAAGTTTGAAAGGGAAAAAAAAAGATAGCAGAGTAGAAACAACACCTCCAAGGCTCTCTCCCCACAGATTACCTCCAAACTATGTAAAAGGGGACCCTGAACAACTTCTGGAGCCCCAGCACCCAAAGAACGACACAGAGAAGCTAACCTCCCACTGAGGAAAGCCCAGCAGCCCTGCAGGAAGGGCCAGCACAGTGCTGGGAGCTGGCAGCCCAGCAAGGGGAGAGCTGAGCCCAGGTCAGGCGGTTTTAGCCCCAGGGTGGCTGGGCCAACAGCCGGCTGGTGGGACCCCAGAACACCAGCAGCTGTGGCAATTCCAGAACTATAAACACAGACATGCCTAGGACAAAGTGAGAGGTAGTGACCTATGGACTTTGGGACCAGTATTTGGGGAACACGTCAGATTCCTCCACTGGGAGCTAGAAACCTTTGAGGAGACACGCCCTTTTGCAGTTTTCAGTGGTGGCTCCAGCTCCTGGCCTGCAAACTGTAGGGAGATGCAGAGATAAGTCTGGGGGCAGGGGTAATCGCTCTTGCTTTAACCTCCCTGGATCTGGATTGTGCTCTAGTGGGGGGAGGTTGTGGGGTGGGTTTCCAGCTTGCCAGAAACCGAAGTTGCCCCGCCACACGTTCCAGATGAAGCTCTCCTGTCTGGTGGCAGAGTTCTACTGTGCCAACAAGCCCAAAAGTCAAGTAATTGAGTAGCATCATGCCAAGGCAAAGGAAACAAAATAAACAGAAAAATGAAACATTAGACTCCTATTTTAGGGGCAAAGACGATCAAAGCATGGAACAGGAAGAGGACTGTAAGGTCAGAAATCCTGCTCCAAAAGCCTCAAAGGATAATATGGGTGGGTTACAGGCCATAGAGGACCTTTAGAAGGACTTTAAAAATCAAATAAGAGAAGTGGAGGAAAAATTGGGAAGAGAAATGAGAAGAATTCAGGAAAAGTATGAAATGAGGGTCAACAGCCTGACTGAGGAAAACAACACCTTAAAAAATAGACTAAATCAAATGGCAAAGGAGGCCCAAAAGGGCAATGAGGAGAAGAATGCCTTAAAAAGTCGAATTTGCCAGATGGAAAAAGAATCTCAAAAGTTCACTGAGGAGATCCATTAATTCAGAGTTAGACTGGAGCAAATGGAAGCTAGTGACTTTATGAGAAATCAAGATGCTGTTAAGCAGATCCAAACAAATGAAAGATTAGAAGGCAATGTGAAATATCTCATGGGAAAAACCACTGACCTGGAAAATAGATCCAGGAGAGATGATTTAAAACTTATTGGACTAGCTGAAAGCCATGATCAAAGAAAGAACCTAGAAATCACCCTTCAAGAAATTCTCAAGGAAAATTACCCTGACGTTTTAGACCCAGAGGGCAAAATAGAGGTTGAAAGAATCCACCAATCACCTCCTGAAAAAGATCCCAAAAAGAAAACTCCCAGGAATATTATAGCCAGGTTCCGGAATCCCCAGATCAAGGAGAAAATACTACAAGAAGCCAGGAAGAAACAATTTCAATATTGTGGAAACACAATCAGAATAGCCCAGGACCTGGAAGCTTCTACCCTGAGGGATCAAAGGGCATGGACTATGATCTTCCAGAGGGCAAAAGAGCTGGGACTGAACCCAAGGGTCACTTACCCAGCAAAACTGAGTATTTTCTTTCAGGGGAAAATATGGTCATTCAGTGGAATAGAGGACATTCAAACATTCTTGAGGAAAAAAACAGAGTTGAATAGAAAATTTGAAATCCAGACACTAGAAGCATGAATTACCTGAGAAGGTAATCAAGGAAAAGAAATCAAAAGGAACTTATCAAAGTTAACCTATTTACATTCCTACATGGAAAAACAATAACTGTGACTGATGAAACTTTGCTCAGTATGAAATTAATGGAAGAAGGGTATAAGGTCACATGAATACATATGTGAAGGTGTATATATATGTTTATCGTTATACATGGATAGAGGGCATAGGTTGAATTTGTTGGGAAGGGATGATTCCTAAGGGGTGAAATTATGAGTTGAGAGAGGAAAGTGGCAAGAGGAGTTGGGGAAAGAAAAGGTAGGGTAATCTATCTCATGTAGAAGAAGCAAGGGGAAGTGGCTGCATGGGAGGGGAAGAATAAGAGGTCAAAAAGGCAAAACCACATTCTCATTGAATTTGGTTCAGGGAGAGAATGACATACATACTAAAGGGGATATCTCAACCCGCAGCAGAATAGGGGGAAGGGTGATGAGATGAGGCATGATGGGTGGGAGGGCATTCTTGGGGGGAGGGGAGGTTGGAAGTACCCACTATAGAAGAGGGACAGGATCAAGTAGGGAATGGACCAGGTGGGGGGGTGGGATGAGTGGAGGGAATTATAAGCAGCCTTGTACAATTTATGTACTATGATAATATTTTGCATAGCTATACATCTACAACACCTACTGAATTACTTATCTTCCCAGAGGGAATGGGTGACAAGGAAGGAAGGGAATGGATCTGAAATTCAAGGTCTTAAAATTAAATGTTTCAAATATATATAAATACTATTATTAACACTCTTTTGCATGTAATTGCATGTAATTGTAGCTATACATGTACAACATATCCAGATCCAGGCAATTTAAAGGAAGAGTGATTAACCCCCAGACTGATTGCTGGATCTCCCTACAGTTTGCAGACCAGGAGCTAGAGCCTCCACTAATGTGGCAAAATGCCTTCTGTGCTGCATTTTGTCAGCAGCTTTTCGCCCCCAGTGGAGGAAGTCTACGCCTTCCCAAAATACTGGTCCCAAAGTCCATTGAGCACTAACCTCTCACTTTGTCCTAGGCATATCTGTGCTAATAATTCTGGAATGGCCACAGCTGCTGGTGTTCTGGGGTCCCTCCAGCCAGCTGCTGGCCCAGCAGCCCTGGGGCTAAAATTGCGGCTCACTTGGGCCTGGGCTCCACTCCCACAGCACTGTGTTGTAGGTTCCCAGTGCACTGTGCTGCCTCCTCTCAGAGCCCTGTGCTCACTGCCTCCTGTAGGACTGCTGGGTTCTCCTCAGCGGGAGATTAGCTTCTCTGTGTAGTTCTCTGGGTCCTGGGGCTCCAGAAGTTGTTCAGAGTCCCCTTTTACATTGTTTGGAAGTTGTGTGGGGCAGAGCACCTTGGAAGTACTGTTTCTACTCTGCCATCTTGGCTCCACCCCCCCCCCCCGCCATGATAGGTTTCTTATGGTTGGATTCTTTCTCCTTTGCCTGTACATTATGCGTGTGGTGGGGGGGGGGGGGAGGCAGGGTGATAGCTTAATTATTTGCAGTCACCTTTAGCCCTGGGGTATGGGAAATGGTGCCTTTTGCCCCAGATCTTCCATTCTTCCCTCTAGCCTGAAGCTAAAGAGAAATCTCCAACCTCTTTTAAGTGCCCACATCCCGGGACTTTCTGTCCCCACTGCTTCTGCACTCACCAAGCATGTGATGGTTCCTTTTTGCTCCACTAAACCTAGCCTGGAGGTGTTTGTTCCTGGGAATTTTCTTCTGATCTTCTCAAATTGTCTCAGGAGGACCTCAGTTATGTCCCTGCTCGTATTTATCTACTCACACACTTTGTTCTACCTAAGGTGCTATTTTAATTCATTTGTGGGGGAAAATCTTTAGGGCTTGAAATTTTCTGATCTACTCTGCAATCTGCCCAGAAACCACTCCCTGCTATGCTGCTACTAAAAAAGAAAAATAAATTAATTTTAGCTAAATGAGAGAATGGCTCACATGATCTTCTTTAAGAAGGAAATCAAAGAGTTCATGAATCTGGTTTTATAATTTATCCAAAGTCAAGAAGTATCACTTCATGGGATATTTGTTCATCTCTAATTGAAGTATTAATGATAATTTTTTTAAAGAATCTGAAAATAAATAATGTTGCCCAAGCTAAAAAGATTTAGAGATTATTCAAAACAAAACAAAAAAAATGCCTAATAAAACCATGCAAATTAAAACAAATATATTCTAATACTAACTGACATCCATGCAAAATTGGGAATAACAGAAGATCATGGGAAATATATTTTAAAAGTTTGGATCAGGAAAAAAAAATTGAGAAGACAAGAACTTAAAAGATTGTGAAGATTCCTCATATAGATCCATCATGAATTCTTACTTTGAGAAAGCAATTAGAAAGAACTGAATATAGCAAGCATCAAAAAACAGTACCAAAAATGTAACTGATCATAATATAAAGACAAAAAATAACTTCTTAGTACTGTGGGAATTATTTCTAAATCAGCCATATTTTGCATGCAGTCAAATAATGAATTGTTAAAGCAAAGATAAAAATAGTATAAAACCAGAAGAAAAATAAGGAAAAGCTTTGTAGTTTAAGCCAAAAAATTTTAGTTTTGACTTACTAAAACAAGTTATTGACTGAGAAAAAAAAAGTATAATGTTTGTTAGGAAGGCAATAAGAACATATTGCAACAAATTTATAGACAAGTTTAATAGATAAAATCATTTGTTATAACAAGAAGAAAAATTAAGATGCTAAATGTTACTTGATCAGCAAACATAAGACTTACCACACAAACAGAAAAATTAGAATGCCGATGGCTGCACCATGTTACAATATAAACAAATGAAAATTCTAATGGAGAAAGTTAGAGGAAGATTATAAAGATTATTGACTCAATAAATAGAAGTGGAAGGTAAAACTATTTTAAAGAAAGCTTACCAAGAAGACCAGTCAAGCAGTAGTACCCTGAAGTCATGCAAAGCCAAAAAGGAAACTACAATAGGAAAAAAAAATGAAAGATGTGCAAAGATTTAATGTGTTTAATTTTAAAAGAAAAGTTGCCTATTGCTTTTCCATTTCCTTCATTAAAAAAAAAAACACTCCTCTCTCCTAAACAGAAAAAATTATATATTTTTGCATAATAATGTCTTTTTTTATTTTAACAATTTTCTTTAAAGTGTTGAGTACCATAATCTATTGCTCCTTCTGCCCTAACCCCCTACCCCAGACAGTAAGCAATCAGATATAGGTTATGTGTGTGCAATTATGTAAAACAAGTATGCATCATCATTAGTCCTTTAGGATTTTCTTGAATTGTATTGTTGAGATTAGCCATGATTCTTAGTTCTTCACCAGATAATTTTGATATTACTGTGTATAGTGTTCTCCCGTTTCTGATAACTTAATTACACATCAGTTCATATAAGTCTTTCTAGGTTTTTCTGAAAATGTCTTGCTTCTTATTTCTTATAGCACAATGATATTGCATTACAATCATAAATGCCAGTCTGTTTAACCAATCCACTACTTATGAGCATCCCTTTGATTTCAAATTCTTAGCCACCATAAAAAGAGTAGGTATAAATATTTTTCTAGAAATAGGATATCCCCACCACCACCCTTTTTATGGCTTTAGGAAATGAACCTTGTAGTGGTATTGATAAAAGTATATGCAGAGTTTTATAGCCCTTTGGTTGTAGTTCCAAATTGCTCTTTAGAATGGTTGGATCAGTTCACCCCTCCACCAACAGTGCATCAAGGTTCCCATATCTTCAATATTTGTCATGTTCCTATATTGTCATATTAGCCAATGTGATAGGTATGAGGCAGTACCTCAGAGTCATTTAATTTGCATTTCTGTAATCAATAGTGATTTTGAAAAAAAATTTAATAGGACTATATATAACTTTGATTTATTTGTTTTAAAACTGCCTGTTCACATTATTTGACTATCTATCAATTGGGGAATGGCTTGCATTTTTATAAATTTGCCTCAGTTTTCTATATTTAAGAAAGGTGACATTTATCAGATATACATGTTGCCTTTTCCCCCATTTTCTGCTTTCCCTATAATTTTGATTGTGTTGATTTTGTTTGTGCAAAAAACTTTTTCATTTTATATAACTAAAATTATAATTTTTTAATTTAATGCTCTCTATATCTTTTTGGTCCTAAATTCTTCCCTTATGCATAAATCTGAGGGAGAAACTATTCCACTCTATCTTAATTTGCTTATGGTATTGCCCTTTATGTGTAAATCATGTACCCATGTTGACCTTATATAGGTTTATCATGTGAGATATTGGTCTATAGCTAGTTTCTGCCATATTATTTTCCAGTTTTCTCAGGAGGTTTTGTCATATAATCAGTTTTCATTCCAAAAGCTTGGATTTGGGGATTTATCATATATTAAATACTTTAGTCATTTAATATGACATACTTTGTACCTAATTTATTCTATTGATCCACCATCCTATTTCTTAGCCAGTAACAGATAATTTTGAAAATCATCACTTTATAATACAGTTTAAGATCTGGTATCACGTTTTTTTCATTGATTCCCTTGATATATTTGAGCTTTTGTTCTACCATATGAATTTTGTTGTTTTTTTCTAGCTCTATACAATTTTTAAAATAGTTTCATTAGTATGGCATTGAATAAATAGGTTGATTTGGATAGAACTCTCATTATCATTATATTGACTCTGCCTACATATGAGCAAATAATATTTTCCCAATTATTTAGTATAAATTTGCGTGAAAATTGTTTTAAGTATTTTTCATGTAGTTCCTGGGTATGTCTTGACAGGTAGACTCCCAATAGTTCATGTGGTCTACAGTTATTTTAAATGTGCTAACTGTATTTCCCTCTGTCCTCTCACCTCTCCCCATTTGTTCTATTCCCTTTTTCCTTTCACCCCATCCCTCTTCAAAAGTGTTTTCCTTCTAAGTATCCCCCCAACTTTCCTTCCCTATCACCACACTGTTCTCTTTTCCCCTCCCCCTCCTACTTTTCTGAAGGATAAGATAGATTTCTATACCCAATTGTATGTTACTCCCTCACTGAGACAATTTTGATGAGAGTAAGGTTCACTCATCAACCCTCAACTTCTCCTACTCCCCCTCCACTGTAAAAGCTTTTCCTTTCAGTCTTTATGTGATATAATCTACCCCCATTCTACTTCTCCCTTTCCCTTTCTCCCAATACCTTCCTGTTTCACCCCTTAATTTTATTTTTGATATCATCACTTCATATTTAACTCATACCTCTTGCTTCTGTCTATATATATTCCTTCTAACTATACTAATGATGAGAAAAGTCTTATGATTTAAAAATATCATCCTCCCATGTAGGAATGCAAATGGATTAACCTTATAAAGTCCCTTCTGATTTTTCTTTCCTGTTTACCCTTCCTATGCTTCCTTGAGTCTTGTATGTGAAAGTCAAATTTTCAATTCAGCTCTGGTCTTTTCATCACGAATGCTTGAAAGTGGTGATGTGAATATGGGTGCAAGAGTGAGTGTGCGACAGTCCTTCCTGCGTGCCCCAACCAGAGCAAGGAATATATGGGAATGTGTGGTGGTGGCTGCAGCATGCCTCATAAGAAGAAGAAGCCCTTTATAGACAAAAAGAAAGCTTTATCTTTCCACCTTGTACACTGAAGCCAGAGAGATCCCTTAGCAGCAGATGACACTGCACCTCAGAGAGTTCTGTTGCCTGCACAGGAAAGAGAAGATGAAGAGAGGAGAGCAGAACAGAGGAAGTATGGAGTTTTCTTTGATGATGACTATGACTACCTGCAACAACTGAAGGAACCATCTAGGCCCTCTGAGCTGATTCCCTCATACACGCAAAATGATGCACAAGAACAAACATTGATTCCAACCCCCAGAATTAAGTTGCCTTCATCAGTATTTGCATCAGAGTTTGAAGAAGATGTAGGGCTGTTAAATAAAGCAGCTCCTGTATCAGGTCCTCGATTGGATTTTGACCCTGACATTGTTGCAGCTCTAGATGATGATTTTGACTTTTATAATCCAGATAATCTGCTTGAAGCTGATTTCATTTTACAGGCCAATGAGCCAAGAGGAGAAGATGAACAGATGGACATGGATATTAGGAGATATGAAATCAAAGATGACAATGGGAAATATATGGATGATGATGCAGAAAATGGCAGTGAATAAGACGATTATGATTCTGAGGGTCTTTTGTCAGATGAAGAGTTATCTCTCCAAGGAGGAACTCAAAGGGACTTGTTTTTGGAAGAAGAAACTAAGAGTCGCTTCACAGACTCTTCTTTGACTTCCTCTGTCATGAGGAGGAATGAACAATTGGCCTTACTAGATGAAAGGTTTGAGAAGTTTTTTGAACAGTTTGATGATGATGAGATTGGAGCATTGGATAATGCAGAATTGGAAGGTTTTATTCTTGCAGATAGCAACCGGTTAAAAGAGGTTTTGAATGACTATTACAAAGAGAAAGCAAAGAACTGTGTCAAACTGGATACTCTTAAACCCCTTGAAGATGAGAACTTACTCATTAATGAAAAGGATGAGGATGAAGAAGAAATTGTTACTGTAGTTATTGAAGAGCCCAAAGAGAAATGGGATTGTGAATCTATTTGTAGTACATATTCAAATTTATACAACCATCCTCAGCTTCTCAGGTGCCCACCAAAGCCCAGACACATCCAGCTCTCCTCTAAAACAGGAATATCCCTAAAGGTTTTACCACAGAAAGGACATACAGCAAAACAAATTGAACTAATGCAGATGATTAATGACAGTGATCTTCCTAGAGTATCAGTCCAGCCACATTGCAAAAATGAAACCAAAGAAGACAGAAAAGCAAGAAAGCAAGCTATAAAAGAAGCGCATAAGGAATGCACGGTGGAGAAGAAAGCAAACAGATTAGCTTTCAAACTGGAGAAAAGAAGACAGGAAAGAGAGCTGCTCAACTTAAAGCAGAATGTTGTGGGTCTGAAGCTCTGAAAATGGAACACTGAGACTGGCCTTTTGTGGAGTTTTTGCTGAGTATTCCTTTTTAAACTGAAATGTGGGAAAAGACAAAACTGACTCTCCTGCCAGCTACAGGAAGATGTACAGGGAAAAGAAGGTGTTTGGATTGTTTTCATCCCAAAACTTTCTTGAATGAACATCATTTTTTGCAAATATTAAATCAAATTGTTTTGATATGCATATTTTTATTACCCATAAACAAATAACTTCATGAGTATGAAGTATTTATAGATACCTTGTCAAATAAATTTAAGTAACTAAAAAAAATGCTTGAAAGTCCTCTATCTCATTGAAAATCCATTTTTCTCCCTAAAGGATTATACTGGGTAGATGATTCTTGGTAGTAATCCTAAACCTTTTGCCTTCCAGTATGTCATACTTTAAATCCTCCAGTTTTTTTAATATGAAATCCAATGAATTTTGTGTAAACCTGACTGTAGCTCCACAACATTTGAATTGTTTGTTTGTTTGTTTTTCTATTTGCAATATTTTCTCCTTGACTTGTGAGCTTTGAATTTGACTACGAGGTTTCTATGACTTTTCATTTGGGGATTTTGTTCAAAATTTTTAAATCAATATTCATTAGGGAAATTGGTCTATAATCTTCTTTCTCTCATTTTAGCTCTTTCAGGTTTAGGTACCAACATCATATTTGTGTCATAAAAGCAGTTAGCACTCCTTTGCCTATTCTTTCCAAATTGTTTAGCTAGTATAGGAACTAATTATTCTTTAAATGTTTGATAGTAATTATTTATGAACCCATCTAGCAATGGAGATTTTTTTTTCTAGGGAATTCATTAATGGTTTGTTCAATTAATTTTTCTAAAATGTTACCACTATGGTGATGGGGAGCTTCAAGGAATAAACTTAGAAGAGGAAAATAGTGTCAAAATGGTTCCATATGAAGCCTCAAAGAAAAAAATGTAATTTATTCTCAGGCCCCCAAAAATTCATAGAAAAACCTTAAAAGGGGGCGGCTAGGTGGCTCAGTGAGTAGAGTGCTGGCCCTGGGGTCAGAAGGACCTGAGTTCGGATCCAGCCTCAGACACTTAACCCACACAAACAAAAACCTAGCCATGTGACCATGGGCAAGTTACTTAACCCCAATTGCCCTAAAAGGGGCAGCTAGGTGGGGCAGTGAGTAAAAGCACCGGCCTCGGAGTTGGGATGACCTGAGATCAAATCCGGCCTCAGAAAATGAGCACCCACACATAAATAATGACTAGCCGTGTAACCTTAAGCAAGTTACTTAACCCCAATTGCTTAAAAAAAAAGAAAAACCTTAAAAGTATTTTACAAAGTGAATTAGAGAAGTAGAAGAAAAAATTGGGAAAAAACTAAAATAAAAAATTTCAACATCATGGGAAAAATATACAAAAAATTACTGGAGAAAATAACTCCCCCCCGCAAAATGGAATTGACCAATTGAAAAGAGGAAGTGCATATACTCACTGAAGAAAAGAATTCCTTAAAAATTGAAATTGAACAAGTGCTAAATAATAAATCTATGAAAAATCAAATTACAATAGAAGAAATTTAAAAACAAATAAATATAAATTTTCTCATTGGGAATAAATACCCAGAAATTAGATCTAGGAGAGATAAGAATTATTGGAGCTCCTAAAAGCTATGATGTTAAAAAAAAAAAAAAAAAGCCTTGACAACATTTTTTCAAGAAATTTATCGAAGCAAATTACTCTTTTGGATGCCAGATGGCAGAGTGACTGGAAAATCACTATAACTCCCTCAAATTCACCTGAAATCAACCATAAAATATATGCCCCAGAATAAGATCTGGGACAGTGGAGCTAGAGGAAAGATTGGGTTGAGTGGTATTTTAACCCTAAAGACTTGGAGGATTGGCAAAGAGGTCCATCCCACTCAGGAAGTAAAATATCTAAATAAGAAGCATATATGAAATTGTTTGCCTTGTCAATGAGTGAGGAGAGTATAAAAAGAGATAATTTGTAATTCAAAATTTTCAAAGGAATGATAATTTTTAATAGTAATTGGGGAAAATAAAATACTAAATGAATAATTAAAGAAAATAACCATGGGGCAGCTAGGTGGCGCAGTGAATAGAGCGCTGGCCCTGGAATCAGAAGGACCTGAGTTCAGAGCCGGCCTCTGACACTTAATCCATACAAACAAAAACCTAGCCGTGTTACCTTGGGCAAGTTACTTAACCCTAATTGCCCTAAAGGGGCAGCTAGGTGGTGCAGTGAGTAAGAGTGCCGGCCTCGGAGTTGGGATGACCCGAGATCAGATCCGGCCTCAGAAAATGAGCACCCATACATAAATAATGACTAGCTGTGTAACCTTGAGCAAGTTACTTAACCCCAATTGCTTTAAAAAAAAAAGAAAAGAAAAGAAAAGAAAATAACCAGGAAACTATGTCAGTCTGTGTAACAACTTTATTATCTTTTAGGGAAAAATACTTGCCCAATATATGTTGGGAGTGGGCCTGAAGGGCACAAGTCTGCTAAGCACACTCAGGAATATAGCTTTTGTTATTGTACTAAAGAATAGAAATACCAGAAAGTTCCAGAGAAGTGAATCTAGAACAGCTGCATCTAAGATTACTGAAGCTCTGAAGCTATTGATAGCAAATGCCTTAAGTAAGGACCCTTAAGTGTAGTTAAAGATCTGACAATAAGCAAGTGACAGAATGCCTAGTATTAGGATTGTTAATATTACACAGAGATTCTAGGACTTGACCTTTCTCTGACTAATGGTAAATCCATAGTTAAAAATATTCTTTCTATTTTCCATTGCATAGACTGACACTAGAAGAACAAGAGGTCACACTTGACTCATGTCCCACTACTAATAACTCCAATAGCTTTGGATACACATCTGCAACCCAAATCTGGCTCATTCTTTAGTTTTAAGTACTTCTCTGTTTTCTTTACGTAAACAGTCATATATTGAGTAGGGAAAAATCATCATTTGGTTTTCCACAGGCTGTTGAAGTCCCCTCGTCCTATTGACACATCTGCAAAGCAAGATTTCTATCCCAGACCCTTGAAGACAATAAGCCTATGGTGTACATTCATATATGAGCTAAATGTGAATTTTTTCTGTTAGGCCTATGAAGGGAACCATGTCTTGGTAGATACTATATTATCAAATGTCACACCCAATATTTTAATGAAACATCTAAAAAATTCAACCAGGTGCAGTAGTATCTTCCCTATATGTGTCCAACTTTTCACATATTGCCTCTGTACATTCATACTCTATACTTGCATGAGTGACTATAGATGACAAACTAGTTGATTTTCAAGATAACTAAAAAAGTTCTTCATTACCTTTCTAAAGTCAGACATTTATCTTATACAATGATATGGAGTTCCCCATCAATAAATATTAGTAACCTCTTTTTCCTTTTTGTTTAATGCCAATTTCAATGAAGAATTAATGATCATACATGAACTTTAGGAAAATCACTTTAACAGCCATGTATAGCAGACATATCAAACTTTCAGTTAGCAAACCTCCCAAGTTTAGTTGAAATAGATTAAAACGCTATTGGTCAAAGTTTAAGAAAATAAAAATACAAGATTTCAAACCATCTTGGGAAGGCAGAGGGAATGAGGGGGAGAAAATTAAAAACTTATGTAAGTGAATGTTGAAAACTAAAAAGTAAATAATTTAATTTAAAATATAAAAATATATTAAAACATAAATGATCTTTTTTATTTTTTAAGTCAATGTGGAATATGTAGGTATAAGATTCTATTTGAGTTGTAGACCACTGATGTTGATGATTTGTTAATGAGGGGAGAGGCTTTAGTTATGGAGATGAATAAGGACACAATAGCCATAGTCTAGGCAAGACATAAAAAGAACTAGGGTATTGGTCGAATGAGTAAAAAGAAAAGAACAAGTTTGAAATGCTGTGTGAAAATAGAAATAAAAGGGGCAGGTAGGTATCGCAGTGAGTAAAGCATCAGCCCTGGAGTCAGAAGGACCTGAGTTCAGATCCAGCCTCAGACACTTAATGCACACACAAAGGAAAACCTAGCCTTGTGACTTTGGGCAAGTTACTTAACCCGAATTGCCCTCCAAAAAGCAAAAAAAAAAAAAAAAAGCAAAAAGAAAATAGAAAAAAGACTTGGCAAATGAATAAACATCCTGAGAGGAAAGGAATTTGAGGTTCCTTTATGATAGAATAGTTTACATATTTGAATTGAATGAGGAATTTATTTATTTGTACCATTGATGATAATTTGAAATTAAATACTTACTAGCTCTGTATAAGTGAAGCACCTTTTTCATCAATTTCATCCATCCAATACAATATTGACAATAATTCATAACTGATTGTCCACAATAGAATCACATTAAAACTAACTTCCTATTCTACTACAATTAGACATTCAGAAAATTCATACTTATCTAAATTATATTTAGAGAAAATTGTGAACATTAAAACTAAAATTATGTGGGCATATGTGGGGGGTGAAGTGGGTGGGTGGTGATATGTATGTGTATCACAATGTAAAATGACATTTTTCAAGTTATCCTACCATTAGAAATCTGTACTGGATTCAGACATCACTGGGTCTCCTGTATAAAGTGTTATTTTTTCAGATAGCTTCAAGTACTGAGGCACTAATTATCTTATAGCTTTTCACTATAATAATTTTGGAGTTGAAACATTGTCCAGTATTAGTTTCTCCTGAGAAGGTAAATCAGCTGAAATTTAGCTTAAAAATCAATTGTCTAGGGGTGGCTAGGTGGGGCAGTGAATAAGAGCCTGGTGTCAGGAAGACCCGAGATTGGTCCTGCCCTCAGAAAATGAGCACCCATGCATAAATAATGACTGGCTGTGTAACCTCCAGCAAGTTACTTAATCCCAATTGCTTAAAACAAAACAAAACAAAACAAAACAAACAAACAAACAAAAAACAATTTTCTAATTACCCAAATAGGACACAAATAAATTCCAATTTGGATATGTAGTCATCTTAGCCTTTATATGCTGGAATTTTGTTAAATTTTCACCCTGTCCAATTCACTGAAGTAATGTGCATTTATCAATGAAAGAAGAGCCAAAAAGGAAAAAAAAAGTATGAATAAAGGAAATGGTCACCTAAGTGACTCAGTGGAGTGCTGGGCCTGGAGCCAGGAATACTCATATTCTTGAGTTCAAATATGTCCTCAGACATTTACTAGCTGTGTGACCCCTGGCAAGTCAGTTTCTTCATCTTTAAAATGAGCTTAAGAAGGAAATGGCAAACCTATCCAGTATCTTTGTCAAGAAAGCCCCAAATAGTGTCATGAAATGTCAAGTGTGATTGACAATGACAGAACAAAGACAAAAACACTTGGGTGGGCACAGTTGGGGAAGGAGATAATGTCTAAGTCTGGAGAATGAGACCATTCCCTAAATTCCAGTCGAGAACTTCCAATTAACCAAGTCTACAGATTTCACACTGGCTCTCAATATTATTATCACTTAGAAGACAGCCTTTTATTTTATCTACCTAAAATGCATATATGATATAAAAGATTCATAGAAGCCCTAGAGAAGATTCAAAAAATATATAAAGCATACAAATCACCAATTCATCTAATCCTGAAATTTCAAACACATTTCAGGGGCTGCATTACAGTAAGTTCTTTATCTATGAGCATTAATTTTCTGAGAAATTTACTCTTAGCAATAAGTTGGGTTAGCAAAAGTCAAAATCTCTCACTTTCTACCATCATCATTACTTCAGTTCTTTAGCTGAAGAGTGAAATAAGGCAGTCTCTAATCTTTTTTTATTTTATAATAATTATATGTATACATGGAATCGGGAACTCCCTAACCTGGAATTACCAATAAGGCCACACGTAAAGGTGGATACTTAAGATGTTTCTTCTTAGCGTGTATGAACAAATGACTACCATGAGATTCTTGATAGCTCTAAAAATGCCTCAGTGACTTAGAAAACATTTTTTCTCAGAAACTTTAATCTCTGACCAGTCTGCAGAAAGGAAATAGAGATCTTAAGAACTAATGAAGATAAAACACCTGGGTAAATATAATAATCATCATTAGGTATAAGAAATTATATATAGATATATTATGCATTATGTAGAATACATATACTATATTTTATAATATGATATAAATATAATAATTATTATTTATGTAAACTTAAAGGTTTACAAAGTGCTACATATATTACCTCATTTGAACTTAACAAAAGACTGTGAAATGGGCACTATTATTCACCTTTTACAGATAAGGAAACTGAGGCAAAAAGTTTTGTGATGTGCCCAGGGAAAAAAATACCTAAGTGTCTGAGATAGGTTTCAAACTCAAGTATACCTCACAACAAGTCCTGTGTGCTCTATTCATATCCCTAAAGCTTACTGTGTACTTCTACATCAATTTGCCAATCCTGCTCTGGAAGAGTCAAAGGACAACTTCTACCCCCAACACTCTAGGTAAAAGGAGGTTTCTGCTACTCTGCTGCAATCTGGTCTAGAGGTCCAAAAGAGAGGGAAAGCATGAGTCTGTCTCCACTGATGTTTAGTTATCAGTCATCTTAGAGGCACTCACAGATAACAGATAGATCTTCTCAATAAGATGTTTGTATATATACCCCTTTTCTTGGGATGTGTATTATAGATGGTTCCATGCATAACCCTCTCATTAAGAGGACTAGTGAACTCATTAGTTTGATTGGTATCCCCTTATAAGCACCAATTGTATAAACAAATTGAAAAACATGAACATATTAAAATTAATCATAAAAAAACCCCAAATTTCTAATTTCCAATTTCCTTGAACAAATATCAGCCTCATAGGTATTCTGGAATAATGAAGTTAGAAAATTTTGTTATCTATGTCGAACAAATCATGTATAAAACAGGTATCAGATTTCATTAGAAAGATCCCCTTTCCCCTGGATTTGAATAATTTTAGAGTGTTTCTTCTTTTCCCAAGAAAATGATTTCTGGAATATTCTTGACTATTAGCAAAATGTAAAACCTTGCAATCTTGAAATATCCATTCTCTATATTAGGTATGAAGGCAGAGCTTGTCTCACAAGACCCATTCTATAAATTTCTTTATATTTTTTTGGGGGGAGTGCACATTTGACCTGATTTTTGTCTATATAGAGGCTTGTGTGTATTTTTTCATTGACCCAGAGAAAAAGGACCTTCTCTCTCATTTGTAACAGGTAACTCACTAAAAACAAATCATGTATTTAAACTTCTAGCCACTAAGATCATGTTGTCGTTTCATTATTTTGTTTTGATTTTTGGTTCTTTCATTCTAGCAATATTTCCAAAGCTTTCTTAATTCTATAGTTAATTCTGTTTTACCATATCCAATCGCTAAAATGATTCTTCAGTCCCTTTCTCTGGGTTTACAAATCTATAATTCTATTTCTCTGGAGGTTTTTCTCTTGTGTTCTTTCTCTTGTCTTCCCATTAGGACCATCAGAGGGCCCTCCCTATGAGTTTCCTCAGAGGAATTTTCAACAGCCTGTGTCTTTGGGGACTCAATCAAAAGAAGAATTCTCCCTTGAGGTTTTCTCAGCTCTATTTTCCTTCAGCATCCCAGCCTTTCTCCCTTACCTTCTCTGTTTCTACAATAAATGAGCAATAACAACCAAGATCAGTACTAACTTCAATACTAACTGATATCCTTTCCTTTTTTGAAAATTGCTATCTTTATGTTCTTTCTGTGTTGTCTGTTTACTTATAGCAGCTGATATTTGCTAGCAGATGTCTATCTCAGGACCCCTGCCCTTAACTTCAGAGTTAAATCATGTCATTTTCATCTTGTTTTAAAGTTTTATTTTCTTTCTCACAATAGTTTTGTGGTCTCTCTAGCACATCTAACCCCTGACCCCATTCCACATTTTTTTTTAATTTTCTGCTTCCTTTAGTTTGCTGTGGATATAGATAGATACATAGAGATAGAGATAGAGGAAGATATATACATATATATATATATGTACACATTTATATGTACACATGTATGTATATGCACATGCATGTTTTATATAGGCATACACACATATATGCATGCATGCATATGTATGTGTGTGTATTCATGGAACTATAGTTTGTTTAACCCATAACACTTCACTTAGTTCACAAGGATACAGTCAATTAAAATATAGCTATGCTACATTTGCAACATTCCTTTAATCTACTACCTTATTAACCCTGTGGGAAAAAAAGGCAATATACTTTTCTTGTTACTTGTACTATTGAAGACAGCAGGGTTTTTTGTGATCTTTTTTAAAATACGCACTAGGAAATACTTTCATGATGCATTCTAGAATTTCACTAGTAAAAAATTAACTTCCCAGATTTATAGTTTAGATAAATCATTCTCTTCCTTTTTAAAAAATTATTTCCCTTTCTCCAGTCTTATGGCACCTCTTTCATTCTCTATAAAATTCAGAAAAACCCTGATCATGACTGACCAATTTTATTTGTCAGTTTTATCAGAACACTAAGATGTGCTTCTATGAGCCTAGTCCCTTTAATTCATCAAGGACAGCTAGGGGAACTGTTACCATCTTCTTTTCCTCTATTTATTTTGTATTAACATTGTTTTATGTTTTTTTTTTGTTCTGTCTCTTCTGATGTTAACATCAATTCCCTTGTTAGAGAATAGAGACAAAACATAATTAATACATTGCATATTCTCTATATGTTCATTACTATGAATTCAATAATTGTTTGTAGAAATACTATCCTTTCCTTCATCATCTCCTATTCCCCAAATTAATAAAATGTTGTCATTTCAAAAATTTATTTATTTAGGTATTACCCTCAGTTTTCTTCAAGAAACAGCTCATTTTGAGATTCAGTGCTTTTGACATCATTTTCATAAACTATGATATTCATTCATATTCAAATTTCAGAAAAGCATGATGGTGTCAATGAGAAAAAAAAACATCACTGGACTTAGAGTTAGGAAAGACAGAACTCAATTATTCCTCTAATAATTGGTATTTTTGTGATCCTGGCTAAGATAATCAAACTTTGTAAATCTCTGTTTCCTCATGTACAAAATGGAGCTCACTGGGGATACCTAGGTGGTGCAATGAATAGAGAACCAGCCCTGGAGTTGGGAGGATTTGAATTCAAATCCAACTTCAATCACTTAACCCTTACTAGCTGTGTGACTTTGGGCAAGTCACTTAACCCCAATTGCTTTGCCTTCTTCCTCCAAAAAAAGCAAAAAAAAATATGGACCTCATTGTCCTATCTCACAGGCTTTTTTTTAAATATGATATCAACTGATATCATATATTCAAAGTGACATGCAATTATTGAACTATACAAAATAAGTCATTATCATTTCCCATTCTTTATTCTTGCTTCTGTGTGTAGCATCTCCTTCCCAACTTTCACAATTTTATTTGTTTGTAGTAAAGATCAATATCCAGCCATTGGTTTAGGGATATTTCAGTTAAGAGGAAACTATATCCTCCCTTTTGGAATCCTCCACACTTTCTGTGGGCAAACAAACCCTTTTAGCTTACCCGGGGGCATTCTTTTTTCCTTAGTTAAAAGCTATAATTTGATTTTCATTTAGGGTATGGTAAGGCCTTAAGAGCAATAAGGGGAATGAAATTGTCTGAGACACCTGCCTCTGAGGGCATTTCTGCTGTTTTTATTGACTCAGCTACTTTCCATCACTGAAATCTGCTTAATCATGGGTCACGCACTTCCTAGGTGATTTTTCCAGATTCATACACTTTGTTACCCACTTCAGAGGTTTATATTGCATCACAATCATTTATATCATTAACATCATTTAACTCAAGCCCCCAGCTAAGATAGATTCCTGGTGCCTATATATTGTCCAAATTTCCTCTTCATATCTATAAAGCATGAGTAATTTTATGTCTTCATTATCTCTACCCTCTCATTTACAAATAATGATGCACATAGCCAAGATAAATTAGGATCAGTCTTTTATCTAGATACCTTTGTTAGTAATTAAAACAAGAAACAACTTAAAAGGACAGTAAACTTTGGATTAGACATTTGACTTCTTGGACAGAACAATGGAAGTAGGAAACTCAGGTGAAAATTCATCACCAATTTGACATGTACAGTGATTAAGACTTAGTTGTTCAATTTTCCTTAGTGAGTAAAGGTGCCAGGAGGCATTATGAAGCCTGGTTAAACTCAACAAAAAACATGGTTGGCTAAAAATATTCACTCTATTTTTCCAGTTTCTATATCCTTTCATTAGAGCACCACTAGGAAGAGGTAATGTTAATGTGTACGTAACTGAAGTCTGGGGAAGCTAGGTAGTTCAGTGGATAGAATGTCGGAACTAGTGTAAGGAAGACACGAGTTCAAATGTGGCCTCAGATACTTACTAGCTATGTGATGCTGGGCAAATCAGTTAACCTTGTTTGCTTCATCTATAAAATGACTTGGAGATAGAAATGGCAAACCACTCTTTTATCTTTGCCAAGAAGACCCCAAATGGGGTCACAAAGAGACAGACACAATTAAGACAATAGAATAACAAATGAAGTCTGGTCTTCCATAGAGCAATCCCAGTTTCCAGTCATCAACTCAGCCATCATAATCTCCTCATATTCACTTGCTAGACTCCCTTGACCACTTTTTTTTTGCTTTTTGGAGGGCAATTGGGGTTAAGTAACTTGCCCAAGGTCACACGGGCAATCTCAGGGTGAATCCGAACTCAGGTCCTTCTGACCCCAGGGCTGACGCCCTACTCACTGCACCACCTAGCCGCCCCGTTGACCACTTCTTAAATGAAGGTCAAATGGAAAATACAACACTCACACTGTTCCTACTGTCCCAACAATTCTCAATTCAAATCAACACAACCTACTTCTCTCCTCCCAATCTAATCTTTCTACCCCCATGTAGCCTCTGCTAAAAGTCTGTCAGTTTCTACCAGGAAAGGAGAAAACAATGCTGTCTAATTGGAACTTCATCCCCCATAAGACATGCCACTAGATGCAGATAAACTTTTTTCACTCTTCATTGGAATCAATCTCTGAAAACCACCACATTAATTTATTCTCCATTGACCAATAAATTTCCTGTATATTCTTAACAGTATTATGTTTATAATTTGCATAAGAATGCAAAGTGAATCTAGAAAACAATCAGGAGGATTCCAAGACTGAATGTTTTGTTATATGTAGCTTGAATGAAAGGTCTAAGTAAGTTTAGCCAGGAAAAGAGAAGTTTTGGGGGAAATGGAATCTTTTTATAAGTACTTGAAGGGGTGCTATTCAGAACAAAATTTTAAATTGTCTTTCTTTGACCAAGAGTTCAGGGAACGTTTCATAATGTATGTTTTCATTTCCTCCAGAGTCAGAAGTTAGATTTAGGTTTGATATGAGAAAATATTTTTATAGAAATCAGAATTCCCCTAAATTGGTATGAACTAGATTACCATGTGTCTGAGATATTGTGGAGGGGATTCCATTTCTGGCATGGGTAGGACTAGAGAACCTCAGAAATCCAATCTTGTTTGAAATTCTTTAAGTCTACTGCAACATGTAAGGGCTTCTCATTAAGTGGTCTTGATAAGTAAGGGTCTTCTTATTTGTAGTACAGGACACTAATTTTCAGATACAGTTGTTGAATTTTGACAACCACATATGGGGCAGTATGCAATCAACACTAGAAAAGCCTTAGATCTCCTAGGGATTTTTGTTTGTTTTGTTGTTGATTTTGTTTTGAACTTTTTTTTCTTTTGTTTTATGTTCTGGCTGCTTGCAGCCCAGCCATGTTAAAAAGCTTGCTTCATTCCTTAGAAATAAAGAAGACATCTAGAGCCTTGGCATCACCTTTGGTCTATCTTTCTTTGTTAAGCTAACATCAGTTAGAAAGCATGTATTGATTGATATGGAAATATTTTAAGGGCCCTAGGCAGTCAGATATTTCATGGTCCAATATGGATATATCTATATTATAAGTTGTTATAATTATTCAAATAATTTCTATATTAACACTAAAATTCAAACATATTATTTGCCCCTCCCCTTCATTTTCTTCAACTAGTCAACATCATTCAAGATATAGAACTTAAATTTTTGGCAAGAAGAATAAAGTACAATTATGCTTACCCAATAATTTTTTTCTGAAGATATTTTTTTACTGCCCAGTGTAGTTACTGAGTTTGTTGTGTATTTCATTACCTATAAATCCACTTGTACATTTTCTTATTCCTCCACAAATACAATTACTGAGGAACAAATTAAAGTCAATTCTTCTTATTGAAAGATCAATATGTCTGACCACATCATAAATATAAACTTTCACAAGTTAAATAGTTTGCAATATAAATATTTTTTTTTCTTCTGCTGATTATATAAGAAGTAGATCTAGGAGGGCTTGACTATTTCCCTTTAAAGTTGTCTTTTACTTCAAAACATTATGAAGGTGCAAACCCAAAGAAATACAGGTTTTTGTCCATTGGTTATCCTTTTATGTCATCCTTATACGTTCTCTCCTCTCCTCCCTAACATCCTCCTCTATGGCATGGAGGTGATCTTTCATTCTCAAAGACTCTTCTAGTAGAGCAAAAGCTCTGGAATAGTTTCTAAGCTAGAAAAGACTTAAGTATTCTTCCTGTGATGGAGCATATGCCTCAAATATGTACTCATGATGTCAAATTGTAGAGGTTCAAAATCAGAAAATTTGCCATTAGATGAAGGATTTATTTGGCCATGGCAATTCATAAGTGCCATCTACAAGGGTACATGGCTTCAATGGTGGTTTCAAAGTTATAAGTTTGAATGAGGAATCAACCTTGAGAAAATTGCATATCCTTAGCAAAACAAAACATCATCACTGGTTTCTATATGATATCAGATCTTAATATTATGAAAGAAAAGAATTATTTAAGACTTATTCATAAATATCTGGATGTCTGAGATCATGTACCTATGATGAACTTTGACACAGGATAAAGTAAACCATAGAAAACATCTGAAAAAAATTACTTTTCTTCAGTTGGAAGGGAATTTAAAAGTAGAAAAATTCAGGTAGCTTGTAACATGTTCTAATTTCATTTTATACATAATTATATGCAATTATATATTACATATGTTTTATATATATATATATATATATATAATTCCTTATAAAAATTGAAAAAATCACATAAGATGCCAAGTGACTAAGAGAAGAAAAGATAGTTTTAAGTAATTCATAATATTTTTAAAATGTCAGAATGATGTGAAAGATAAAAAGACCAACCGCAGTTTATAACATTAAATAACTATAAACATCTCTAAACTGATGCTGAGTGAGGAGAGCAGAAACAGGAGACCTTAGCACACAATTACAGTCACATCATATCTGTGATGACTAACTTTGATAGAATGAGTTTCTCTCAGCAATGCAAGGTTGTAAGACAACTCCAAAAAACCCATGATGGAAAAGGATATCCACATCCTGGAGAAAGAACTACAGGGTCTGAATGCATATTGACGGAAACTACTTGCTCCTTCTCTTTTATGTTTTGTTTTGTTTCTTCTATCTTCTTGTTCTCTCCATTGGTTACAATTTTCCTTTACAACTTGACTAATGTTTAATATGAAGGTATGTATAGAACCCAAATTGGATTGCCTGCTGCCATGGTGGGGGGGGAGGGAATGAAAAGAAGGGGGAGACAATTTGGAACTCAAGGGATTGTGGAATTGAATGTTGTAAACAAAATAATTAAATAACTAAAGATAATATTAAAATGCTCTAATCTAAATCAGTATTGATTAGAGAAATGCAAATTAAGACAAATTTGAGGTACCTCCTCATGCCTATCAGTTTGATTAAGATAACAGAAAAAGAAAATGATAAATTTTTTAAAAGATGTGGGAAAATTGGAGCACTAATGCACTGTTGGTGGAGTTGTGAACTGATCCAACCATTCTGGAAAACAATTTGGAACTATATCAAAGAAGGCAATAAAATTATATATACTCTATGATCCAGTAATAACATGGCTAGGTCTCTATCCCAAAGAGATAATAAAACAAGGGAAAATGACCCTCGTGTAGAAAATTATTTATAGCATCTCCTTTTGTGATGGCCAAGAATTGGAAATTGAAGGGATGCCCATTAATTGAGGAATAGTTGAACAAATTGTGGCATGTGAATGTAATGGAATACTATGTTATAAGAAATGATGACCTGGTAGATTTCAGGGAAAACCTGGGAAGACTTACATTAAGTGATGTTGAGTGAAGTGAGTAGAACCAGAAGAACATTGTACAGAGCAACAGTAACACTATATGATGATTAACTAAGATATACTTAGTTCTTCTCAGCAATACAATGATCTAAGATGATCCCAAAATGCTCATAATGGAAAATGCTAACCACATCCAGATGGTAAAAAAAACAAACAAAAATTATGGAGTCCAAATGCTGATGGAATCATACTATTTTTACTTTTATTGTTTATTATTTTCTTTCTCATGGTTTTCCCCTTTTGTTTTGATAATTTTTTATTTTACAACATGAATAATGTGGATATATATTTAACATGACTACACATGTATAACATATCAGATTTCTTGCTCTTTTGGAGAGGGTGAAGGAAAGGAGGGAGAAAAAATTTAACTGAAAATTTTAAAAAATGTTAAAAATTCTTTATATTTAATTGGGAAAATAATATTAAGGAAAACAAATTTAAAAGATTATACAGTATGTCAAGCACAGATATGACTATGATTTTCTGAGGAAATATAAAATAGAAAGGTTCTTTAGTGAATTCCATCTCCAAATAAAGCATGATTCATTGCCAATATCTCTGTTTCTGATTAATAAAATAACATAACATGGAACACACCTGGAACGATTCTTTCTGTTTCTTGTTGACGACAGGGAAACTGTGCCATGTGGCAATCTAGTATGAGAAGACTCGGCATTTTTGCATGACATGGAAAACACTGAGTATTCCCTTATTCCTTTCTCTACCTGCAATCAGCAGCAAAAAGGGAGGGACTTGGGCCAGATAAGAGACAAGATAATTTCTTGCTCAGACTCTTCAACTAATATGCCAATTAGTACACTCTACCTCTATACACTAAAACAAAGAAGATGAGGGCCTTGGCTTTCCTTCTTTCCTCAAACTCATAGATGTTCCCACATTGCATAAATACTTTAAAAGGCTAACTTTTACCTGGGACTTTGACTACATTTTCAGTGTTTCCTTTCCTAAACTGGTAATCCAATAGCGTTCCCCATGTGGATATGCCTAGGCTGGGAGGTAAATTTGTGAGGTGGAGGGATTCAAAAGTTCTGAATTGAACTGACTGTTGAACTGACTAGAGCAAGAGAAACTTCTATATCAAAAAGTAAACCACTGAGGAGAGATGTCAGTGCCTGGCCTGGCCTGGCCTGCCTGAAGTTCTATACATTGAAAATGATATATAGGCCTAATATAAAATATAAGAGGCCTACTTGGAAGTTTTGCTAAAAATACTTCATATTTAAATGTTTTCTTAATCATTAACCTCTTGCCTAGACATAACAATAGTCAGTATTACTGCTTATTTACTTTATGTCTTGCTTTATTAAATACTTATGAATATCTTTTGGGTTTTAGCATTTATTTTTTGTGTAAAGGAAATACTTGTACCACACCTGATTCATATTGTACAATGACTTCCTTTCTACGTCTTTCCCACTGTGTAAACAGTATACTTGAGCCTAAACGTGATCTATAAATCGTCCATGGGATAATGGTGTTTGGATTTCATAAGCCAAACAGTGTGAAAAAATGTAGCCTAATCCCTCTTATTAGAGGTCAGGTTAATGTCTCTAATTAGAGTCCTAAGATTGAACTCAACCATGTTACTGGAACTGGAACAGAGGAGACCTTAGGGAAAAGACATGGGTTCAATAGCACCACCCTAATGGGTTGCCCTCCCCAGCAATTGCCCTCCAATGCCAGAAAAGTAAATGGTCAAATTACAAACACAGAATCAAATAACCATAAATATTTACCAAATATAAATAGGAACCCCTGTCAATAAATAAATATCTGCCTAAATCTCTGGTGATTTAGCTATGGAAATATAGCAACAGCCGCTGATGTGCTCATTTATCGCTACTTCTTCAGAGACTTTCATATTTTCAGTAGATACTATTAATACATTCTGCTTGTGTGAGTAGGAACAATCAGTGCTAGGAGATACCTTTCAACAACCCAGAACAGTTTAATATTATCAAGGTTACAGCTGTATGTGTTCATAAATAATTCATTTAAAATGCATTTTTTAATTAAAAAATAGGTCATATGATTCATTTTGCAGTCCTCTGGGTAACCACTACATCATCGGGGAATGATTCATTAATACCTTCCTATATTCTGCAGCCAGCTTTGCCATATTTGTTCACAAATGAACCAAATAATACTCTCAGTGCCTTACAGGTTTTCATTGTGAAATTCACAGAGGCACCTTTGAATAGCACCTCCATAGATTTAAAAACAATATGGGCTCATCATGTTCCAATCCGCCGGTACCAGCCATGTGGTGCTTGGAAACCATTGCACATTTATCAGGCTAAACTGGAGTTGAGACTTGGCATCCAGGAAACTAAGACATCATATTTTACTTATATATAACATTACTAGGAACTGTGCAGTCACACAATGAAATACCAAACAGTTAGGGAAATCTGTGATTATACACATCTATTTCTATGTCTTCGGTCTTCTGGGAATGTGAGACAAGAAGAGAGTAGCAGTGGCAAATTTGTTTTCAGGGACATTGATAAGAAGATATGAAACTGGCATTCTTTTAATAGCCCACTCATGAAGCTCTTCCCTTGGTTTGATGCTTCGAAAGGAGAGAGCAGAGAGAACAGCATAGCTCCATTTAATGCATTAGATTTGGGGGGGGGGGAAAGTTACTTTGCTCAACAACTAACTGAAAGATCACATCAAAGAAGTACTGTGAGCCTGGAAGAAAACACATCAGAGCAATTAGCTCAGTTATCAAGATCATCAAGACCACTGGTTAAATTCACAAATAAGTCAATCAATCAACAAGAATATATTAAAATGTATTAATTGTCATGCAGCGTACTAGTTGCTGAGAAATCCAATAGGAAAAATGGAACAATCTATATTTTTCAGGATCTTCTAGTGAAGAGACAGAGATTGAAAAAGAGTAAAGCTGTATTCTGCATCCATGGGCTCTTCTCATTTATTAACATAACAAATGGTCTAAAGGGTATCTGGGGGAAAAAGAAAAGGAAAATTATGAACTCAATATAGCTAACTACTATTGGGCTGAGAATGAAGATAAACACAATTTATTCCAAATAATATTTATTTGGGCATTGAATTTGGGCATTGAAGCACATTTTCAAGTTATAAAATAATTTCTATATGCCAACTATCTCTAGAAAAGATCCAAATTCTAATCATGCTCTCACAAGAACTGACAGAATTGTAATTCCAGTTCTGGAATTAATTATAAAGCATGCCTGCAGTGTAATAACCCCAGAGCTTTTAAAGTAAAGGGCATCTGGGTAACCAGTTGATAAGAGAAGCTTGACTATGAGTCAGGAATATCTGAGTTCAATTCAAGACTCAGATGCTTAACATTTCTGTGCATGTGGATAGCAAGCCATTTAACCTCTATCAGTCTCTGTTTTCTCATTTATAAAATGCGGATAATAATATCACCCATCTCAAAGAGTTGTTGGGAATTGTCAAATGAGATAGAATAGGGAAACATCTCTCCAAATTTAAAGCAATATATAAAAACAACATTATTATTATTAAAAAGGAATTCATTTTCACTCCTTCATGCAACCACCAACCAAGCCAGTTTTGAACCTTTAGAACCTCTAATTTCAGACTAAAAAAGTGTCTAAATTCATTTCCAAATTATGTCCTCTGCAAAAAACTTCATATGGCATGAGTAATCCTCCTAATTGCTTTTCTGATTATATTTTTCTCTTTTATATCATAACCTTATTATCCTTCCTATATTTTATCCTCCAGTCCTAATTGTCTGCTTGATGTTGCTTATACATACTAATCCATCTCCTAATAGATAGTAAATTCCTTGAGAGCAGAGACTCTTTTTTAAGAAACCTTTTTTTGTATGCTCAGTACTTAGCCCAATGCTGGGGATAGAAAGAAAGGTAAAGCATTTATTAGCTAATTACTCAATAATGCTTGTTGATTAGTAAGAAGATAAAACATATATCCAAATATAATTTAAAATAATATATCACAAAACCATGACATAACAAAACAAAATATTAAATGATCTTTTAAAGAGGAACTGATTAGCATCCACTGAGATGAGCCAAGGCTCCTTGGAAATTAATTTGGGCATTAGTTTTTCCATTATATTCTGAGATTTGGGACAGAAAGAATGAGATCAGATGAACAAATATAGAGAGATAGCAGAATACATAGTTATCTCAGGGGACAATGAGTAGAACAGTTTGCTTGTAGCACAGAGTATAAAAGGGTATGAAGTGAAGCTAGAAAGATAGGATAATGTCATATTGAAAGACAAAAGGCTTTTAACTTTATGTTTCAAAGAGGTTCATTACCAGAAAGAACTTAGTCATTATGGATTTACCACACATAACAATCGTGTACACTCACACACATACACACACAAAATGCAAATGTATTCATATGTATTTGAATATGTGTGTACATATAGGTGTGTTTATATTTACTTCTTAACTTTCAAGAATCCTTCATTAATGTTGATTTAGGTAGGAGATGTATGTAAGTTGAGGAAGAATCTATATTCTTGAAATCACAAATTCTTAAATAATTGAAGTTAAGACAGAAAGTGAAAGATAAAGGAGAAAGGAAAAGATATACCTAACAGAAGGAAGAATTCCAGAGAATCTCAAGGAGAGATTAGGTTTTCTTAAATGAGAAATGCAAAGAAATAAAAGAAAACAATAAAATGTGGAAGATAAAAGAACTCTTTAAGAAAATTAGACATATTAAGTAAATGTTTCACTCTAAAATGGGCATAACAAAAGGCAAAAACAGTAGGGACTTAACAGAAGCAGAAAAGGTAGCAAGAGCACACTGAAGAATTCTACAAAATAGATCTTAACATCACTTATAACCATTATGGTGTCATTAATGATCAAGAGCCAGATATCCTGGAGATTGAAGTCGTGTGCCTTATGAAGTATTGCTAAGACTAAGGCTAGTAGAAGTGACAGAAATCCAACTAAGGTATTTAGAATCCAAAAGATGATGTTTTCAAAATACTGCACTCTATTATAGCAAATTTTGAAAACTCAGCAGTGGCCTCTAGATTGGAAAACATCAGTTTATGCCCACCCCTATAAAAGTGTAATGCCAAAGAATGTTTTACCAAACAATTATAATCATTTCACATGTAAGCAAGTTTATACTTAAGATTCTCCAAGTTAGGCTTCAGTAATATTTCTACCAAGAATTAGAAGAGTAGGCTGATTTTTGAAGAAGCAGAGGAACTAGAGACCAAATTGCCAACATTTGCTGGATTATGGAAGAAGCAACAGAGTGCCAGAAAAAAAAGAAAAGCAAACCAAAAAAAAAAAATCTACTTCTAATTCATTGGATACACTAAAGCCTTTGTCTAGATCACAGCAAAATGTTGCAACTCCTCTAAGAGATGGAAGTACCAGATCATCTTTCTTGTCTCCTGAGAAACCTTAGTTTAAACCTAAAAATTTTAAGCCTAAAACTGATTATTTTAAGACTGTTAAGGCAGACTACAATGCTATATATTGTCACCTTATTTATTTAAATTGTATGCAGAGTACATCATGCGAAATTCCAGGGTAGATGAATCAAAGGTCAGAATTAAGGTTACTGAGAGAAATACAAACAATTTCAGATATGCAGATGATACTACTCTGATAGTAGAAAGTGAAAAGGAATTTAAAAGCATCTTGATGAGGGTGAAAGCTTGCTTTTAGCTTAACATCAAAAAATTAAAATCGTGACAACTGGTCCCATTACTTCTTGGCATATAGAAATAGTAGAAATCAAAGCAGTGTCATATTTCATAATTGTGGACTCAAAGATCATTGCAGATGGCAACTGAAGATATGAAATTAAAATACACTTGCTCCTAGGAAAGAAACCTAAACAAATCTGGACAGCATACTGAAAAACAGAAATATAACCTTTCTGGCAGAAGTCCATATGGTCTAAGCTATGGTTTTTCCATTAGTAATGTGTGACTGAGATAGTTGGACTATAAGTAAAGCTGAATGTTTCAGAAATGATGTTTTTGTATTGTGATTCTAAAGAAAAGTTTTGAGAGTTTGGACATAAAAGACATCAAATAAGTCAATATCTATAGAAATGTATTCAAACCATTCAGTGGAAGGTCAAATGCTAAAGTTGGAGCTTAAATACTTTGCCCACACAATGAGAAGACAGGATGAATCAAAAAAGACCTTGATTTTGGGAACGATTGAAAGGGAAATGAGAAGGGGAAAACAGAGGATGTGGTGAATCGATAGTGTTGTGGAAGCAATAACCATAAGTTTGGAATGACTTCAGGAGATAGTGAAGGAAAGAAGGGCCAGGTGTGCTACGGTCTATAGAATCATGAAGAATTGGATATGAGTGGATAACTGAACAAAAATGATGTAAACTAAATGTTATAATATAAGTTATATACAAATATACATAGAAAAAATTAATTTTTGAATGAAAGGAAGGAAAAAAAGAAAGAAGGAAAGAAGGAAGGAAGGAATATGTAAAATATACATAGTGTTCTACATCCATATTTCTCCATCTCTTCAAAGAAGGAAAGGAAAGGAAGTTCATCTCTTCTGTGTGGCCAAGCTTAGTATTTATACATGTCTTATAGCAATCACTTTTGCTATTTGGCTGATGTTTGTTTTATGCTTTTTAATTTGCCTTGCAATAATCATTGTGCATATTATTCTCCTTGCTTTGCACGTTGAATCACTTCTTATAGCTATGTCTTGCCATTCTTCTTTATTTTCTTAATATTCATCAGTTCTAACAGTACAATACTATTCCATTACATTCATGTTCCACAGTTAAAAAAAAATCTGCCTAAATAATTGGCATCTAAATGTTTCCGAGCCTTTTTTTTAGTTCAGTCTACTTAATGACAACAATGGAAACAACAACAATCACACCAATTACAAATAATTTAATTCACATCAGGGTGCAGTAATTGGTATATATCATTCTTGCTTATGGTAATCAATATACCACAATCATTTAAGAAAAATAAAGTTTCTGAATCAGGCTAACTATAGAAGTCTCTGCTTCCTGAATATTCTATTTTCTAGTGTGCAGTTCCATGACAGTTTGCTGGTTCAAAGAGTACAACATGTCCAGAACCTTCCCTAAGGTATAGAAAATGGGAGTGATTGCCCCTGACCTCAATTTACTGAGGCCTGGACTGCTCTCGGAACTTACACAGTAAGTGTTACACAGTAACTTGAGTGAGATGAGAAGGCACCAATGTCAGCGCAATAAAATACGTTTGACAAATAAAATTGGCATTCAGCACATAAAACATTCCACCCTTCATCATCACTAAGGAAACAAGGTCAGTCACCTATTACGACTGAAACCACAGTCTTCTGATATCTCTCCCCTGCCTCCTTTACCACTAATCCTGCTGTTCATTTTAACTTGATTCCTTCTGCCCCTCCACAACACCTAGAGGAAATAAGGTGAAAAAATAAAATAAATATAAATTATAAATAAAAATTATGAGAGAGGAAGTTTGTGGAATAAAATGAAAAGAGCACTGGCTTTAAAGTCAGAAGTAAACAGTTCAAAATCTGTCATTCAATGTTTCCTATCAGTGCAATGTTATTTAAACTCCCCAGAAATTAGTTTGCCCATCCTTAAAATGAGGAAGGACTAAATAACCTCTGAAATTCCTTCTAACTCTAAATCTATGATTTTTTTTGGATTACATGGGGCAATGTATTAACTACGATTACATTTAAAATTGTGCTTCATAGGTTGGGACATCAAGATAGGCATTTCTAAATAGACTAGATAATTTTGACTCATCTTTGTCATTTTATTCATTCTTGAATATATTATAGGAAATATAATGTGCTTTTGGGGTTTCCAATCATTTTACAAAATATATTTTATTATTTTTAAATTATTAATCATTAAATTATTAAATCTTGCAAATTATTTCAATTTAAAATTGTATTATTAAATTATTAAACCTTTTAAAATTTTAGAACCGCAAGAATAAGTCTGTCTACTTCAAGACCTTCATTTTTTTCCCATCAGGAAATAGACCAAGAAGAATTAACTGGCTTGCCAAATAATCCAGTGTAAGTACAGAAAGTAGAAATAGCAATAGTATGATTTTCACTGCATCATGTTTTGTTGTTTGTAGCAGATATAATTTTGAGTTTGCAATCAGGAAGTCCTGATTGCAGGTAGAATCAAGTCCTGCCTTTGACTTTGTACTAGCTCTATGATTCTGGAAAAGTCATATGATCTTTCCTACTTCAAAATCATTCTCTGTAAAGTGGCAGGGGGTAGAGAGAGAGGACAATACTGATGTCAGAGAATTGTTGGGGGAGATCAAATTAGATGAAAAATATATATGGTATTTTTCAAATTCTGAAGTGCTTTATAAAAGTTATATATCATTAATACTGACTAACCAAAATTGTTATATTTTCAAATTCTCTGATATAAACTTAAAAGCATACAGCTTTTTTTTTACTTACTTTTGACTTATTTTGTCACTCAAAAAGAAGATATTTAGATTCTTAGGTTGCTCAAAAAATGTAATGTGGGTCTTAAAGTTTGGTATACTATGAAGATTTTAAACTGTTTTTTGAAACACTATGACAATCATTTATTTATTTTAGAACATTCTTGAATCTTGTTCTTACACAAAGTTCTACACCATTTAGCAGGGTTAATTGCATTTATATAAACTAACCTATACCAAATATTAGCTATAAGATTCTAACTGCTCATTCAAGGATGCTGTAATAATCTGCTATAAAATGGTTTCCATCAAAGACGTGGTAGTCAGGACATAAGGTGATAATACATTAATCACAAACCCAGAAGAAATATCCATCATTGGTCTATCATTGTATATGTCCAGAAGACATAGACCAGATCCATTTAAAAGGAGGCTACCCCCACCAAAAATACTTAGAAATGAAACCAGAAATTTTAAGTTCTTTTTCTGATAGAAGGTTGATACATTTGCAGTTCTCTTATTATGCTCCCTCACTTCATGTTGCAGAAATTTTTTGATCCCCTGTGACAGTCTAATGGAAAGAGAACACTTAATCAGAAAGGAAAAGGAAATTAAAGAGTGGAAGCCAGGAACTACATACAATAATAAAATGAATGTAAGACACACTAATAAAATATTATAAAATATAATAAAATATTATCAAATAAAATTCAGAGGTGCAAGAGTGGAGCAAAACAAAAGAAAAGACAACATTTGCTTATGATTTGTGTATTTGTCAACAAATCACATCAAAACACTCCAATGTTTCTTTGTAATACCCAACATGTAACATTTAATTTGAGGTCTTAAAACAAAAATGAGAGAAATGTTTGTGATCCTAAGTGGATTTTCTTTCCCTTTGGCTTTTGTCATGTCTTATTATCATATAATTCTTACATTTGATGTTTCCTAATTGTAATAGGGTTAATTTTCATTACTTTAATAAAAGCCATAGTGTATGTATTTACTAAATTATTTCATTGAGGCTTGGAGTTAAGAAAATGTTCAAATTCTCCCTTTTATTCTTATTAGCAAAGGCAGATCATTTCATCTCTGATCTTCAGACAAATCCTTATCAGATGAAAAGTTAAAGGAGGGTTACAATATATGTAGCAGGAAGAGCTTATACCTATTGTTGTTATTTAGTTCATTTTAGTTTTGTCCAACTCTTTGTGACTTCATTTTGGGTTTTCTCAGCAATGAAACTGGAGCTGTTTTCCGTATTCTTCTCCATCTCATTTTCCAGAAGAGTAATTGACACAGAGTTAAATGATTTCCCCAGGGTCACTGAACTAGTAGGTATCTGGGACTAGATTTGAACTCAGGAAGATAAGTCTTCCTGACTCCAATCCTGGCACTCTATACACTGAGACACCTAGATGTTCCCTTTATTTATAAAAGAACAGATTCTCAATACATTGGAATATTTTATATATTTCATAATATTTGATACATTTCATAATTTGATATAATTACATAATAAAATTTGATATATTTCATAATAATAAATATCCTGAATTATATATTGTTTTCTGCATAAAAATGTATTATATTATTCCCTAATTTTTTTTTGTTTTTCCTTCATGTTCATGCATTTATTCCTATCAATATGCCCACGTAGTTAACAAAACATACATCTATAAAAATGTAAATGAGGATTTTGTTTTGTTTTGTTTTTTCCTTTTTGTTATGGGGAAACAACATATATACCACTTTATATTAAAGTGAAGTCAATGTCACAAGTATTTTGGATGGACACCTTAGCTTAGATTTATGGTAGGAGTATGGACAGGAGTCATACAAGGTAGGTAATTGTGGATAGGTTGTGAGCTATATAAAAACAGGGAAATATCCACACTGATGAAGTCAGAGTTCCACTGGGTTAATGTGGGAGGAAAAAAAAAAAAACTTTTCAACAATATTCTGGAAGATGGTGGTATAGAAGCAGGAAAACTAATAAGCTCCCTCCTTAACCACCTCAAATACTTATAAAAATGACTGTTAAAAAACTTTAGGACTATAGATCCCATAAAGTGATGGAGAGAAACAAACATTCTGCTGAGGGCAACCTAGCAGTTGGATAGAAAGAGTCCATAGCAGTGTACTGGGAGCAGAGCCCAGCCCTACATGAGCCCACATTTTAAGACTCATGGCAGCCCAAGCAGCCACAGCTGGAGGGAATTTGGCAGAGTAGATCACCAGAAGCTGTGGTGGTTTCCAGAATTATCAACCCATAAATGCCAAAGACAAAGTGAAAGATGAGTGTGAACTTTGGGAACAGGGATTCTGTGAGTGCAGGCTGGTGTCTGCCCCCTGGAGGGAGAAGAAGCTATAGTGCAGTGGCTGCCATTGCTACATGGCTGCTTCAGGGCTTCTGGCTTGCAGATTGTAGGGGGAACAAATGATCACTCCGACGGTAATATCTCTTGCTTGTTAATAAGATGCTTGGATCTGGATCACTATCTAGGGTGAAGGCCCTGGGGTATGTGATGAGGTGCAAGAGCCAGTGGAGCCTTCTGAGAGGGGATCCAACTAATAGCCCTGGAAACTGCAAAACCCCCAGTGATTTGGGACAAAGCTCTCCTCTCTGGAAGCAGAGGTCTACTGTTGGCAAAGATCTCAAAAGTCAAGTAATTGGAGGGGGCAGAGCCAAGATGGCAGAGTAGAAACAGCTTCAAAGGCACTCCAGGCCACAACACTTCCAAACCATGTAAATGGTGGACTCTGAACAACTTCTGGAGCTCCAGCACCCACAGAACAACACAGAGAAGCTAACCTCCTGCTGAGGACATCCTAGCAGCCCCTCAGGGAACGACCAGCCCAGTGTGCCGGGAACCAACAGCACAGTGCTCTGGGAGCCAAGCCCAGGCCCATCTGAGTCCCGGTTTTAGGCCCAGGGCAGCCTGGCCAGCAGCCAGCTGAAGGGACCCCAGAACACCAGTGGCTGTGGTGATTCCAGAGTTATCAAAACAGATATGCCTAGGACAAAGTAAGAGGCTAGTGCCCTATGGACTTTGGGACCAGTATTTGGGCAAAGCTTTGGCTTATTCTCATAGGGAGAGAAGCTGCTGAGGAGACACAGCACAGACGTCATTTTGCAGCTTCAGTGGCAGCTTCACCTCCTGGCCTGTGAACTGTAGGGAGATCCAGCGATCCGTCCTGGGGGGGTAACCGCTCTTGCTTTAACCTCCTTGGATCTGGATTGCAGTCTGGGGTGGAGGTCTTGGGGTTGGTATCAAGCTTGCTCGACCATGTGGAGGCTTCACAGAGGCCACCCAGTTAATACCCCAGGAAGTTGTGAAGACCCCAATGTTTCTGACAGAAGTTCCTCTGTCTGCTGGCAGAGTCCTACTGTGGCAACAAGCCCAAAAGTAAAGTAATTAAATGGCAACATGCCTAGGCAAAGGAAACAAAATAAACAGAAAAATTCAACATTAGACTCCTATTTTGGGGGCAAAGGGGATCAAAGCATGGAAGAGGAGGAGTACTGTGAGGTCAGAAATCCTGCAATAAAAGCCCCAAATGAAAATATGAGCATGTTACAGGCCATAGAGGACCTTAAGAAGGATTTCAAAAACCAAATAAGAGAAATGGAGGAAACATTGGAAAGAAATGAGAAGAATGCAAGAGAAGTATGAAATGAGAGTCAACAGCCTGACTGAGGAAAACAATACTTTAAAAAAACAGATTAACTCAAATGGCAAAGGAGGCTCTAAAGGGCAATGAGGAGAAGAATGCCTTAAAAAGCCAGATTTTCCAGATGGAAAAAGCATCTCAAAAGTTCACTGCGGAGATTCATTCCTTCAGTGTTAGACTGGAGCTAATGGAAGCTAGTGACTTTATGAGAAATCAAGATGTTGTTAAGTAGATCCAAACAAATGAAAAAATAGAAGACAATGCAATGTGAAATATCTCATGGGAAAAACCACTGACCTGGAAAATAGATCCAGGAGAGTTAATTTAAAAATTATTGGAATACCTGAAAGCTATGATCAAAGAAAGAACCTAGAAATCATCCTCCAAAAAATTCTGAAGGAAAACTGCCCTGATGTTTTAGAACCAGAGAGCAAAATAGAGATTGAAAGAATCCAGTGATCACCTCCTGAAACAGATCCCAAAAAGTAAACTTCTAGGAACATTATAGCCAGGTTCTGGAATTCCCAGATCAAGGAGAAAATATTTCAAGTAGCCAGGAAGAAACAATTTGAATATTGTGGAAACACAGTCAGTATAACACAGGATCTGGCAGCTTCTACATTTAGGGATCTCAGGGCCTGGAATATGATATTCCAGAGATCAAAGGATTTGGGATTAAAACCAAGAATCACCTACCCAACAAAACTGAGTATCATGTTTCAGGGGAAAATATAGTCATTCAGTGGAATAGAGGACATTTAAGCATTCTTGATGAAAAAACCAGAGTTGAATAGAAAATTTGACATTCAGATACAAGAAGCAAGAAAAGCATGAAAATGTAAATAGGGAAAAGAAATCATAAGGAACTTATCAAAGTTGTAATATTTATATTCCTACAGGGAAAAACAATAATTATAACTGATGAAACTGTTCTCAATATGAAAATAGTTGAAGGGAATATATATATATTCCCTTCAACTATTATATATGTATGTATGTATGTATGGGAGGGTATATGTGTGTATGAATACATATGTGAATGTCTGTATACATGTTTACATGTATACATCTATAGAGGCCACAGGAACAATCTAATAGGAATGGATGATACTTAAAAGGTGAAATTAAGAGGTGAGAGAGGAATATAATGAGAGGAGATGGGGACAGACAGAATGGGGTAAATTATCTCATATAGAAGAGGCAAGGCAAAATGGTTTCAAGGAAGGAGAAGAACAGGAAGGCAAATGGGAATGGGTCAACTTTATTCTCATTGAATAGGGAAACAATGACATAGACCCTAAATAGGGTATCTCACCCGATACAGCAGAGAGGGGGGGAAGAGGATCAGAGGGGTAATGATGGAAGGGAGGGCAGGCTGGGGAGGAGGGAAGTCGGAAACACACACTTTTGAAAAGGGACAGGATCAAAGTAAAGAATAGAACAAGTGAGATGTGGGATAGGAAGGGGAAAAATATAATCAGTCTTTTACAACATATCTACTATGGTAATGTTTTGCATTAGGTACACGTGTACAAACTATATTGAATTATCTTCCCAGTAAGGGTGGGTGACAAGGGAGGAAGGGAATGAATCTGGAATTCAAAGTTTTAAAACCAAATGTTTAACATATATATTCTATTATTAATACTATTTTCTTGTAATTGGGAAATAAGATATACAGGCACTGGCCATAGAGATCCACTGTGCTGTACTGGAAAAGTTTAAGGGGATATGGGGAAAGATAAGGTAGAGAGCAGATTGGAGGAGAGCATATCCTGTGAGACTGCTGTTTTGGGGTAAGGGGTAGGGGAAAAATGGGGAGAAAATTGGTAAGTCAAAATCTGGTGGAAATGAAGGATGTAAATCAGAAATTAATAAAGCATTTGAAAACAAAAAAAAAGATTCTCTTCTTTAGCTCTCTCTACACAGAATGCTTAGTATTCCCATGCATTTTCCACTGTAGTAAGATGCTAAGACAAGTCCAAGGAAGCAGTTATACCAAGACCCAAAGTCTTTGGATTATCATAAATAAAATTTTTGGATTTTTTTCTTGTTATCTTTTTTGATTCAGGATGGAAGAGGCACAAGTGTATATTTTAAAGACTGGGCGTGTTTATTTTGGGCTTTTTAAAAATAATTTCTCACTCCAAATTATCAGCCATGAGCAGTAGGTTCCAAAAACTAGTGTAGGAATAGAATTAAAATCTTGCCACTTCCTAAGTTGTAGCTCTTATATTAATCATTATGTAGAGGCAGCATCACATAGTATAAAGAGGATTGACATGTATTCAGGAAAGTGGATGGTATGCTTTTGCCACTAACTAGCTTTGTGACCTTGCATAAGTTATTGGGCCTCACTTGAACAGTAAGGATAAGAAATAATTTACCTATATATTTCTTGAAGTTGATGCTAGGATTTAATGGGAAAGTGGTTTGCAAACTCTAGATTATCCTACAAATACAAGACAAAATCATAGAATTTTACAATAAGAATGGACTTCAGAGGTACAATATATGATTCTGTGAACACAGAACATTTCTAGAGTATAAATTCTGCCCAACAATGCTTATTATCAACTTATCTGTAATTGAAGTTCCTAAGACAGTTAGTTACCAGTTACACTGGAAGGCTGAGTGATTAACTGAGTCTCAGAAAAATCTCTTTTGCGTCATTTTCCTCTTCTTTCAAAATCATTTGAAACAATATTTCTATGTCAAGAATATAACCAACAAACTCTATGCTAAATATTATCTTTATTGTGCATCTTGAAGATCATTCTCCCCTCTAATATATAAACTAGTGTGCTCAATTTTCCATCTGAATAAGTGACTTTAGGTCCCAGAGAAAGGACTAAAAATGCTGGCACCTTAAGATCATAGATCTAGAGCTAGGTACATTAGAAACACCTTTTAACTCCCCTAGTATTCTTATATGTTAATGAACTCCATGTGCTTACTTTATGATGCACTGAATCTGACCTTGTATGTATTCCTCCTTGCTGCCTCTCTAATTCTGAGAGTGGGGGTAAGAGAAGTCACAAATTCCACAAGTTCCATTTGAAGAAGCTCTGTTAAGACATCTCTTAATTTCACACCTTCCTACAAAATTCTTACTTCTCCATCATGCCCAATGCTCATAATTGGGAAAACATTATCATCCTGCAAGATTCCATCCCATCCCAAGAATCCTTAAAACTCTACCTCATCACTACTTGCTGCCTTTCTGTTTGGAGAAGGGTTCATGAACTTCAAAACCTCCATTTAAGGAGGGAACTTAGCTTGGATATCTCCATTTTTTCCCCTTGTCTACCCTAATCTGGCATATGGAGTATACAGGGAGGAGAAGCAACTCTTGTGTGAAGGCTTACCTGACCCTTTTCAGAGCTGCTCATCTGCCTTTGGAGCCCCTTTTCTCTGCCCAACTCTCACCTATGGCTCCAAGAAACTATAGCATTCACAAAGGTCATACCCCAATAAAACTGTCTCGAAGACTGACTAAGCCAGGTTAAGGGTAACTGATGGGCCTTAACCCATGGGTGATTTAGGGAGATGTTTATACCAACCATGTGAAGCCTTCCCTCTCCTTCTGACAGTTATAAAGGCAACTGATGCAGGTCAGATATCGAAGGTAGCAAGGTCATCCAATGGATCCTGGGCCACCTCTGGTCATTTTAACTTTTGTTTTGCCCCTGGACATTGAAAACTGTGGAAGAGAAATTGAGACTGATGATTGTGCAACCCTGCCTCACTTAAATACAATTTGTGTGCAAGTCAAGATATCACCCTGTGATGTCATTGATCCTCTTTGAAAACGAAGAAGGAAAAACAAAAACAACAATCCTGGGACTTCTTCACTTCTCCACATATGTTCTAATATGCAGTACCTTCTTTCCCACTTTTTAACTCCCTTTTATCTGTTGTCTTTCTCCCTAGATTGCAAGATCCATGGATGCAGGATTTCTCTTTTATTTATTTATTTTTTTGTATTCCCAGTGCTTAGCACAGTGACTGGAATACAAAAGGTACCTAATACATGTTTATTGAATGACTGACATCAAGACATTTCATCTCCCAGCTCCATGAATTTTCACTGACTTTCTCTTTGGAATGATGTTCCTCTGTGTCCCTGCTTCCTCTATTACTTGGCAATCTTTGAGTATCAGTTAAAATATCTTATTATACAAGGATCCTTTAAAAGTTCATCTCAATATTAGTTATTTTCCTCTGAGATCATCTCTAATTTGTCCTATTATGTTTGTATGTTGTTGCTTGCAATTGTGTCCCTAATAGATTGTGAACTCTTTGAGGGCAAGGACTGTTTGGCCTTTCTTTGTCTTCAAGGTGTTCATCACAAAGCCTAGCACATACTAGGTTCTAAATAAGTGCTTATTGAGCTGACATCAATAGTCATGTAGTCCAATTGTGGAATCCTCACCTCAAGGAATTCCCCATATAATATACTTGAAAAGACATTGTCTAGATTTCTTGAAGACTTCCAAGAAGAGATCCATCACTTCTAAAAATAATGCATTTTTCTAAAACAAAGTCCGACTCCCTATTTTTCTTTTTTCTTTTTTACATGTGAGAGAATAGAGGAATAGAGAAAATGAGTTAGAAGTGGGAATCAAATGAAGTTCTTCCTTATTGCAAATTCAGGGTTCTAACCACTATGCAATACAGCCTCTTCTAAGGTTCAGATTCTACTCACTCCAGCCTATTGTTTCTCCTTACTATACACTATTAATGCAAACAAATCCCAGTACTCTAGGGACAGATAAAAACAACCTATACCTATTTGTTAATTTTATTTTTTCTTCTTTAATAGTCAGAAAACGAATAGTTTCTGTCTTTGTGGAACCTAGGAATGTTATTAAGCTCCCCTCTATAAAGAAAAGAAATAGTAATATGTACAAGATAAAATCAAGATCATTAGTACTTATTATCTGAACAACAGAACTTGAATTGTGTAAATGGCATGTGTCCTGAGATGTCTCATGGGAAGATAGAAGGTGAAGTGAACTCTTTACCTAGTGTTGAAAGTAATGCTGCCCCAGTGATCCCATTTTTGCCAGTCTTACTTGTCAATCTATGTTTGGAAGAGGCTCTGTTGAGGGAAGCTCCATTGGGAGAGGTGTCCCTCAGGCTGCAGTTTTGTGTTACCTGCTATCCAGCTTAGATCAGGTTATCCCCTACCTGTTAGCCAGTGCATGGAAACCCACTCTCCCTCCTTATGTACAATCTCATTTCCTTATAATGAATCAATTGGGGAAGACCTGAGTCACAATGACTCATCTCTTTCTGCTGACTTGTACATCTTCAAATTGTCTTTATCTCATTAAGGAAGTGATCAATAAAAGTTGACTCCATCTAGAATCCCCGGCAGATCTCAGGTGATCAGCCCATTAAGGTGTTGATGCCTTGAATTTTTAATAAACCCTTTTCTAATTCTCTTTTTTCCTGAGTTACACCTCATTAATCAGGGTGAAAACCCAAAGAAAGAACTCTCCATAAAATCATTTCCCTCCTCTACCATGCGTAGAAACTCCCAAAGTTTAGAAAGTATAGAGAACTCTCTATCACCATTCACTTTACCACTACAATGAACTTAAATTCACCTACTAAGCCAACAGCTCTTCTCTTTTCTGCTTTGGGGTGGCAAGGAGTGGGGGAAGGAGAAATGTGCTCAGGTACTACTATTAACTGAAACATATGCAGCTTTTGTTTTAACACCTTTTTAAAACAGTGCCCCCTTTTAGGTGTCATGCTCAATAAAACATCTCAGAATGAATTAGATAAAGACAAATAAGAGCCATACTTTTTAGAGTTACATTTTTATTGAAATTTAAACACCCAAGTGAAAGAGATTTACATAAAATAATCTGACCTACATGATAGACTGTACATAACAGAAAATTGCTTCTCAGTTCTTTATAAAGTTTCAGCTTGACTGGCAGGTACACTCCAAAAACAATAGACAAGCTCTGCTTTCATTTAAATTCACACTCTCTCTGTCACATTGTATTAGACATTTTTCTTTAATATTTTACTATGGCTATAATCATTTCCAAGCCTATAAATACTGAGCCCTTAGATTCAGTGCCAAATATGTAGCAGGAGAATGAATCTTTGATTTAAACCTTAGCGATATTCAGGACCCAAATTCTGGGGGGAGTGGCATCTAGTGATAGGAGAATATACTGGGAATCACAAAATATGGTCTTTAGTTTCCATATTGCAACTGACTGGGTGAACTTCACCAAGTCATTCCTCCTCTCTGGGCTTTAATTTGTCCTTCTATAAAATAGAAGTGATTTATTAGATGACTTTGTGGTCCCTCCTACTCATGTTCTATAATGCTATATTACCTTGGGGAGGAAGTTAGAAATGTTCCATAATGAAACAATTACATCTACCCATCTGTTACTTGTAGAACTTTGGGTAAACCATCAGACTTTTCTGGGGCTTCATTTCCTCATCTGTAACACACAGGTGTTATACTAAATGATCTATAAGGTTGCTTTTAGCTCTGAATCTGTGGTGCTGACTGGAAAATACAGGCTGTAGAAATCAAAATGTCCGATAGACAGCTATTTATTAAATAATAGTAGTTCATGTTTCTTTACTTCCTTAAGGTTTACATAGGTTGCTTGTCTCAATATACCTATAGGCTAGATTGTTGCAGAAAAAAAAAATTTTAATGAACTATTTTGCTAAAATATTATTTTCGTTAATGTTTTTGCTATTATTGATTCTATGGCCTACAGTACAAATTTCTCATTTCATGATATAAATTTTCACACATAATTCACTGTCTAAGTGATAGGGGAGTTAGGGTAGGATTAGACAATGAGGGAAAACAGCATAGCCCAACATTTAGCTAAATTGATATGGACTGATAGTGGGAATAATTAATTTTACTCATTGACTCTGCCTTGGTTCAGTGAGTTGTGAATAAGTGGGATACAATTAAATCGAGTTCTACCGGATAGAATGAATATATTCAATTATCCTGATAAGGTATGATGAAGTTAAGAAATAGAGGGGAAATCACAAGTGACTTTGAAATGAAAACTCTGAAATAACAGTACATTTTCATCTAACTTCTATGAAGTAACATGGCATTTTCTAAGTTTTACTTTCTTCTTCATTGTGCTTGTCCACAGATAAATGTGAGTGTTTTAGTGCTCACACATTAATTCTTCTCATAGGTCAACTTTCTTTAGATGTAACTCCCTGAAAGAGGAAGCATCAGAAGTAAACGATCATGGGGAAGGAAAAATCCCATTATATATTTTCAGTGATGGTTGTTGACCACATCAACTCTTCAGCTAGTACCCAAAACATTTTGCTAGTATTCAGTATTTTCTGTAACAGAAGAGTTATTTTTCCAAGGGGACTCTTTAATAGAGAGTGAATTTAAGAAAAAAATAGAGTATCTATGGTTAGGTCTGCCCTGACAATAAGACAGTGAGGCTCACCTTTGCCTTAGAGACTATGATAATGTTCCGCTCAATACATATAAAGGATTTTTGCATGAAATGCTGTATATTAGAAGACTGTGAAATTAAATATCTCTGTCTCTTATAAGAACACATTTTCTGGATTATCAATTATTGTATTTTTATATAGAAGTTGAATTTTATGAATTAGTGAATAGAGAGAAAATATTGCGTGGTATAATTCAATCAACTCCAGGGAAAAATTTTTTGGAGCACCTACTGTGAGTAGGTGCCTGTACTAAATAATGAAGATACCAAGAAAGGATAACAAAAGTAAAAAGAAAACTAGAGTGTCTCATAGCATCTGGGTTCAAGATGATCCTCTACTACTAACTAACTATATGATCTCGTGCAAGTCATTACTCTTCAGGCCTCAATTTCCTCTGAAATAATGTAGAAATTGAATGAGGTGGTCTCCAAAGTCCAATTTCTGTGACTCAATAAGTTGATGTCCCTAAAAGAAAGATTTATTTCAGGACAGGAATTATCTTAGAATTCTTGCTTAGTAATATAATTGAGGAATGATATATCTATTTAAAACAAAACTAAATTAAATTAAAGCTTATACAATTACACAGCTATGGAGGAGAACAAGAAAGTTATAAATTATCTCTATTCAACCACATTATACCTAATTGAAAAATTACTAAAAATTCAATCCTATTTGCAGGCTGATGGAAGTAATAGAAAGAAAACCTTATTTAGACAAAGCATAATAGGTGGTCTGACTTATTGTTGTTTCTTTCATTCTTGAAGTGAACCAGTGACATCAGGAAGGTGATGACTTGTAACTAAATTGCATTTAAATGAGGTATGGCTGTGCAAAGTCACCAGTCTCACTCTCTCCTCCAGAGTCATCTGGGTTCAGTGTCAAGATGCAGTAGGTAACCTTGGCCTTCTTAAGCTAACATCTTTCCCAAGTATCAGTTTGTCTGAAGCAATGGCCATTTAGTAATTAAGGTTAGTTAAGAAATGAAGAAAAATGTCTTCTTTTACATAAGCATAAAAATCAATCTGGGCAGGGATACATTTGCATCAAATACATTAAAAAAGTGTGTTAGAAATAGATAGTAAAAAAACGTACTTCATATTAAATTATATCAACCAGTTAGAAACTTTAGGGATGGAGAAATTTACAATTCCCACTTGTCCATTCTGTTTCTTTGCTTTCATTCTTCCAAATCATGCTGCCTCATCCTAGAATATCCCTTAGTACATAGTGTCTCCTAGCTTTGGAAAATCCAACCCTACCTATGGTTTTCTTAACTTCTAATATTTTTCAGCTAAAACCTACTGTCTTCTCCCATTGATGAGTTCTTAGAAGAACATTCAGTACATATTCATTAAAATAGCATAAATCAGTATTTACCTATTGATCATTTCCTGACTTACGGATTTAAAAAAAAACACCTCTTTTTTTTTCCCATGCCCTCTTGTGTCTCCCACCTCGCCTTTTCAGCTCCCCCATTAGAATTAAGCTTCTTTTAGGAGCAGGTAATATCTTGCTTGTTTTGTACCCTCAACACTTCACACAGTAGGACCACATAGGAAGCACTTAATGCATACTTTGTTACATTCTTCCCTTCCTTCTGTTTATGAAATCATGTTTAGAGAAGTAATCAACAAGGCATCATAGTAAATGCAACATTCCTTCCCTTCTTATCATCCCCTACCTCTCACCCCAACACCATCACAGAAGGGAGGGGTATGCATTTTCTCTTCTTATCTCTAAGAGGCCAAGTTTGGTCATTATATCATGCAACATTCAGTTTTGTTTCATTTTTGTTCTTTTATTTTACATAACTAGTATAATGTAGAGGCAACTGGTGACACAATGGATATAGCTCTGGGCCTGGAGCCAGAAATATCTGAGTTCAAATCTAAATCAAGATTCTTCCTGGCTGTGTAACTCTATATGCAGAGTTAGTTGTTTGTATTGAGTCAGTCTGGGTGACTCCATTTGAAAACCTTGTTTTTTAACCTTACATATATGGAAGGTAGGCTACCTAACATGGTGGTACATATGTTAATTAATTCCATTTCCCCATGGTACTGTAATGAGAGAGTGACTGAAGAAAACCTAATTCCATCTCCTCATATGTGAACCAATGAAAATACTGAGTGGTAAGGAGGCACTAATTCTATCGCCTCATGACTTCACACCCGAATTAAAGTATCTTTGCCTTTATAGGGAAGTTGCTTACTTCTATCTATTAAAGGCCAGACCCCCTACACCAACACCTGTGGCACTGGTGTATTAATAGATTTCTTTTTGTCTCAAATCCTGAGTTCATCTCTTTAATCAGGGAAAAGGCCCTAAGAAGGATTTCTGATAGTCCCTACGCAAGTTACTTAACCTGTGCCTCAGATTACTAAACTGTATAATAGGGATGATAATCACATTTACCTTTGAGGGTTGTTGGGAGGATCAAATGAGATAATATTAGTTAAAAAGGTGGGGGGCTTAGCACATAATGGCACATAATAGCCATTATATAAAAACTTATTCTCTTGACTGTCCCTCCCTTACCCCCTTATTCCTATTGTTAGAGTTACTTGTGTTCTATTTTGATTGAAGAAACTTAGGTTCAAAATTTAAATGCATAATCAATCAGATTTCTTATTATTTCATGGGGATTTTGATAATCTAATTGGTATAGCATAGCATAACCCTTACTCTAAACCTGAAGGACTTTTTTTTCTTTTTTATTTATTTTTTTTCTTTTTTAGTTTACATCATTTGTTTCCACAAGATATTGAGTTGCAAATTTTCTCCCCATTTTTCCCCTACTCACTACTCCAAAACATCATTCCCACTGAATATCCCCTTCCCCAATATGCTCTCTGCCTTATCTTCCCCCATTTCCCCTCTGACTTTCCAGTAGGGCATGGTGGATGTCTATGCCACAGTCACTGTATATATTGTTTCCCAGTTATTGTAAAATAATAATAATAATAATAATAATAATATATACACACATATGTACATACATACATACATACATATATATATTGAACATTTTATTTTAAACTTTTGAATTCCAGATTCTGTCCCTACCTCCCTCATCACCCACCCTTACTGGGGAATATAAGCAATTCAATATAGGTTGTATATGTGTAGCCATGCAAAACATTTCCATAGTGGATATATTGTGAAAGACTGAGTATATTTCCCTCCATCCCATCCCAACCCCACTTGTTCTATTCTCTACTTTGATCCTGTCCATTTTCAAAATCAGGTGCTTCTACCTTCCCTTCCCCCACCAGCCTGCCCTCCCTTCCATCATCCCCCATCTCATCCCGTTCCCCTCTACTATCCTTTAGGGTGAGATACCATATTTAGTGTGTATGTCATTCCCTCCCTAAGCCAAATTCATTGAGAATGAGGTTGACTCATTCCCTTTTGCCTTCCTGTTCTTCCTCTCCATTGTAACAGTTTTCCCTTGCCTCTTCTCTATGGGATAATTTACCCCACTCTGTCTCTCCCCATCTCCTCTCATTATAATCACCTCTCACCTCGTAATTTCTCATTTTAACTATCATTCTATCCTATTCAACTGGTCCTGTGCCCTTTATCTCTGTATAGCTGTACACATATATACACATGCTCACATATATATTCATACACCCATATACCCTCCTATATAGACATATATATGTATACATATGTATGTACACATACATATGTATACATATATACATATATAGAGTTCAATTCCATTTAACTATTCTCATACTGAGAAAAGTTTCAATTATTGTTTTTCCATGTAGGAATGTAAGTAGTTCAACTTTGATAAGTTCATTATGATTTCTTTCCCTGTTTACCTTCTCATGCTTCTCTTGTTTCTTGTATCTGAATGTCAAATTTTCTATTCAGCTCATTTTTTTTTACATCAAGAATGCTTGAAAGGGGTGGCTAGGTGGCACAGTGAGTAGAGTGTTGGCCCTGGAGTCAGAAGGACCTGAGTTCTGTTCTGGCCTCAGACACTTAACGTACACACAAACAAAAACCTAGCCGTGTGACTTTGGGCAAGTTACTTAACCCCAATTGCCCTCCAAAAAGCACAGAAAAAAAAGGAATGCTTGAAAGTCCTCTATTCCATTCAATGACCATATTTTCCCCTGAAACATGATACTCAGTTTTGCTGGGTAGATGATTCTTGATTTTAATCCCAGCTCCTTTGACTTCCAGAATATCATATTCCAAGCCCTCCAATCCCTCAGTGTGAAAGCTGCCAGATCCTGTGTTATCCTGATTGTGTTCCCACAGCATTCAAATTGTTTCCTCCTTTCTGCTTGTAATATTTTCTCCTTGATCTGGGAATTCCAGAACCTGGCTATAATATTCCTAGGATTTATCTTTTTGTGATCTTTTTCCAGAAGTGATGGGTGGATTTTTTCAACCTCTATTTTGCCCTCTAGTTCCAAAACATCAGTGCAATTTTCCTTGAGAATTTCGTGAAGGATGATTTCTAGGTGTTTTTTTTTTTTTTTGACCATGGCTTTCAAGTAGTATAATAATTTTAAATTATCTCTCCTGGATCTATTTCCCAGGTCAGTGGTTTTCCCAATGAGGTATTTCACATTGCCTTCTATTCTTTCATTTGTTTGGATCTAATTAATAATATCTTGATTTCTTATAAAGTTACTAGGTTCTATTTGTGCCAATCTAATTCTGAAGGAATGATTCTCTTCAGTGAGCTTTTGAGATTCTTTTTTTTCCATCTGGCAAATTCAGCTTTTGAATGCATTCTTCTCCTCATGGCCTTTTTGAGCTTCTTTTGCCATTTGAGTTAGTCTATTTTTAAGGTGTTATTTTCTTCAGTCAGGTTGTTAACTCTCATTTTATAATTTTCTTGCATTGTCCCCATTTCTCTTTCCAATTTTTCCTCAACTTCTCTTATTTGGTTTTCAAAATTCTTCTTAAACTACTCTATGGCCCATAAGCAGCTTATTATTTTCTTGGAAGCTTCTGGTGCAGGCATTCTGACTCTCCTGTCTTCCTCCTGTTCCATGCCCTGATAATTTTTGTCCCCAAAAAAGGAATCCAAAGTTGGACATCTGTGTGTGCTTTGCTTCCTTTCCTTGCTCATTTTGCCACTCAATTACTTGGCTTTTGAGCTTTTTGCCACAATAGATCTCTGCTACCAGAGGGGGGAGCTTTGTCTCAATTGCTGTTGTTTCCTCAGTTGCTGGAGCTATGATTTGGGTGCCTTCTCTGAAGCCTCCTAACACTCTGGCAAGCTGTTCAGGCACCCCAGGACCTCCACCCTAGACCACAATCCAGATCTAAACAGGTTAAAGCAAGAGTAATTACCCCTCAGATTGGTGGCTTAGTGACCAGCAGCTCTGCAGCAGCCATGTGGAGATGGCTGTATGGCAACAGCACCTCAGCTGCTTCTCCCTCCAGGGAGTAAAGGTCTGACCACACTCCTAGAATCCTGGTTCATAAAATCCACAATGCACTCACATCTCACTTTGTCCATAGCATCTATGGGTTGATAATTCTGGAAACTGCCACAGCTGCTGGTGATCTGAAGTCCCTCCAGCTGGCTGCAGCTGGTTGTGGCCACCCGGAGGCTAAAACCTTGAGATTGTGTGGGGCTGGGCTAGGCTCTCACAGCATTGTGCTGGCCACTTCTTCCCAGCCTGCCAAGGTGTCCTCAGTGGGATGTTAGCTTCTCTGTGTCATTTTTTGGGTTCTGTAGCTCCAAAGTTTGTTCAGAGTCACCTTTTACATGAATTGGAGGAGGTGGAAGCAAAAGTGGAAGCCCCATGGAAGTCCTGTTTCTACTCTGACATCTTGACTCCACCCCCCTAAACCTGAAGGACATAATGTATCTAAAAGTTATGATGGGGTTACTTTATTCACAAATAAAAATTTTTCTGATATCTGACATTTAAAGGGTCAAACTTGCTTCCCACAGTAACATATAGTACCTAATTCAATTATACCCATCATTTAAAAACTCTTTGCTTTTCTAATGATAGTGAAATGATCCTTATTGTTGTTTTGCTTTTGTTTTTCATGTTCAACCCTTTGTGACCTTTTTGGGGTTTTCTTGGAAAATATAATAGTTTTTCATTTCTTCTCCAGTTCCTTTTACAGATCAGGAAATTGTGAAAGACAGGATAAAATTACTTGCCCAGGGTCAGTTAGCAAGTATCTGAGACCAAATTTAACTCAAGTGTTCCTGAATCCAGGAGTGGTATTCAATCCACTGCATGACCTAGCTGTCTGATGATCCTTATAGGAAAGTAATATTACATGTTTGCCTTTCTTCTATAGGCCTAGTATAGTGCTTGAAACAGTAAGCCCTTAATTAGCACTGGTTGATTGTGTGATTAATTAAACAATCCCTACACTCTGCTTTCTAGATCCTTAAAAGTAAAAAATTTTAAAATGGTTAACTGTCCCAACTATCCTCCATCCTCTCTGGCTCCTACCTAACCATTCTGTTTTTTATTTTATTTTATTTTTATTTTATTTTATTTTTTGCTTTCTGGAGGGCTATAGGGGTTAAATAACTTGCCCAAGGTCATTGGGATAGTTTTTGTGTTAAGTGTCTAAGACTGGATTTGAACTCAGGTCCTCCTCACTCCAGGGCTGGTGCTCTATTCACTGTGCTACCTAGTCACCCCATAACCATTCCGTTTTTATAGCACCATGGAAGTGTCTCTCAATTCAACAGAACACTGAAATTAATGATTTTTCCTTGACCCTGTTCACCTTTGAAAAAACATGATTTTCCTAAAGCAATTTCTGTAAACTTTTGTTTTGCTTTATTTTGTTGACCCTCTGGGTGTTATAAAGTCAAGCATGAGCAACTTTCTAGAAGAATACTGTTATGAACAGTTTTTAAGGTTCTGATTACACAGCATAGTGAACACTTTATTCCATAACAAATCAAAGTAAAACATTCACAGAAAGTCAAGGTATAGCATTCACAATATTACAACTTATCACAGAAAATCACACTATAGTATTCACAACAGCTTATCATTAAAATGGACACATAGCTTTCACCAAAGTGGTCACCATATTTAGAACAAAGAATAATCATCTCAAACTTCAATAGTCAAAGTCTACCACTGGTGGCTTGCACTAAATTAACTCAATCAGTCACTTATTCAACAATCAATTAAAATCATTAAAAACTACACAAACCCTTCACCCCTAGGGCACTAGGAAACTACAATTTTATTATTACTCAGTAACCATGGAGAGGTCTTTTCATCTTGACTTGGGGCCAGTTCTCAGATTCCCTGGATCCTCTTCCATGGTGCCAAATTCTAACTGGATTCACCAGACTGTCACCTGGGATCAATGGCATACAGCTCTCTGGGTAGGTTCTGCTCCACATTGAAGTTCACAGGGTCCAGTCCATCTCAAATTCTTCACAATTTCTGCTCCCAGGAATTCAAGGCTTAACCAAGCCACAGACAGACAAAATCCCTGCATCCTGGTCATGCTTCCTTAGTCTTCTGCAGTGCATTCAAAATTCAGAATCATCTTATCCAGCCTGGGGGTAGGGGGCTCCTGGGCTCCTGGGTTCCTGTACAGAAGAAGCTGCACCACCACAAGCTCTCAGGAAATTCTGGCTGAGTTCATGATTCTCTCTGCAGCACAACAGCTTCTGCCACCAGATTCTTGTCTGAAGAAATTCTGACTGTGCCTCTCTGGGGCTTTTCTTATATACATACAGCAGCATTAGCTTCCAAGAGTTCATACCTGCCCTTGCCCCAACAGAGGACTGATCAATTACTAAGTGCTAAGTACCTGCTACTAGCCAATACAAAGGGGTCAAATTACATTATCATTACAGGTGCTTAGGATCTATTATGTTCTTGACCTTGATATATTAATTACCAACTTCAGGTGGTTGGACAAGTTACAAAAAATTTAAGATAACTTCGGTTCTTTATGCATAAAAATAGAGATAATAATGGCTGAACTGACTATTTCACAGAGTCACTGTGAGAGTCAGGGAAATGATATAAATAAAGTGATTTGTCAAGTGTGATACATATCTAAGTTTTTCTAACAAATAAGTCAAATTAAATGAAAAAATTTTAAAAAGTATTTCTCAAGCATTTAACTAAAAAGCTAGCACATACATAGATAGCAATTTATTTTCCTTATAAGCATGGTATTCCTCCTCCATTCCTTTATTTTGTCAGTATACTTTAGCTTGGATTATAGAACTAAACATGAAAAGTTTTATAGAACTAAACATGGGGGCATGGAGTCAAGATGGTGGAGTAGAAAGAGCAATTCCACTGAGCTCTAACCCACACCATTTCAAAATTTTATAAAAGGGGAACTCTGAATGACCTCTGGAGCTCCAGAACCCACAAAATGACACAGAGAAGCTAAGCTCCCTCTGAGGACAGCCTGGCAGCCCAGCAGGGAGCAGCCTGTGCAGTGATCTGGAATAAGCCAGCACAGCACTCTGGGATCTGTCAGCACAGTGCTCTGGGAGCCCAGCCCAGGCCCACTTGAATTGTGGTTTTAGCCTGAGGGTGGCCAGACCAACTGCTGACTGGAGGGATCCCAGAACACCAGGAGCTGTGGCATTTCCAGAATGATCAACACATAGATGCCTAGGACAAAGTGAGAGGTTAGCGCCCTATAGACTTTGGGACTGGTTGGGAGAATATATTAGCTTCTTCCTCTGGGAGGGAGAAACTGCTGAGGAACAGGCACAGCTTGAGCCACATTGCCACATTGCAGCTTCAGCTCTTGGCCTTCGAACTGTAGGGGGATCCAGCGATCAGTCCTGGGGGTAAGCACTCTTGCTTTACCCTTCTTGGATCTGGATTGCGGTCTGGGGTGGAGGGCTTGGGGTGTGTGACCAACTTGCCAGAGTGTGTGGAGGCTTCACAGAGGCCACCCAGCTAATACCTCTGGAAGTTGAGAAAACCCCAACATTTGGGACAGAAGTTTCCCTGGCTGGTGGCAAACTCCTACTGTGGCAACAAGCCCAAAAGTAAACTGAGTGGCAACATGCCTAGGCAAAGGAAACAAAATAAACAGAAAAATGCAAGATTAGACACCTATTTTGGGAGCAAAGAAGATCAAAGCATGGAACAGGAGGAGGACTGTGTGGTCAGAAATCCTGTACCAAAAGCTCCAAATGAAAATATGAGCTGGTTACAGGCCATAGAGGACCTTAAGAAGCAGATAAGAGGAGTGGGGGAAAAACTGGGTAAAGAGATGAGAAAGATTCAAGAAAAGTATGAAATGAGAGTCAACAGACTGACTGAGAAAAATAACACCTTAAAAAACAGACTAACTCAAATGGCTACAGAGGCTCAAAAAGGCAATGAGGATAAGAATGCCTAAAAAAGCCAAATTTGCCAGATGGCAAAATAATTTCAAAAGCTCACTGAGGAGATTCATTCCTTCAGAATTAGACTGGAGCAAATGGAAGTTCGTGACTTTATGAGAAATCAAGATGCTGTTAAGCAGATCCAAACAAATGAAAGAATAGGTGGCAATATAAAATACCTTATGGGAAAAACCACTGACCTGGAAAATAGATCCAGGAGAGATAATTTAAAAATTATTGGACTACCTGAAAGCCATGGTCAAAGAAAGAACCTAGGAAACATCCTTCAAGAAATTCTCAAGGAAAATTGCACTGATGTTTTAGACCCAGAGGGCAAAATAGAGGTTAAAAGAATCTACTGAACCCTTCCTGAAAAAGATCCCAAAAAGAAAACTTCTAGGAATATTGTAGCCAGGTTCCAGAATTCCCAGATCAAGGAGAGAATATTATAAACAGCCGGGAAGAAAAAAAATTACAATATTGTGGAAACACAATCAGGATCACAGAGGATCTGCCAGTTTCTACACTGAGGGACTGAAGGGCATGGAATATTGTATTCAGTAGGTCAAAGGACCTGGGATTAAAAGCAAGAATCACCTACCCAGCAAAGCTGAGTATCATGTTTCAGGGGAAAATTTGGTCATTCAGTGGAATAAAGGACTTTGAAACGTTCTTGATGAAAAAAACAGATTTGAATAGAAAATGTGACATTCAGATACAAGAAGCAAGAGATGATTGAGAAGGTAAACAGGGAAAAGAAATCACTATGAATTTATCAAAGTTGAACTATTTACATTCTTACAGGGAAAAACAATAACTGTAATTGATGAAACTTTTCTCACTATGAAAATAGTTGAAGATGGGCATATGAATACATTTGTGAATGTGTGTATATATGTTTTCAGGTATATATAGATAGACAGCACAGATCAAATTTAATAGGAAGGGATGGTTCTTAAAAGGTGAGGTTAAGAGGTTTAAGAGTAATGTGGCGAGGGGTAATGGGGAGAGACAATGGGGAGAAGTGTTTTGTGTAGAGGATGCAGGGGAAGGTGGTTGCAGGGGATGGGAAGAACAGGAAGGCAAAAAGGCAAAACCTTATTCTCATTGAATTTGGACCAGGGAGAGAATGGCATGCATAATAAATGGGGTGTCCCACCCTACAGCAGTGGGGGGAGGAGGATGGGGGAATGTGGTGGAAGGGAGGGGGGTATGTTGGAGGCACCCACTTTTGAAAAGGGACAGGATCAAGGTGGGTAGTGGACCAGCTGGAAGGTGGGATGGGAGGGAGGGAAATATGGTCAGTCTTTTACAATATATCTACTATGGTACTGTTTTGCATAGCTACACATGTATAGCATATACTGAGTTGCTTATATTCCTTTTAAAATCAATGTTTCTTAAATATATATATATATATATATATATATATATATATATATATATATATATATATATACTATGATTAATACTATTTTGCATACAATTGGGAGATAAGATGTGCAGGCAATGGGGCTAGGGGATTCACCTCGCCCTATTGGAAAGTCAAATGGGGTATGGGAGAAGAGATAGGAGAGAGCAGATTGGATGAGGGGATATCCTGTATGACTGTTATTCTAGCATGTTGGGTAGGGGGAAAATGGGGAAAAATTGTAACTCAAAATCTGACAGACATGAATGATGTAAACCAGAAGTTAATAAAGTGTTTGGAAACAAACAAATAAATGAATGAATGAATGAATGAATGAATAAATAAGTAAATGGCACCAATAAAACTTTAATTTTGTAAAAAGGAAAAAATAACTAAACATGAAAAAGTTTTATAGAATTAAACATGAAAAGTTTTGTTTTGTTTTTGAAACTTAAACTGTGATTTGATATACAGAATTCTAGGTAAGAACATTCTATAGCAATGCTTATCATCATCTGCCCAGTAATTTATGCTCTTGACAAATTTTTAAAATATTCTCCCAACGTGTTTTTTGTTAATTAATCTATTCCTCCTACATATTGAGGAAAAAAATTAGTTGTTTTCTATACTTAGCTGCATAGACCAGGAAAACAAGTTTCCACATTAGCCATGTGCAAAATATATATAATTCTTTATTGGTGTTCTGAATTCTAGTATATATACACATAGAAATGTGCATGTGTATACATACATAGACACACATGCACACACATATATATGTGTGTGTGTATATAAATGTATATATGTAGACATATACATATGCAAAGATATATATGTGTGTATATATATATACACACAAACATATGTGATATGTAGATATATAACTTTATTGCTCCATGTAGCAATATAAAATAAATATGAGACCAATTAAAATATTTTTCCTTTCATCCATTGATTACTTGTTCAATTTAGATAGAAATGTGAAAAATCTACTGTGAATTAAATGGGTATGGAAGTTAGGCCATAATTTTTTTTAGGGAAGATGTACATTAATTTCTTCAAATTATTTTTATATTAATTTTTAATTTTCACTTTTATATGATTTTGAGTCCTAAATTCTCTGCCTCCCCAAGATAGAAAGAAATCTGATATATACAATGTGTGTGCAATCATATTAAAAACATTTCCCATTAGTCATATTGTAAAGAATCAGAAGCAAAGGGAATAACCACAAGAAAGATAAAAAATAAAAGAATGACAAAAAGAGAGAGTAAATACTGTTCTTCAATCTGCATTCAGACTCCATAGTTCTTTTTTCTGGATGTAGATAGAATTTTCCATCATGAGTCTTTTGGAATTGTCTTAGACCATTGCACTGTGGAAAGGAGCTTAGTCTATCAAAGCTGATCTTTGCATAATGTTGTTACTGTGTGCACTGTTCTATGGGTTTTGTTTACTTCACTCAACACCATTTCATGTAAGTCTTTTACAGATATTTCTGAAATCCATCTGCTCATCATTTCTTATGTAACAATAATATTCCATTACATTCTTATGCAACTCATTCAGCCATTCCCCAATTGATGGGGTAACCACTCAATTTCCAATTATTTGCCACCATAAAAAGAGTGCCTATGAATATTTTGTATGTGATCTTCCTTTTCTTCTATTTGTGATCTCTTTTCGATATAGGCCTAGAAGAAGTATCAAATGATATGCACAGTTTTATAGCCCTTTGGGCACAGTTCCAAATTGCTCTACAAAAAGGACAGATCAGTTCACAACACCACTAACAATGTATTGGTATTATAATTTTCCCACATCTTCTTCACATTTATCATTTTCCAGTTTTGTCATGTTAACCTGTCTGATAGTTGATATGGTACCTCAGCATTTTTTTTCCAAAGCTTTTATTTAGTATTTTGTTTGTTCCCACTTTCATGTAAACTTTTTCTAAATCAATTTTTACTCCCTTTCCTGTTTACTTTTTTATGCTTCTTTTGAGTCTTATATTTGTAAGTCAAATTTCTATATAGCTTTTTGTCTTTTTATCAAAAATGCTTGACAGTCTTCTATCTCATTGAACATCCATTTCCTTCCAAAAGGATTATACTCATTTTTGCTGGGTAAGTGATTCTTGATGGTAACTGTAGCTTTTTTTTTTTTTAATCTCATTTCATTTTTTTTTTTTTTTTTGCTTTTTGGAGGGCAGTTGGGGTTAAGTAACTTGCCCAAGGTTACACGGCTAGGGTTTTTGTTTGTTTGTTTCTTTGTTTGTGTGTGTTAAGTGGCTGAGGCCGGAACCGAACTCAGGTCCTTCTGGCTCCGGGGCCGGCACTCTACTCACTGCGCCACCTAGCAGCCCCTTAGCTTTTTTTTTTTTTTATTTGCAGAACATCATATTCCAAAACGTTCATTCTTTTAATGTAGAAGCTGCTAAATCTTGTATTACCCTGACTGTGGTTCCACCATAATTTAATTATTTCTCCTGGCTGCTTATAATATTTTCTCCTTGTCCTGGGAATTCTGAAATTTAGCTATGATATTCCTGGGAGTTTTCATTTTGGGATCTCTTTCAGGACTGATGAGTGAATTCTTTCATTTTCTCCTCTGGATCTAGACTATCAGGACAAGTTTCCTTGATAATTTCTTAAAAGATCATGCCTAGGCTTTTTTTTTTTTTAATCATGGCTTTCAGAAAATCCAATAATTTTTAAAATTATGTCTCCTGGATCTATTTTTCAGGTAGGTGTTTTTTTCAAATGAGATGTTTCACATCATCTTCTATTTTATTTCATTCCTTTGGGTTTTTTATTGTTCCTTGATTTCCCATAAAGTCATTAGTTTTCATTTGCTCCATTCTAATTTTTAAGGAATTATTTTCATCAATGAGACTTTGGGCTGTCTTTTCCATTTGGGCAATTCTGTTTTTTAAGTCATTTTTCTCCTTATTTGCTTTTTAGGCGTCTTTTACCATTTGACCTACTTGTGAGGGTTTTATTGCCCTTTTTTTTTTTTTTTGGAGGGGATAAGGCAGGCCAATTAGGGTTAAGTGACTTGCCCAAGGTCACGAGGCTAGTAAGTGTTAAGGGTTTGAGGCTGGATTTGAACTCAGGTCCTCCTGACTCCAGGGCCAGTGCTCTATTCACTATGCCACTTAACCACCCCAACTTAGTTTGTTTTTTAAAGTGTTATTTCCTTCAGTATTGTGTATATGTGTCACCTTTACCAAACTGTTGATTAGTTTTTCATTATTTTCTTTCATCACTCTCATGTCTCTTCCCAATTTTTACTCTACCTCTCTTACTTGCTTTTCAAAATCCTTTTTGAGCTTATCTCCCTGGACTGAGACCAGTTCATACTTTCTTTTTTTTAGAAGCTTCCAGTGTAGGAACCTTGACTTTGCTATCTTCTTCTGACTGTAATGTTTTAATATTCCTTGTCAGGCGGAGCCAAGATGGCGGAGTAGAAACAGCTCATCCAAGCCTCTCTGCCCCCAGATTCTCCACAAACTATGTAAAAAAGGACTCTGAAAATCTTCTGGAGCCCCAGCACCCACAGAACGACACAGAGAAGGTAACCTCCCGCTGAGGACAGCCCAGCACCCTGCAGGAAGGACCAGCGCAGTGGTCTGGGAGCCGGCAGCGCGCAGAGCGCAGGAGCCGAGCCCAGCCCAGGTCCACGTGAGCTGAGGTTTTAGCCCCAGGGCGGCAGGGCCAGCAGCCAGCTGGAGGAACCCCAGAACACCAGGAACTGTGGAGACGCCAGAATTATCAACATAGACTTGCCTAGGACAAAGTAAGAGGTTAGTGTCCTATGGACTTTGGGACCTGTATTTGGGGAATGCATCAGCTCCCTCCCCTGGGGGCTAGAAGCCACTGAGGAGACACGCCATTTTGAAGTTTTCATAGGCATTTCCGGCTCCCAACCTACAAATCGTGGGGAGATCCAGCAATCAGTCTTGGGGGGTAATCGCTCTTGCTTTAACCTCCCTGGATCTGGATTGTGATCTAGGGTGGAAGTTGTGGGTGGGTTTACAGCTTGGCAGAAACGGAAGTTGCCCCCCCCACACGTTCGGGACGAAAATTCCTCTAGCTGGCCTTAAAGCCATAGTGTGGCAACAAGCCCAAAAGTCAAGCGATTAAGTGGCAACATGCCAAGGCAAAGGAAACAGAAAAATGCAACCCTAGACTCCTATTTTGGGGGCATAGAGCGGGAAAAGGACTGTGAGGTCAGAAGTCCTGCTCCAAAAGCCCCAGGGAAAACATGAGCGGGTTGCAGGCCATAGAGGACCTTAAGAAGGACTTTAATAATCAAATAAGAGAAGTGGAGGAAAAATTAGAAAGAGAAATGAGAAGGATGCAGGAAAAGTATGAAATGAGGGTCAACAGCCTGACTGAGGAAAACAACACCTTAAAAAATAGACTAACTCAAATGGCAAAGGAGGCCCAAAAGGGCAATGAGGAGAAGAATGCCTTAAAAAGTCAAATTTGCCAGATGGAAAAAGAATCTCAAAAGTTCACTGAGGAGATTCATTCCTTCAGAGTTAGACTGGAGCAAATGGAAGCTAGTGACTTTATGAGAAATCAAGATGCTGTTAAGCAGATCCAAACAAACGAAAGATTAGAAGGCAATGTGAAATATCTCATGGGAAAAACCACTGACCTGGAAAATAGATCCAGGAGAGACAATTTAAAATTATTGGACTACCTGAAAGCCATGATCAAGGAAAGAACCTAGAAATCACCCTTCAAGTAATTCTCAAGGAAAACTGCCCTGATGTTTTAGATCCAGAGGGCAAAATAGAGGTTGAAAGAATCCACCGATCACCTCCTGAAAAAGATCCCAAAAAGAAAACTCCCAGAAATATCATAGCCAGGTTCCAGAATCCCCAGATCAAGGAGAAAATACTACAAGCGGCTAGGAAGAAACAATTTCAATATTGTGGAAACACAATCAGAATAGCCCAGGACCTGGCAGCTTCTACACTGAGGGATCGAAGGGCATGGAATATGATATTCCAGAGGGCAAAAGAACTGGGAATGAACACAAGGGTCACCTACCCAGCAAAACTGAGTATTTTGTTTCAGGGGAAAATATGGTCATTCAGTGGAATAGAGGACTTTCAAGCATTCTTGAGGAAAAAACCAGAGTTGAATAGAAAATTTGACATCCAGAAACAAGAAGGAAGAGATTCCTGAGAAGGTAATCAGGGAAAAGAAATCAAAAGGAACTTATCAAAGTTGAACTATTTACATTCCTATATGGAAAAGCAATAACTGTGACTGATGATATCTTTCTCACTATGAAAATAATGGAAGAAGGGTGTGTGGTCATATGAATACATATGTGAATGTGTGTGTATATGGTTACAGTCATATATGGATAGAGGGCATAGGTTGAATTTGTTGGGAAGGGAGAATACTCAAGGGATGAAATTATGAGGTGAGAGAGGAAAGTGGCAAGAGGAGATGGGGAGAGACAGGGTAGGGTAAACTATCCCATGTAGAAGAAGCAAGGGGAAGTGGTTGCAAAGGAGGGGGAGAATAAGGAAGGCTAAAAGGCAAAACCACATTCACATTGAATTTGGTTCAGGGAGAAAATGACATACATACTAAATGGGACATCTCAACCTGCAGCAGGATAGGGGGAAGGGGGATGAGAGGAGGGATGATGGATGGGAGGGCATCCTTGGGGTGAGGGGAGGTTGGAAGTACCCACTATAGAAGAGGGACAGGATCATGTAGGGAATGGACCAGGTTGGGGGTGGGATGAGTGGGAGGGAATTATAAGCAGCCCTGTACAATATATCTACTATGATAATGTTTTGCATAGCTAGACATGTACAACATATACTGAATTACTTATCTCCCCAGAGGGAATGGGTGACAAGGGAGGAAGGAAATGGATCTGAAATTTGAGGTCGCAACATTAAATGTTTCAAATATATATAAATACTATTATTAATACTCTTTTGCTTGTAATAGGGAGATAAGATGTGCAGGCATTGGGATGCAAAGACTCACCTTCCTCTAATGAAAAGTCGATGGGGGTATGGGAGAAGGTATGGGAGAGAGCAGATTGGAGGAAGCGATATCTTGTGGGACTGCTATTCTGGGAGGCTGGGTAGGGGAATAATGGGGGGAAAATGATTGTAACTCAAAATCTGGCGGAAATGAATGCTGTAAAACAGAAGTTAATAAAGTATTTGTTCAAAAAAAAATTAAAAAAAAAGAAAAGAAAAAAAATATTCCTTGTCACCAGAGTAATTTTCAATACCCACAGTTTGTTTCTGTAGTTTGCTTATCTTCCCAGTCTGTTAGCTGACTTTTAACTGTTTATTAAAGTAAGGCTCTCCTTCTAGGTTTGAGAACACCCTGTCCCACATTTCAGGGGTTTTATGCATATGGTTTCAGATATACTTCTATGGACCCATAGGTATGCAGTTCTTTCATGATAGTATGATCTAATGACACTGTTTACTACTTTCCTGGTTTATGTGCTTCTCTGTGGGTGACCAGAAGTACTCTTTTCTACCCTGGAACTTTGAAGACGGCCCCCTCTCTACTGCTGCAGCAAGTATACTATTGTGCTAGTGCTCCTCCATGCAGTGGGACTGTCACTCAGGACTGCAAGCCAGGCATGTTGTACAGGAAAAGCAACAGAGACCTGTGTCAATGCTAGTAAAAGGACCCCTGAAATATCCTTCTCACCAGTTGCTCCATGAGCATACTGTTTGTGGACCAAGAGTACTGGAAGCTGTGGCTGTGGCTTCTGCTGCTGATGATTCAGTTATTGCCAAGACCTGATCCTGGTTCGCTGGGGCTGCAGCTGTGCTGGTTCAACCTTTGCTTGGCTGTGCTTCATTCTCCCCCTCGTGCAATAGACCATTCCTGCTGACCTTCTACGTTGTCTTAGGCTGATTTCCTAGGCTTCCTTTTGGCTTTCTGTTGGTTCTGCTGCCCTAGTTTTTGTTTAGTCTCTTTTTAAAGGCTTTGGAGGGGTTTGTGGGAGATCTCAGGTTAGTCCATACGTTTACTTTACCATCTTGGCTCCAACTCTCTAGGCCATCATTATTTAAATGTACTGGGAAAACATACTAGCCTATATGTGTGAATAGAAATTTTTCAAGAAAGCAACTTTCCAGAAATAATATTTTCATGTATTTCTTATAATTTTCCTTCAAAAAGAATCACTGATTCTAAAAGTATTTTTATTTTCCTTTAGATTTAAAAAATACCATATGTCAATAAATGATGAAGGGGGCAGGTACAATATTTTGAAAAGGAGGGGATTCCTAATGATCCTGCCTTTGATCAAAGTATAAAAGTAAAATATCAACAACTCCATGAACTAAGCTAACTCTCCCCAGTTTCCACCTTCCTGCCATCCCTTATCATTTTGAGAGTTGATTCCCTTGGTAACAATTTGGTTTCATGAAGGTGAATAAAAAGGGCAAAAAGATCAGCATTATCAGTCCCTATTTTACCATGACAGGTGAATGTAAGTGGCACTTCTAAAGCTTTTACTAATTCATTAAGTATTCCAAAGTTAGAATTTAATCAGAATATTTTTGTTACATTATCCATCACTAAACTTAGAAGAGATGGAAGTACATTGTGTGTGTGTGTGTGTGTGTGTGTGTGTGTGTGTGTGTGTGTGTGTATTAAAGGAACACAGTTCCTTAGGCAGATTTTTACTCATTTTATCTTGTCACAATGGACTAGTTCCATTTTAATGATTCAGTTTATTGCATGACAAGTTATGAGAAATAGTGACGACCTAACCCTTAGTCCAAAGAATATGGAAAAGTCTAACTGCTAACTTACTTAGTACAATTTTGATTTGCAGATTCAAGTAAAGATGCTCTCAAATCAACTTTTCTTTTAAACTTCACATTTTCATGTGTAAAACAAAAGTCACATGAACAAAATAAGTTTCTTTTGTATAATGGCAAATGGAATATAAAGAAAGACACATTAGCAGTTTAAATGATTAAATTAAATAAGATGCAACTTGTCTGAAACGATAATTAAGTGTTGAAGATCTAATGAGCTACTTGACAGTAAAAGAATAAAAGAAGCAGGCAATTGAAACTAAAATCACGCCATCCAGGAGTCACAAGCACCATATTTTACAAGAGAATAAATTTGCCCAGCAATGTAAAGTTAGGGACAAATGAAATTGATCATTTCATTAAGAAAGGACTATTTAAACAGTTTCTGCATTACACCTCTGTGGAGAGCACAGATGTCCTTTTCTGCTATGAACATTTTACTCCTAAACTACCAATGGTCCTAGCCATTGTACATCTAAAACTCATGACTGACCATGGCAAATACAGAGGAAATACTGCAACTTTCTGATTTTTTATATCCAATTCCATCTTTTCTGTCTTGACTAGAAAGCTAACAAAATTTATAAATTTGCTTAGGGGTAATTACAAAGAAAATTAATAAAGAAAAATTCATGCTTTGTTTGTTTCTAAAATTGGTAAAGCCACTTGAGATTAACAATATTCCTGAGCAAGGCAAAGAAAACAGAGTGGAATTGACAAAGACTAAGACTTTTTTTTTTGCTTTTTGGAGGGCAGATTGGGTTAAGTGACTTGCCCAAGGTCACATGGCTAGTTTTTTGTGTGTGTTAAGTGTCTGAGGCTGGATTTGACCTAGCTGCCCCTAAGCCTTTTTTTTTTTTCAATGATTAATTATTGGGCACATTCTGTGAGAAAAAGTGACCTGGATATGGAGCTAAACATTTTCATCAAACCTTAGAAAGTAATTACCATATAATATGGTAAGAAAAAAGCATCTTAGAGATGAATATCTATTCCAGCTTTTCCATCTAAAGATAGAGACAGGTAAATATTTAAGCGGGTAATCCAAGTTTAACTCGATGTGTTTCACTTCAACTCTATTTACTTTGACATTGCATATGATAATTTGAATATTTCACCTTTTTCATGATTTTTCAAGAAAAAATATTGCATTTGGGTATTTGTATACATATGTGTGTACACACATATGTAATCATACATACATGTGTGTATATGTGTGCGTATGCACATGTCCATATACATACATATACATGTATATAATTGTGTGTGTGTATGTGCATGCATGTATATATGTCCATGTGCTTGTGAGTTTATGCATGTGTATATGTGTGATAGTACATAGAATGGTGGTCCTGAAGTCAGGAAGACTCAAAAAGACCTTAAGCTCGACTCTGGCCTCCAATACTACCTATGTGACCCTGGGCTAGTTATTTAACCCTTTTTTGCCTCAGTTCCTCATCTGTAAAATGAGGTGGTGAAGGAAATGGTCAACCACTTCAGTACCTTTACCTAGAAATCCCTAAATGGTGTCACAAAAAATCATACACAACTGAAACTGCTGACTAAAAGTTTTAGTGCAGTGTTTGTACGTGTATAAATACACATGTATACATATATTCTTACATGCAGACATGCAGGCATACACATACTTCACTGTATATTCTAAATATAAATTAATTATAAGGGATAAATTTACACTAGCAGACAAAATGAATCTCTTTTATCTGTATTCATTTCCTTGTGGCACTTTTACACCAAGCTTTAAAGCCTTTAAGAGAATGTATATTTAACCGAAACAATGGGATGTAGATACTGATTGAATCATGGCAAATAAAACACATATCATTTTGAAGACAGATAGTGTGGCTTTTCCTTTATCGCATAGAGTATACAGTTATATTGTCCTGCTGCTGTCTGATCATTTTCTAAAACCCTGAACTGGAGCCTGTTTGTGAAAAAGCTATTTAGCCATATGGTTTCTATGTAATGAGAACTGGAAAGTGGCGTCAATGTTAATTTGTTTATTAAACTGTTGGCTAATAAAAGGCACAGTTCTTTTTTTTTTAATTCAATAAATTTTACACAACAACGGTCTTTCTTTTCTTAAAAGGGAGAAACTATAAGTAGGAAATTTTAATAAAATAATGTATAGCAAGTTAGTATTTTGGTACCTTTTCTGAAAATTGTATTCTTAAGCTTTCTGGCAAAATTTGCATAAGTTCCTGTTTGGGGCAGCCATGGATGGGTTAGAAATGAGGATTTGCAGGTGCCTTCATTCTTCTTTTTCTCCTTCTTTTTTTTAAATTACATAGCAGTTTCCTCAGAATGAATTTAGCTGTGCATGCAAAATGATTTAGGTTATATGTTATCAGGAATAGTCTATTTGCATGTAGAAATCACCCAGTTTTCATGCTTAAGTGCAACATCTCCATTTCTACATTTAAAGCTCTATTCATGCCTAATTCATAAGTTACTTTAATATTGCAGACTTCTCCAACCTCTCTACCATAGTTCCTTCTAAAAGCCCAAATATTTCCCTATCATGAGCCTCTATTATCAACTATGTATTTATTGAACCTTTCCTACATACCCAGAACTAGCTGAGTGCTATGTAGTAATTTATATTTACATTACTTCTTTTGGCCCTCTTTAACCTAACAAATGCATATTCTCCCTTTTCCACCTGGCTTTATATAGTGCCTCTACTCTCCTTTTGAGACCTCACTTCCACTAAATACATACAGCCACCATATTCTTCCTGTTCCATCTCTCCTGAGAAAACTTTGCCTGTTCCTCAGCTTGCTTATGTCCCATCTACACCTCCTGGCCAGCAACCATATATTTATGGAGCATCTGGTGTGTTGTTGGTGCTTAATATATCATTATTAATAACAATACTAATGCAAAACAGGTGCACACAAAATTAGGTTAGGAATTTGGGTTACCTGTTTTAATAGAATATTTAAAAGACTAAACATCTCTTAGAAATATGCAAAGTATATAAATGTGATTCTCTTTGGTAAGGACAGTTGCTTTCATCTCATTTCTCCCCAATACATCTTCTCATTTTATGTTCATATTTTTAATCTTTGCTATTGACATATTTGCATAAACATTTCTTCTAGCTTTTACTCTAAAAATCTATCTCTTTCTTTGCTCTCTATGGTCATTCATGGCAAGAGACTGGCACTTGAAATAAAAGTCATGGTGAATGCCCAGTTAACAATCTGGAAATCTCATCAGATACACTTCTGGAATGCTCTCCAAGCTGTCAAATCTATTTGTCTCTCATTTCCAAAGCTGCTGGCACCCTTATGTCCTCTTCCAATAACATTAAATCCCTTTTCCATCCACCTGGCTCAGTCTTGTCTCACAAGCTTCTTCAGAACAGCTGCAAGAAATACAGCCTTCTCACTGTTGCCAATATTTCCTCTGGCCTACATGTCTGTCTTATTGCCCCTCTACTTTATAATTTTTTTTACATTTGCATAATAATTTTCTCTCTAGGATTTCAAAGTTCTTCCCTAAAACACTACTTCATTACAGCACATGAAAATTCTATGAAAGTGACAATTATTTGTTCCAAGAAACAAATGGAAACAAAAAAATATTTAATCCTACATACCAAAAAGTAATGCAACAACCCTCCATTAAGAAATTTATCTGAATGTACACAAGGAGAGACACCAACATTTGCATAAATCTTCTTATTAACAATGATATATTGGGGAGGAAACATGCTTGAAAAGCCATACAATTATGTTGTGTCATTGTAGATGAAATATAGATAAACAGTAGGATGGAGAAGCTTTTTTTCAAGGGAAGCAGTTTACAAAAAAAGAAAGATACAGGGAATACGTTTGTTTACCTTCAAGGGAAAGCAAGAAGTCTATGTGGGAGAGTGGTTCCATTCTTTTCAGAAAAAAGGATTGGCAGAAGACCTTTGATTTGTAATTTTAGAAAGAATTTTTCCTAAGAAGGAATTTGTATATACCATAGGATACATGTAACATTGTTTTTAAGCACTTAACATCATCATAATAAATACTTCAATTTAGTTTAATTCAACAAATACCTCAATAGTTTCTGTCCCATGAAAAGTATTTTTGTGGTTGCTGAGGAGACAAAGATAAAATTAATTAGTCCCTTCCTCAAAGAGTTTGCATTCTACTGAGGGGGTGGTGCAATTTGTAACAGATATGTAAATGCAAGTTACATAAAAAAGTAAAGGAGCAACTATGTGGGGTAGTTAGTTGAAAGATCAATGTCGAAGGCCAGATTAAAATATACTGTCAGAATCAACTTCATAAAATCATTTAATATTTCAGTACTTCAAAAGATTCCCTAAAATTATATTGTGGAATATACTCTAATCTACATTCAAAAAGGAGGGTGCCTTACTGGAACTTCCCTATAATAAAGAAATCAAAATCAAATCCCTTCAAAGATCCTGATTTTACACACATACATACAACACATATACACACATATGTAATTTCAATTATGTTATATTTGTGTGTATAATATGTGTATATATTTTATCCACACAGAAATATATGTATTTGTATGTGCATATGAAATTATTTTAAGAAGAAAATGTGTATTGACCAATACCCTAAAAAGGGGATGGAAGGAAAGAAGCAGAGAAAAAATCTCTAGGCTATGGAATCAGGACTACTCTTGATAGGGTCAAAATTCTTATGGAAAGTGGGAGAAAGATGTAGAAATGGAGGTAATAGAGAATATAATGAAGTTAAAAATGAACAGAGAGTTCTGCAAGCTTTACATGTAACATTTTATTTGATGAACTATAACACCACTACGCCACAATGGTAATGCATTCTGCCCTAAAATATTTAACCTAGTAAATTGGAGGAGTACTTTCTCATGAGAACCTACTGTTTTGTTTTGTTTATTGCCATAATAGTCCATAATTTTTGTGAGATATAATTTACCAAGTAATAATAATGGGATAGAGTTGGGGAAGTATCTGTAAGACAATATGTGTATATATATATATATATATATATATATATATAATATTTATTATGTAAGATATGTTCAAAGTGGGAAGAACATAATATTCCATAGGGAAAATACTACAATATTCCATAAGTTATCAAGACCCAGATCTTGATTTATAGTTTAAACTTGAACCTTTCAGCACTGGCACATGAATAAATTACTAGAATGTGAAAACCTAGAATGTTCAAGATCTTAAGAGTTTAAAAATCCATTTGGGCTTAGTGGGTGAATGATAGAGTACAACAGAGCAAAAGGCATGTGCTGAAGACATGTCAGTAAAAGTTGGAGATACTGAGTCATATTAACATGTTGAAAATATCCTAAATGATGTGATAGAGAAGGCCCTGGGGTTAAATTCTTTGAGTTAGACAGAGGCACAGGAATAGGTGAAGGAAGGACTTTACTTGTCTGGGGATTTCAAGAATTAATTAAGAAAAGCTGCCTTAAAAATGAATAAAAGGAAAAGCATTGAAGAATGATAAAACATGGTGAGGAAGTAGCAGAGACCTTTAAAATGAACCTGGTGAACAGTTCATCTGCTATTACTCATCCCATTAAGGTAGACCCAGCAGGAAGGCTGACAATCCACTCTGATGAGGGAAACATTCTCTCACCAGGGGGAAAATAAGGGAAAATAATGATCAAAGAAGGAGCAGAAAAATTACTCCAGGTGGGAAACATAGCGTTTCACTGCATTATAGGAAAAAAAAATTCTTTATCTGGACTAGGATGGGTAAATGAAGAAAGGGAATGTGATTCTTTGAAGCTATGAGCACCATAGTATATTAATTCTTGATAAAAATGAGAAAAAGTTAAATTACAAAGTCCAAGGCATATATGAGAACATGGGGGACATTTTCTATTCTTGAAAATCTTGCTCTTTCGTTCTATGAATGATTTTTCTTGAAAAACCTCAGACTGGGATTCCAATCTTCTGGTTCCTCCAGTAAGAATGAAGGTGGAGGAACTTTACATTTCATAACTATCCTAATTGGGTGCTTTATAAATTCACATTATCCCATCTCAATCAAGACCTAACTGAAGCAATACAATGAAAATGACAGAAGAGTGTTAGAATCAAGTGCACATGTAGAGGTTTAGCCTTGGCAAGAGAAATGACCATTTATATGTAAAAGTCTAGTATGAAGTAGGAGAGAATAATAGATGATCTCAAGCAGTTTTTGTTCTTCTCTACCTAAATGTCCAGAGAAGCTACTTCAAACCTCTTCATTCTACCCCATACCTTCCCCTGTCCTTCTTTTTCAGCTGATTGCCTCATCTTTTACTGAAAAAAAAAAATGAGCAATCCCATTAGATGGACTTCCTCTTCTGCTATTCTATTCATGAAATAACCTCTCAATATCATATCCCAAACTCTCCTCCCTTCACTTCCTGCCGAGTGATAAAGAAGTGACCCATCTTCTTACCAAGAACATCAATTCTCCATATTTACTTGGTACAATCCATTTCTGCCTTCTCTGAAAGATTGCATACTTAATCATTGTCTCTACCTCAAAGCTTTAATATCTTGTATTAATTGTTTCCCTCCCTATTCCCTTAGGAAATGACAAAGTTTGTTCATGAAATTTACAAACAAGGAAACAAATGAATGAATAAAACTTTCCTAGTTACTACCATCCCCTCAAGCTATCATTCTATGTCTCTCTTCCGTTCCTCAGGTAAACTTCTTGAAAAAAGTTTACATACTTGATATCTTCTTCTCCTCTCATTCTTCAATTCTTTGTTGAAACATAAAGACTTTAAACATAAACTATAAAGATAAACCACTCTACAAATTTAGCAATGATCTAATTGCCAAGGCCAATTTCAGCTCTAATCTTTTTTTTGTTTTCCCCTATCTGTAGGTGTTCCCCAAAAATTGTTCCTAAATTTTCATCTCTTGTCCTATTTTATACTCTCTCTAGGTAAACTAAAAGTTCATTTGGCAGAATGATTGAACTTATTCACCAAGTCTGCTATCTATAAGGGGATATTGATGATTTTGACTAAAATAATTCAAGGAGCTACAAAGCACAATGCTTTTAAGGAATCCAATATGGTAGATGCAAACCTGTTTCCATATGTTAAGTATCTATCTGGGAATAATTGTCATTCTAGGAGTTTCAAATTTTAGTGGTTTCATTAATATATTGAATCCAAAAGATTAACATATAGAGACAGTTACTGCAATAGATAGTCCTCTATTCAGGAGAACCTGAGTTGAACTCCAGCCTCAGACATTCAATAGTTGTGCAACACTGAAAAAGGTACTTAGTATCAGTCTGACTCAGTTTACTCATCTGTAAAATATGGTTAATGACAGCATACACCTCCCAGATATGTTGTGAGAATCAAGTGAAATTATATTTGTAAAGTACTTTGCAAATCTAAAAGTCTCATGTAAAAATTACAATTATACTTATGATTATTACATAAATGATTGGTGACAGTGAAATTTTCATTTTTCTCTAGGGGTCTCATATCCAAATTCAACTTTATTTAATGTAGCAATACTTGTTTATTGTTCAGTGGACTTTCTCTGAACATCTTAAATTGTGGAAAATATTTTTCACTGCCAAATATATTTTAAAATAAAATGTTATAATAGAAATAGGTAGAAAATAATAAACACCACTTTACTTGTGGACTCTTCTATCAGAAAGTAACAAAAATTAAGACACCTCTTTCCGGAACACTTTATTATGTACCACAAAAACTATAGCCATCATTCTAACCATCACCAATAATTATCTTCCATATCACTCAAATAAATGGTACAATGTTTAATTTTAGATTTTCATGCTTATAATAAAAATATTGCATTTAGATTGAATCAAATATCCCTAAAATTAGTCTGACAACCAAGATTTTAAAAATATCAGAAACAACTTAAAGGAATATTTGGGAACAAAATCCACTTCCTAATACTTAAATGCTGAAAGGAAATGAACAATTGTCAAAAGGAGTATTTTCACCCTATGAAAGAATGCACTAATATTTAGAGAAAAGCAGATCAAATTCTGAGGTCTTACCTTACATCTAGTCAATAGGCAAATATGATAAAAGTCATATAATGGAGAGATTATAGAAAAAAGAACCAGAATGGCACATTGGTGATGAAGTTTTTAATTAGTGCAACCATTTTGACACTAATAAAAATTGATAGGAAGTTAGTAAAATGTCCATTTCTCTTGACTATATACCGCATGAAGGTCAATGAGAAAAGATTATGTATGTGTGTGTATTATACATAATTAATATATAAATATATTATATATACATACATACATGCATAAGCATTAATGTGTTTATGTTAAGAATTTTTGTAGTAAAAAAGAGATGCAAATAAAATGCCAGGCATTTAGAGAACAGCTAGACAAAAGTTGGTACATGAATACATGCCATAGGATGCAAAGATAAGAGGAAGAGGAGGAGGAGGAAAAGGAGAGAAAGATAGAGAGACAGACAGACAGAAAGACAGAGAGACAGAGACAGAGAGAGACAGAGAGAGACAGAGAGAGACACAGAGAGAGAAAGAGAGAGAGAGAGAGACAGAGAGAGAGAGACAGAGAGAGAGAGAGAGAGAGAGAGAGAGAGAGAGAGAGAGAGAGAGAGAGGGAGAGGGAGAGGGAATTTATTTATTTTTTAAATTAATTTATTAATTTATTTTCAGTTAACAAGAATCAATTCCATAGTTCCTTGATTTTCAGATTTCCTTTACTTCCCTCCCCCATCCCCCGATGACAGCATATAGGCCAGTATAGGATCTGCAAATACATTCATATTAGACATTATCCCAATTACAAAGGCGTATCGTACTAGGTCGGATGAAAGATGGTAAAGAAGAAATAAAACCAAACAATGAAAAGAAAAAGATCATTTAGTTTGCTTCCATCAGGATTCAGGCTTAGTTCTTTCTAGTTATATCTCTGGATGGCACATTTCTCTCTTTCTTGAGTCTTTCGGGATTGACTTATATCACTGCATTGCTGAAAAGAGTCCAGTCTGTCATAATTGGTCATCACAGATATGGTATGTCTGTGATTGTATACAAATTTCTTCTGATTCTACTCTTCTCGCTCAGCATCAGTTTATATAAGTCTCTCCAGGTAATTATGAAATCTGTCACCTCCTCGTTTCTTATAGCACAATAATATTCCATTACATTCATAGACCACAACTTGTTTAGCCATTCCCCAGTTGATGGGCACCCCTTTAGTTTCCAATTCTTTAAAACCACAAAAAGGGCTGCTAAAAATATTTTTGTACATATGGGTCTTTCTCCCACTTCTATGATCTCTTTGGGATATAACCCTAGAAGTGGTATTGTAGGGTCAAAGGGTATGAAATTATTTATAATCCTTTGGGCATAATTCCAGATTGCTCTGCAGAATGGTTGGATAAATTCACAACTCCACCAGCAATGTATTAGTGTTCCAATTTGTCCACATCCTCTCCAGCATTTGTCGCTTTCTTGTTTTGTCATCTTAGCCACTCTGACTGGAGAGATGTGGTATCTCAGAGCTGTTTTGGTTTGTATTTCTCTAATCAATAGTGATTTAGAGCATTTCTTCATATGCTTATAGATATCTTTAATTTCTTTCTCTGAAAACTGCCTGTTCATATCCTTTGACCATTTCTCAATTGGGGAATGATTTGTATTCATATAGATTTGGCTCAATTCTCTATAAATTTTAGAAACGAGTCCTTTATTAGAGACACAAGTTGTAAAAATTCTTTCCCAATTTCACATCTCCCTCTTGACCTTGCTTACATTGGCTTTGTTTGTACAGAACCTTTTCAATTTAATGTAATCAAAATTATCCATTTTGCCTTTTATAATGCTCTCTAATTCTTGTTTGGTCCTAAAGTCTTCTCTCCACAAAACTGTCAGGTAAACTATTCCTTGCTTTCCCAAATTGCTTACAGTATCATCCTTTACACCTAGATCATGCACCCATTTAGACTTGATTTTGGTATATGATGTTAGATAATGGTCTATGCCCAGTTTCTGCCATACTGTATTCCAGTTTTCCTAGCAGATTTTGTCAAATAGTGCATTCTTATCCGCAAAACTGGGGTCTTTGCGTTTATCAAACAATAGATGACTATATTCTTTAACTGCTGGGTCTCCTGCACCTAATCTATTCCATTGATCCACACTTTACACCTCTGCCAGTACCAAGCAGTTTTGATGACTGCTGCTGTATAATACAGATTAAGATCTGGCATAACTAGTCCACATTCCCTAGCATTTCTTTTCATTAACTACCTTGATATTCTAGACCGTTTGTTTTTCCAAATAAATTTTGTTATTATTTTGTCTAACTCTAAAAAGTAGTTTTTTGGCAAATTGATTGGTATGGCACTAAATATATAGTTTAGTTTGGGAAAAATTATCATTTTTATTATATTAGCTTGACCCAGCCATGAGCAATTGATATTTTTCCAACTATTTAGATCTGATTTTATTTGTGTGAGAAGTGTTTTGTAGTTGTGATCATATAGATTCTGGGTTTGTTTTGGCAAGTAGATTCCCAAATATTTTATAATGTCTACAGTGACTTTAAATGGGATTTCTCTTTCTATCTCTTGATGTTGAGTTTCATTAGAGATGTACAGGAATACTGAGGATTTATGTGTGTTTATTTTATACCCTGCAACTTTGCCAAATTTATTTATTGTCTCAAGTAGTTTTTTACTTGATTCTCTAGGATTCTCTAGGTATATCATCATATCATCTGCAAAGAGTGATAACTTGGTCACTACTTTGCCTAATTTGATTCCTTTGATTTATTTTTCTTCTATAATTGCTACTGCTAGTGTTTCTAGTACCAGATTGAATAAGAGTGGAGATAGTGGACACCCTTGTTTCACTCCTGATCTTATTGGAAAGGCTTCTAGTTTATCCCCATTGCATATAATACTTGCTGATGCTTTTAAATAGATGCTATCAACTATTTTAAGGAAGGCTCCATTTATTCCTATACTTTCTAGTGCTTTTAATAGGAATGGATGTGGTACTTTGTCAAAAGCCTTTTCTGCATCTATTGAGATGATCATGAGGTTTCTGCTAGTTTTATTGTTGATATGCTCAATTATACTGATGGTATTCCTAATATTATACTGCCCTTGCATTCCTGGAATGAATCCTACCTGATCAGGGTGTATTATTTTTGTGATAAGTTGTTGGAGTCTTTTGGCTAATATTTAATTTTAAATTTTTGTGTCTAAATTCATGAGGGAAATTGGTCTATAATTTTCTTTCTCTGTTTTTTCTCCTCCTAATTTAGGAATCAGTACCATATTTGTGTCATAGAAAGAGTTTGGTAGGACTCCTCCTTCACTAATTTTCCCAAATACTTTGTAGAGTATTGGAATCAATTGTTCTTTAAATGTTTGATAGAATTCACTAGTAAACCCATCTGGCCCTGGAGATTTTTTCCTAGGGAGTTCATTGATGGCTTGCTTGATTTCTTTTTCTGAGATGGGGTTATTTAGGTAATTCACTTCCTCTTCAGTTAATCTGGGCAACTTGTGATTTTGTAAATATTCATCCATTTCACTAAGATTGTCCTATTTATGTGCATACAATTGGGAAAAATAATTCCTCATTATTTTTTTTTTATTTCCTCTTTATTGGAGGTAGATTCACCCTTTTATCTTTGATACTCATAATTTGGTTTTCTTCTTTCCTTTTTTTTTTATCATATTGACACAGGGTCTACCAATTTTGTTGATTTTTTCATAAAACCAGCTCTTAGTTTTATTTATTGATTCAATAGTTTTCTTAATTTCAATTTTATTAATCTCTCCTTTGGTTTTCAACATTTCTAATTTAGTACTAAATTGGGGATTTTCAATTTGTTCTTTTTCTAGCTTTTTCAATTGCATGTCCAATTCATTGACCTCCCTTCTCCCTGCTTTAATTGAGTATGCACTCAGGGAAATAAAACTTCCCCTAAGAACTGCCTTTAGTGCATCCCACAAATTTTGGTATGTTGTCTCATTATTATCATTCTCTTGAATGAAATTATTGATTGTTCCTATAATTTCTTGTTTGATAATCCATTCTTTAGGATTAAATTGTTTAATTTCTGATTAGTTTTTAGTCTGTCTTTCCCTGGCCCTTTATTGCATATAATCTTTATTGTATCATAATATGAGAATGATGCATTTAATATTTCTGTCTTTTTGCACTGGATTGTGAGGTTTTTATGCCCTAGTACATGGTCTGTTTTTGAGTATGTACCATGCATTGCTGAGAAGAAAGTAAATTCCTTTTTATCCCCATTCAGTTTTCTCCAGAGATCCATCATATCTAGTCTCTCTAAGATTCTATTCACCTCCTTAACTTCTTTCTTGTTTATTTTGAGGTTAGATTTATCGAGTTCGGAGAGGGGAAGATTAAGGTCCCCCACTAGTATAGTTTTGCTATCTATTTCTTCCTCTAATTCCTTTAACTTCTCCTCTAGGAATTTGGATGCTATACCACTTGGTGCATATATATTAAGTAGTGATATTGCTTCATTCTCGTGGGTGCCTTTTAGTAGGATATAGTTTCCTTCCTTATCTCTTTTAATTAGATCTATTTTTGCTTTTGCTTTATCTGAGATAACTATTGCTACCCCGGCTTTTTTTACTTTAGTTGAGGCATAATAAATTTTACTCCACCCTTTTACCTTTACCCTGTGGGTATCCCTTTGTTTCAAATGTGTTTCTTGTATACAGCATATTGTAGGATTATGGTTTTTAATCCATTCTGCTATCCGCCTCTGTTTTATGGGAGAGTTCATCCCATTCACATTCACAGTAATGATGACTATGTGTCTCTTCCCCTCCATCCTATTCCCTCCCCTGTTTATGTTTTTGTTTCTTGCTTCTCCCTTCCCCTCCTTGAAGTTTTCCCTTTTGACCACCCCCTCCCTCAGTGTTCACACCCAGTGACCCCCCTTCTTAACCTACCCTCTCCCCTTACTACTATTTCCCTCCCTTCTAATCCCCCCTCTAGTCTCCTCCTTTTTACCCCCTTACCCTCCCGCTATCTATAGGACACAATACATTTTTATACTTATCAGAGTAAATTCTTCCCCATTTGATTCCAAACAAATGAGAGTAAACTTCAAACAGTGCTCCTCTCCCTCCCTCCTTTTCCCCTATTTAATGAATTTATGTGTCTATTCACATTAGAATCTTAAACTTCACTGATTAAGTTGATCCCTCTTTGAACCAGAACCAGTGAGAATAGTGTTTAAATGATGTTCCTCTCCCTCCTTCTTTCCCCTCTTCTATAGTGTGTTTTAATGCCTCTTCAGATGGCATATTTTACCTTTTCCTATCTCATCTTTTCCTTTTTCCCATTACAGTCCCTTTGATCCCCTTAATAGTTTTTTTTTTAAGTCTTCAGATTAGTGCATTCATACCCACACCCTTTATCTAAGTATAAAACTTTTGAAGGTCATAATAATCATAAAGATTTCGAATATTAACAGTTATCAGCTTCACATATAAGGATGTGAATATTTTGCTCTTTTTGCATCCCAAGTAATGAGCATGTGTGTGGGTGTGTGCACTTATGCATGTGTGAGTCTGTGTTTCCCTTGTTTACCTTTTCATGTATTTCTTGAGTCTTGTAATTGGAGATCAAATATTCCATTGAGCTCTGGCCTTTTCATCAGGAAAGACTGGAAGTCCCTTATTTCATTAAACGACCATCTCCTTGCCTGAAAGATTATGCTCAGTTTTGCTGGGTAGTTAATCCTTGGTTGTAGTCCTAGCTCTCTTGCCCTATGAAATATCAAATTCCAGTCCCTCTGCTCTTTTAATATATAAGCTGCTAAGTCCTGTGTGATTCTAATGGAAGTTCCTCAATATTTGAATTGTTTCTTTTTGGCTGCTTGTAGGATTTTTTCTTTAATCTTCTAATTCTGGAATTTAGCTACTATATTTCTTGGAGTTTTCAGTTTGGGATCTCTTTCAGGAGGAGTCTGGTGAATTCTATCAATAGCTATTTTATCTTCTGATTCCAGGACCTCAGGACAGTTTTCTTTGACAATCTCTTGGAGGATGTTGTTTAGGCTGCTTTTTTCATCATGGCTTTCTTGTAGACCAATACTTCTTAAGTTGTCTCTCCTGGATCTCTTCTCTAGGTCAGTTATTTTTCCAGTGAGATATTATATATTTTCTTCAAATTTTTCAATTGTCTTGTTTTGTTTGATTGCCTTTTGCTGCATCAAAGAGTTCTGAGTTTCAGATTGATTGTATCTAATTTTTAGTGAATTATGGTCTTCAGTTAATTTTTGAAGATCCTTTTTTAGGGAGGTATTTTCTCCAGTTAATTCACTAATTTTACTTTTGAGACTTTTTTCCAAGTTGGTCACTGCTTCCCTGATTTGGTCTTTAAAATTTTTCTTAAGCTCCTCCAGGAATGCTATTTGGGCTTGAGACCCGTTCATGTTTTCTTCTGTCATCTCAGGTGTGGGTAGAGAATCTATATTGTCCTCTGTATTTGGATGTCCTTGCCCTGTATAGTAGGCTTGAATAGACTTTCTTGCCTTCCCCTACTCCTTCTCAGCTTCCTTCCTTCCCATTGTGATTTCCTGTTTCTTAGTTTCTCAGGCTATGAGTTTAGGGCCTGAACTTTGACTTTGAATATCTCTGGGTGGCTAGTTTATGGCTAAGTCAGGGAAATCAGTGAGGAATGTAGATTAGTAGGTGGGGGTGAGTCTGACTACTTCAGATTTCTGCCTCTATACCCCTGGGCTATAAGAAGGCTTTTGTTGGTAAGATGAGGTGGGGCTAGTTGGGACCCCTCCCTCTCTTCTCTTCAGATGCCTGGATGTCTCAGTTACACCCCTTCTTGGAGACTCTCAAGCCTGAGGCTATTTCCATTAACTTGGGATTTCAATCTGGGTGGGAGACTTATCTTTGGGGTTTCTGCTTCATGAAGGAGGTATGGGAGGATCAGAGCAGCTAGAATTTACTTTCCCATTCCAGCCCCTGTATTATACAGGCAGGCAGTCTCTAAACTTCCAGGCTGGGGTCAGAATGCAGCGGGGGAAGCCGCTCTCTCCACTCGGGGCAGACTCTCCTACCTGGCTCGAATGACCCTTCTGGTCTGCTTGTGAGAAGCAGGCTAGATGACTGAAACTCGTCCTTGGTAAGTCTGCAGGATGGGGCTTTTTTCTGTCTGGTGTAGTCTGCTTGTCTGCTCTTAGGTCTGAGCTGTGCAGACCCCACATGCTCTGCGCTCCTCCTGTAAGAACACACTGGGCAACCTCCTGGGCTGGATTTTGCCATGCTCTGTCTTCCAGTGGGATCTGTCACTCCCGAATCAGCTCAGATTCACCCTTTGAGACTTATAGTGACCAAGGAGCTCAGTTGAGGTTACTGCTTCCTTTCCACCATCTTGGCTCCTCCAGCTCGAGAGAGAGAATTTATTAAACATATGATGATATGTTTAATACAACTAGGCACTGTGCTAAAAAGTGAGGGTACAAATATAAGCAAGGAAGACAGTTCCTTCCCTTGAGGAGCTTTACTCTAATAAAGGAGCAGAACACATAATGGAGTATTGAAAGGGGAGAGGGAAGTGAACACAAATGGAGCCATGGTATGAGGATAACAGGAAAGTTGTAGTATAGTTACAACAAAGTAACCTCACATAGAAAAGAAATAAAAGGTAAAACAAATTCTAGGTTTTGAATGCAAATTGTTGCGAGGGAAAAGAGGACCATAGCTAGAAAGAAACATAGTAAAGTGTGGAAACATGTAGAAATTGACACTGAATGGGGTGGCTAGGTGTCGCAGTGAGTAGAGCGCTGGCCCTGGAGTCAGAAGGACCTGAGTTCGGATCTGCACTCAGGCACTTAACACACACAAACAAAGACCTAGCCATGTGACCTTGGGCAAGTTACTTAACCCCAATTGCCCTCCAAACAGAAAAAAAAAAGAAATTGACACTGAAGCCTGGATCCCAGCACATATTACCGTGTTATAATAAATTGTTGTTACAAAAGTACAAGGAAGGATGGGAAGAAACATACGAATTGATGTAAGATGAAGAAAAAATACCAGGAAAACAATATACACAATATCTTCAAAAGTGTAAATGAAAAGCAAAACCTTACCAAAACAATTGACATTTAGTGTTATGTATAATAATGACCAACTGGGCCATAAGCAAGATTGTGTGATATAAGCTCTTTTACTTGTTTACAGAGGTTGAAGGTTCTGAAGGTGGAACACTGTCGATAAAGTTAAACTATTTTCCATGTTGTGCTTATATTTCTAAAGTGCTCCCTCCCTCCCTCCCTCTCTCTCTCTCTCTCTCTCTCTCTCTCTCTCTCTCTCTCTCTCTCTCTCTCTGTCTCTGTCTCTCTCTGTCTCTCTCTTTCTCTTTCAGTGCTATTACTAGAGATACTTTTTGTGAGTGATAAGGCCGAGGAATGCATTAGGAAAATGTAGATGACATAAAAACAAAGGTTATCATTAAAATTTTATTTCAAAAATAAAATATTTCATGCACTTGCCTGGACATATGACAGCACATCATTTTTCCCTTCAGGTCTTGCAGCTAACTCCCCCTTGACACAGGGTACTCACTTTCTCTCAGGCCCTTGACATAATCTTGCCACTGTCAGTGTAAAACCTTCCACTCTATCTGGAAGCTCCTTTTGGAATCTCTCTGCCTCATTGACTTTCTATCCCATTTCAAATGTCAACTGAATATGTGTCTATTTTTCATCACCTGTACCTCTCAGATTCTCTTTGTTCCTCATGCTCTGTATCTATATTACTGAGCCTTCAAGGCGTTTAGGAGATATAGTTTGTGTGAAAGATAATATGTAAAATAAATGAGTTTCAAGTAGTCAGTAGGGAAATCTCTAAGAACAAAATATCCTGTAGGTATTTTTTTTCACTATGGCCTTTGTTCATTATAGTATGTGAAATAAAAACATATGTATAGATAGAAATATGGCCTACATTCTAACCAATACGCTGAACGTGAGATGAAATTCAACAAGTGTGATACAGAGATTTATTTCACATGAATATCAATGTAAAAACATAATTTTAATGATATTTGTCATGAAGTGCACATCTTGGATTGAGGATCCATTTTTAAAGATTCGTTTCTCGATTAATTCTGCAACTGCATCTGTGTATGTATCAAAGTATAAATGCAGGCAAGACATCAAGTAGTATTAGGGAAAAAAATACAGAGCTTTTTGCTAAAGAGTTCTGAAGTTGCCCAAAATAATGACAAAATATGAAATGTTTGAAAAAAGGATAGTTTTTGAAAAAACTAAACATATCAACAAACTTTTAGCTAACTTATTAAAATGAAGGAGGACAATAAAATTAAGAAAATACAAAATTATTAATAACAGAAAAACTTATTTGTATTAAATATACACAAACATATGCCAGCAGAGAGACTCAGAGACAAGAGACAGAAGACAGAGAGAGTTCTTTGATTCCATCATTCTCAGTTCTGTGAGCCTGTCATATTTTATAGCAGATACCTATTATCCTTGTTTATTTGTAGGCAATCAGGCAATCAGCTTAAGTGAATTGTCAAGGGTCACATAAGTAGTAAGTGTAAGAGGCCAGATTTGAACTCAGCTCCTCCTGACTCCAGGGCTGGTGCTCTGTCCACTATGCCACCAAGCTGCCCACTTTTATCTTTTTTGAGGATATCTATACACACTGTTGTAAGTTCACAAAATTAGTAGAGTTATGATAAAAATGGAAGGAACATTAGAGTAGGACGTAACTACCTTCTGCTAAATATCTGTGTGATCTTAGACAAGTTAATTTTCCTCTCTGTTCTTCAATTTTCTTTTTTTTTCTTTTTTTTTAAACAAATGCTTTATTAACTTCTGTTTTACATCGTTCATTTCCGCCAGATTTTGAGTTACAATCATTTTCCCCCCATTGTTCCCCTACCCAACCTCCCAGAATAGCAGTCCCACAAGATATCGCTTCCTCCAATCTGCTCTCTCCCATACCTTCTCCCATACCCCCATCGACTTTTCCATTAGAGGAAGATGAATCTTTGTGTCGCAATGCCTGCACATCTTATCTCCCAATTATAGGCAAAAGAGTATTAATAATAGTATTTATGTATATATTTGAAACATTTAATGCTACGACCTCGAATTTCAGCTCCATTCCCTTCCTCGCTTGTCACCCATTCCTTCTTGGGAGATAAGTAATTCAGTATATGTTGTACATGTCTAGCTATGCAAAACATTATCATAGTAGATATATTGTACAAGGCTGGTTATAATTCCCTCCCACTCATCCCACCCCCCACCTGGTCGATTCCCTACATGATCCTGTCCCTCTTCTATAGTGGGTACTTCCAACCTCCCATCCCTCCAAGGATGCCCTCCCATCCATCCTCCCTCCTCTCATCCCCCTTCCCCCTATCCTGCTGCAGGTTGAGATAATTTAGTATGTATGTCATTTTCTCCCTGAACCAAATTCAATGTGAATGTGGTTTTGACTTTTTAGCCTTCCTTATTCTCCCCCTCCTTTGCAACCACTTCCCCTTGCTTCTTCTGCATGGGATAGTTTACACTACCCTGTCTCTCCCCATCTCCTCTTGCCACTTTCCTTTCTCACCTCATAATTTCATCCCTTGAGTATTCTCCCTTCCCAACAAATTCAACCTATGCCCTCTATCCATATAACTGTAACCATATACACACACATTCACATATGTATTCATATGACCACACCCCCTTCTTCCATTATTTTCATAGTGAGAAAGATATCATCAGTCACAGTTATTGCTTTCCATATAGGAATGTAAATAGTTCAACTTTGATAAGTTCCTTTTGATTTCTTTTCCCTGATTACCTTCTCAGGCATCTCTTCCTTCTTGTGTCTGGATGTCGAATTTTCTATTCAATTCTGGTTTTTTCCTCAAGAATGCTTGAAAGTCCTCTATTCCACTGAATGACCATATTTTCCCCTGAAACAAAATACTCGGTTTTGCTGGGTAGGTGACCCTTGGGTTCATTCCCAGTTCTTTTGCCCTCTGGAATATCATATTCCATGCCCTCCGATCCCTCAGTGTAGAAGCTGCCAGGTCCTGGGCTATTCTGATTGTGTTTCCACAATATTGAAATTGTTTCTTCCTGGCCGCTTATAGTATTTTCTCCTTGATCTGGGGATTCTGGAACCTGGCTATAATATTTCTGGGAGTTTTCTTTTTGGGATCTTTTTCAGGAGGTGATCAGTGGATTCTTTCAACCTCTATTTTGCCCTCTGGATCTAAAACATCGGGGCAGTTTTCCTTGAGAATTTCTTGAAGGGTGATTTCTAGGTTCTTTTCTTGATCATGGCTTTCAGGTAGTCCAATAATTTTTAAATTGTCTCTCCTGGATCTATTTTCCAGGTCAGTGGTTTTTCCCATGAGATATTTCGCATTGCCTTCTAATCTTTCGTTTGTTTGGATCTGCTTAACAGCATCTTGATTTCTCATAAAGTCATTAGCTTCCATTTGCTCCAGTCTGACTCTGAAGGAATGAATCTCCTCAGTGAACTTTTGAGATTCTTTTTCCATCTGGCAAATTCGACTTTTTAAGGCATTCTTCTCCTCATTGCCCCTTTGGGCCTCCTTTGCCATTTGAGCTAGTCTATTTTTTAAGGTGTTGTTTTCCTCAGTCAGGCTGTTGACCCTCATTTCATACTTTTCCTGCATCCTTCTCATTTGTCTTTCTAATTTTTCCTCCACTTCTCTTATTTGATTTTTAAAGTCCTTCTTAAGGTCCTCTGTGGCCTGCAACCCGCTCATGTTTTCCCCTGGGGCTTTTGGAGCAGGACTTCTGACCTCACAGTCCTTTTCCCGCTCTATGCCCCCAAAATAGGAGTCTAGGGTTGCATTTTTCTGTTTCCTTTGCCTTGGCATGTTGCCACTTAATTGTTTGACTTTTGGGCTTGTTGCCACACTATGGCTTTAAGGCCAGCTAGAGGAATTTTCGTCCCGAACGTGTGGGGGGCAACTTCCGTTTCTGGCAAGCTGTAAACCCACCCACAACTTCCACCCTAGATCACAATCCAGATCCAGGGAGGTTAAAGCAAGAGCGATTACCCCCCAAGACTGATCGCTGGATCTCCCCGCGATTTGTAGGCTGGGAGCCGGAAATGCCTCTGAAAACTACACAGTGGCGTGTCTCCTCAGCAGCTTCTAGCTCCCAGGGGAGGGAGCTGACGCATTCCCCAAATACAGGTCCCAAAGTCCATAGGACACTAACCTCTTACTTTGTCCTAGGCAAGTCTATGTTGATAATTCTGGAGTCTCCTGGTGTTCTGGGGTTCCTCCAGCCGGCTGCTGGTCCTGCCGCCCTGGGGCTAAAACCTCGGCTCACGGGGACCTGGGCTCGGCTCGGCTCCGCTCCTGCTCTCTGTGCTCTGCGCGCTGCCGGCTCCCAAACTGCTGTGCTGGTCCTTCCTGCAGGGCTGCTGGGCTGTCCTCAGTGGGAGGTTAGCTTCTCTGTGTCGTTCTGTGGGTGCTGGGGCTCCAGAAGTTGTTCAGAGTCCTTTTTTACATAGTTTGTGGGGAATCTGGGGGCAGAGAGGCTTGGACGAGCTGTTTCTATTCCGCCATCTTGGCCGATTCTCCTGTTCTTCAATTTTCTAATCTAAAAAATATGGGGTCAAACATATTACTATTGTAAAAAATGAAGTGCTCTTATAATTAAATAAAATAAGATGTGCTTGGAATTTACTTTCCTCACTCTCGCCATGAAAAGAAAAGAAAACTACATAATACGGAGGAATGATTTATGTTGTCTGTTTTTTCATGATCTTCAATTAATCTGGTACATTAGCAAAAGGAGATTCCATATCAGAATTTTCCACATATTAATGATATGACAGGTTTAAATGAGAAAAGCAATTCTCCATAGGTAATGAAAAAATGTGTCTAATACCCAGCCATCTTGAGGCGACTCTCTGAATGGACACTCAGGCCCTTCTGCAGACACAAATAAGATGTATGACTCTAATTGTATTAGATGCTTTATACCTTTGCAGCACCTGATAGAACTTGTACATGAATTGCATCAAAACATGTCTCTATAACATTATGATTCACCAGAGAAGAAGGAAGAGTGCGAATATTTAAGTTATTTAAAATATCTGCAATGCCTTTCTGTTTGACCTAACATTCAGACTGAAGGGGTCAAAGCGAACAGCTATTGATGAAGTCTGGTACTGCGGTTAATCAGTATTAGCTAACAGATGGTAGGGGAAACATATTAATCTGGGACCAAATTTTAAGGATATGAGATCAGAAAATGTTCAGATAGAGGTAAAATCCCTATGATAAGGTGGTTAAAGTGACAAAAAGAAGATTCTTCAAAATCAAATTCTTTCTATGAGGTTCTGAAAACATTCACAATATTTAAAATACTTTTGGAAAGCTATAGCAACCACCCCACTACTATCTTAATCCTTTAACACCAAAATAGTTCATTATGTTTAATTAAAAAACCACCCTCAGGCCCCTTGTAATCTGCTTCTTTTGTTTTGTTTGGACTCTAGAAGTTAATATGTACACTGCTGGTGGAGTTGTTCACTGGTCCTTTACTCAGTCTAGGGAGAAAAAATTGAAGATATGTTTGAAAATGTCATTAAATTGTGAATGTTCTTTGACTATCAATATAATTAGTAAGTGGGGGGGGCGGAGCCAAGATGGCGGAGTAGAAACAGCTCATCCAAGCCACTCTGCCCCCAGATTCCCCCAAAACTATGTATAAGGGGACTCTGAACAACTTCTGGAGTCCCAGCACCCACAGAACGACACAGAGAAGCTAACCTCCCACTGAGGACAGCCCAGCAGCCCTGCAGGGAGGACCAGCTCAGTGGTCTGGGAGCCAGCAGCATGCAGCGCGCAGAGCACAGGAGCCAAGCCAAGCCCAAGTCCGCATTAGCCCAGGTTTTAGCCCCAGGGCGGCAGGGCCAGCAGCCAGCTGGAGGAACCCCAGAACACCAGCAGCTGTGGCGACTCCAGAATTATCAACATAGACATGCCTAGGACAAAGTAAGAGGTTAGTGTCCTATGGACTTGGGGACCCGTATTTAGGGAATGCGTCGGCTCCCTCCCCTGGGGGCTAGAAGCCACTGAGGAGACACACCATCTTGTAATTTTCAGAGGCAGCTCCATCTCCCAGCCTGCAAATCATAGGGAGATCCAGTGATCAGTCTTGGGGGGTAATTGCTCTTGCTTTAACCTCCCTGGATCTGGATTGTGATCTAGGGTGGAAGTCGTGGGTGGGTTTACAGCTTGCCAGAAACTGAAGCTGCCCCCCACACATTCGGGACGAAAATTCCTCTAGCTGGCCTTAAAGCCATAGTGTGGCAACAAGCCCAAAAGTCAAGTAATTAAGTGGCAACATGCCAAGGCAAAGGAAACAGAAAATGCAACCCTAGACTCCTATTTGCGGGGCATAGAGCAGGAAAAGGACTGTGAGGTCAGAAGTCCTGCTCCAAAAGCCCCAGGGGAAAACATGAGCGGGTTGCAGGCCATAGAGGACCTTAAGAAGGACTTTAAAAATCAAATAAGAGAAGTGGAGGAAAAATTGGAAAGAGAAATGAGAAGGATGCAGGAAAAGTATGAAATGAGGGTCAACAGTCTGACTGAGGAAAACAACACCTTAAAAAATAGACTAACTCAAATGGCAAAGGAGGCCCAAAAGGGCAATGAGGGGAAGAATGCCTTAAAAGGTCGAATTTGCCAGATGGAAAAAGAATCTCAAAAGCTCACTGAGGAGATTCATTCCTTCAGAGTTAGACTGGAGCAAATGGAAGCTAATGACTTTATGAGAAATCAAGATGCTGTTAAGCAGATCCAAACAAATGAAAGATTAGAAGGCAATGTGAAATATCTCATGTGAAAAACCACTGACCTGGAAAATAGATCCAGGAGAGATAATTTAAAAATTATTGGACTACCTGAAAGCTATGATCAAAGAAAGAACCTAGAAATCACCCTTCAAGAAATTCTCAAGGAAAATTGCCCTGATGTTTTAGATCCAGAGGGCAAAATGGAGGTTGAAAGAATCCACTGATCACCTCCTGAAAAAGATCCCAAAAAGAAAACTCCCAGGAATATTATAGCCAGGTTCCAGAATCCCCAGATCAAGCAGAAAATACTACAAGCGGCCAGGAAGAAACAATTTCAATATTGTGGAAACACAATCAGAATAGCCCAGGACCTGGTGGCTTCTACACTGAGGAAAGTGGAAAGAGGAGTTGGGGAGAGACAGGGTAGGGTAAACTATCCCATGTAGAAGAAGCAAGGGGAAGTGGTTGCAAGGGAGGGGGCGAATAGGAAGGCAAAAAAGGCAAAACCACATTCTCATTGAATTTCGTTCAGGGAGAGAATGACATACATACTAAATGGGATATCTCAACCTGCAGCAGAATAGGGGCAAGGGGGATGAGAGGAGGGATGATGGATGGGAGGGCATCCTTGGGGGAAGGGGAAGTTGGAAGTACCCACTATAAAAGAGGGACAGGATCAAGTAGGGAATGGACCAGGTGGGGTGGTGGGATGAGTGGGAGGGAATTATAAGCAGCCTTGTACAATATATCTACTACGATAATGTTTTGCATAGCTAGACATGTACAACATATACTGAATTACTTATCTCCCCAGAGGGAATGGGTGACAAGGGAGCAAGGAAATGGATCTGAAATTTGAGGTCTTAACATTAAATGTTTCAAATATATATAAATACTATTATTAATAATCTTTTGCTTATAATTGGGAGATAAGATGTGCAGGCATTGGGACACACAGATTCACCTTCCTCTAATGGAAAAGTCGAAGGGGGCATGGGAGAATGTATGGGAGAGAGCAGATTGGAGGAACAATATCTTGTGGGACTGCTATTCTGGGAGGTTGGGTAGGGGAATAACGGGGGGAAAATGATTGTAACTCAAAATCTGGTGGAAATGAATGATGTAAAACAGAAGTTAATAAAGCATTTGTTTTAAAAAAAGAAAAGTCTAATATATCGAGTTTTTCATTTTTTTTTAATTTTTAAAATTTTATTTTAGGACCAAATGTCAGAACACAAATACAGAACATAGAAAAGAAACAAAAATATCATAAACTCAACTAGCGGAACATAAATACTTTTCAAGGAAGACTAGGATAAATAATATACATTGTGTTGAGAATTGGGCATTTTTATTTGCTTACTTGTCAGTTTTCTATTGTTCTCTGCTGTACCTTTGTCACTTTGTTCTTTTTTCCCCTCCCCCACCTCCCCTTAGAAGCCTACAATAAAGTTTAGATATGTTTCTCTCTCTCTCTCTCTCTCTCTCTCTGTATGTCTCTCTTTCTCTCTGTCTCTCTCTCTGTCTCTCTGTCTCTGTCTCTGTCTCTCTCTATATATGCACATATACATATCAATATATATGTATATGTATATACATATATACACACATACATATATAGACAAATACTTTTCCAAACATATTCTACTCCCAATCTTTGTTTTTTTTTTTTTTTTTTTGGAGGGCAATTGGGGTTAACTTGCCCAGGGTCACACGGCTAGGTTTTTTGTTTGTGTGTGCGTTAAGTGTCTGAGGCCGGAACTGAACTCAGGTCCTTCTGACTCCAGGGCCGACGCTCTATTCACTGAGCCACCTAGCCGCCCCCCAATCTTTGTTTTTTTAATTGTGAATATCTTGTTTCCCATCACTCCTGACTCCTCTACTTATCTTCTACCTTGACCACTATTTACTTGCCTATCCCCATCCCTACCCTATCCTTCCATTGACATAAATCTAAACAGTCTTCTGTACCCCCTTTTACCTATTCCCTCATCCTCCCCTCTAAAGATCCCTCCCTTGTCCTCTCCCCCCTCCCTGTGCCCCCACCATTTTATTTCTTCTGAATTTAGAAGACTTTTATGCTCTTCTGAATATATATGTATTGTTCCCTTTTGAACCCATTCCAAAATAGGTTATCTGAAAAACCAACCCCATGTAATTCCTCTGTATCAATTCTACCTCTTGCACCTCATTTGTATAAAATAGTTACTCTTTTCAGTTGTTCTTAATTGGTTTTACTTTTTGAATTCATATCATAACCAGGTTTACCCAAATCTTCCATATGAGCTACCCAATTATTAAGAACCTTAGACACATATTTTACATTATGTGTATATGTTTAATTAGGTACATGTATATATGTATATGCATGCATGTATATGTGTGTATATATGTATATATTTATATGTGTGTATGTAGAAAGAGAGAGAGAGAGACAAAGACAGACAGGTAAATAGACAGATAGATAGATAGATAGATAAATAGATAGATAGAAAAGTCTGTCCATATTAATTTCTTATAATCAGTCTTTGGTTATGTGCTTTATATTTCTATTGGGTTTTTAATGTCAAATCCCCTATTAAGTATATAATTTTTAACAAAGTCTTGCAAGTTTATCAAATGTCCATTTTTTTTCATTCAAAATAATATTTAACTTTACTGTGTATGATATTTTTGGGTGGAGCCCCAGTTTTTTTGTTATATTGTTCTTTGTTATATTGTGATCCCAAACCTGCAGATCTTTAATGTCTTTGCTGCTATGTCTTGTGTGATTCTGAATGTGGCACCACCATATTTAAATTATTTTAAGTTTGATGCTTTTGATATTTTATTCTTGAGCTGGAGGTTTCAGAATTTGACTATGATATTTCTATGAGTTTTCCTCACAGGATCTCTTTTAAGTGGTGATTGATGGATTTTTTTCCCCTATTCCTACTTTCCCCCTTTTTTCTAATGCTTCAGGACAATTTTCTTTAATTATTTCTCACATTATTTTATTATATCATGATTATTTTTTTATCATAGCTTTGAGTTAGTTTGATTATTTGTTTAAATATTTTCTCTTCTTGATCTATTCTGCAAACCTGTTGTTTTTCTTATAAGATGTTTCACTTTCTCTTCTATTTTTTCATTATTCATATTTTGCTTAATTATTTCTTGATCTCTTATAATTTTGCTGGCTTCACTTTGCCCAATTCTAATTTTCAAGGTGTCATTTTCTTCCTTAAGATTCTGGATTTTTCTGATTGGTTGACTTTCCTTTCATACCCTTTTTGTTTTATTATTATTATTGTTGTTGTTGTTGTTATTGTTATTATTATTGATTGTTTTGTTTTCCTTCCATCTCTGTCATTTCATTTTTAAAGTCTTTTTTTAAGATCATCTATGAATTCTTTTGGGGGAGGTGTGCATTTGATGCTACTCTTTCGAGGTTTGTTCACTTCAATATCCTCCTTTGAAGATGAATACCTGTCATCTATATTCCCATAATAGTTTTCAATTGTTGGATTCTTTCTCCTTTGCCTGTGCATTTTTTGCAGTAATAGTTTAATTTTTTTGTAATCATCTCTCACCATGGGTTATGGGAAATGGTGCCTCTTTCCCCAGATCATCAGTTCTTCCCTCTAGCCTGGAACCAAAGCCAAACATCAAGCCTCCTATAAGTGCCTGTAGTCAGAGAGTTTTTTGACTCACTGTTTCTGTACTCACCATCTATGTGCTGGTTCATTTTTGTACCTACAGCTCTTCACAGCACAGCTGGGTCCAGCATTCCTCATCAGCAGAGATCCCCTCCATCTTCCTGGGCTCAAATGACCAATATCCCTCACTGTTCTAGGGGCAAAAATGCCTATAGTTAGGGCTGAAGCAGCCTCTCAAACCAACAAACCACAGTCCTTGTACCTAATTGTTTCAGCAACTTCTTGCTTGTTGTTAAAATGGAACCTAGCCTGGAGAAGTTTACTCTTCACTGCGACCAAAGCTTGCCCTGGAATTTTTCTTTTGATCTTCTCAAATTGTCCAAGGAAGACCCTGGTTCTTCCTCTATTCTTATTTATCTCCACCCCCATTTTGTTTGCCCTAAGGTGCTATTATAATTCTTTTGTGAGGAAAAATCTTGAGAGCTTAGAATATTCTGACTTACTCTGTCATCTTCTCAGAATTCTCTTGCACTTTTCAAAATTTTTAAGAGAGAATAAGAAAACACCACAAAAAAGGTAAATATGGTGTTGAGTAAATTATTTCTTGCTTTTTTCACTTTGATTGTCCAGAAAAACCTATATTTATGACAAAGATCTCTCACACACTCCATGACCAGGCTTCAATGATTTGGGATGATACAATGGAAAACTCCTCATTCTCAAGTCAGAGGACCTGAGTTCATATCCTATGTGAGATGATTACTATCTATGTGACTTTAAAGTCACATAGATATTTATTATTTATTACTCAAGTAATAGAGGAAATCATCTAAATTTCCTGGGTCTCAATTTGCTTATTATACCACCTCAAGTATAAATAATGTTATTTTTTTCCTTTCTTTCATTGCCAAGTACTTGAACCATACCTAGCAGGTAGTATAGGTTGTATGGGGTGTTGGAGGAGGGGTAGCACTTCTGGTACAAGGGCTTGCTGAGCCCTATTCAGGGCTGCTCATGCACTTTTGTTGCCTACTTGGCACTTAACTCTCATCTATGACTACAAAAACTGTATAATCTTCAACTATCATACCATGGTAAATGTCACAGCACATGAGGTAAACCAGGTAGAGGGGAACTGACAGGCTTCAAACCAGTCAGTGAGTTAGTGAGGTGACTACCCTAAGAATGTGAAGACTTCCTTTGACAGAAAGAGTGGAGGAGAACTATTTTTTCTCATAACTGAGAAGGCAGCTAAAGGAGGCACTAGAGAGTGCTCAGAACTTGCTCAGACATCAAAACATCCAAAGTCATCCATTGCATCCTGGACCATCACCAGTCACCTTGACTTGTGTCTTGCCACTGCAATGACTCTGGAAGACAGAATGAGGATAACAACTTTGTGCAATTATGCCTCAAAACCGATTCATGCATGAGTCAAGACAACACCTTGTGATGTCATTGGTCCACTTTGAAAATGAAGGACAAACATCAACCCCAACAGGTAATATTCCCTTAATAAATGTTTTTTGACTCACTGACTGTAAAATGAGAGATTTGGACTACAGGACCACCCAAGGCCCATCCCGTTCTACATCTATGAATATGTGATTCAATATCTTTACATGGTCTCTGTTTCCTTATAAATCAGATGCTTTAAATACTCTCACAAATCTGGTTTTATTGATGACTGGTTTTATTCAATTTGAGGAATTATTTCTTTGACACCCCTTATATCAGAAATAATTTCAGTAAAAATATTGTTTATTTTCATTTCAGTGCTGTATAACATCCATTATTTCTAGGAAGTTAAACGCATCTAAAGCCAATGCAGATTTATGCTAACAAATTATCATTCAGAGCTTCTGTACATTAACTTATGCATTCTTTGGTTGTGATACATATTAATTAAAAAAAATTTCCTGGATTTCCCTAAATACTGACAATAAAAGCAATTACTTTTTTTTTTTTTTAACAATTGTTCTATTACAGGTGCAATGACGGTAATCTGTGATATCACTTAAATCTTATTAGTTTTTAAGAGCATTTTTAAGCTGCATGAAAGATATCTAGTAACAAGCCTGCCTTCTATCAATGAAACAATTTCTGTGTATGGGGATATGGTCAAGTACAGCCTGGAAGCATGTTAAGATGTACCCAATAAAAGAATAACAAGAGAAGTTACAGATGAAAACAGAACTTACTATCAAAAAGAAATCTCCTAAGTAGTATCTAACAGAATAATAATTCTATTAGCTAAAGCTAAGTACAAATTTAACTTTTCGTGGTAGAAAACTTGGAGAGACCTAAGTATTTGTCAGTCTAGCTCAGCATGTGACAACACAGATGATTTCCATGTAGAATATTTTTATTTGATCAATAGACTGAAAATCAAGTCTATGGAAAGTTATGGGTAGCTATGTTATTATATTTATAGGAAAGAAAAATTAAATCACCCATCTCTGTCACAATTGAACCACCTTTCAACTCTAAGTGTTTAAATAAATGAATGGACACAGAAACACCAATTAAGTTTCATTGGGAAATAAGAAAATTCTATTTTGAATACCTTTTATAATTATCATCATATAATAGATTTGTTTATATGTCTCTCTGATCATCATTCATTCATATATTCATTCATTTATTTTTGGGTCTGGTACAGTGATCTGATTAGAATGGGAAACTCTTCATGTGAAAACCCCCTCTAGAATTGCACTGTGGATGGGCAATCATAAGTATCTTATATAGTCTTTGAGAGTTGACTGGGAGACACAGAGGTTAATTGGTTTTTCTATACAAACACAGAGCCAGTATGTGTCAGAAACAAGAATTTAAAACATTGCCTTTTAAATAATGACCTTTCCCAAATAATCACTCTGAAATGTACAGTTGACTAAGATCTCATTTTTGGTCAGTAAACTAATCCATGACACGAAACACCTTTTAGCTTTCAGACCTTTCTGATTCCCTTATTCTTCTATTAACTGAAGCTTTTATATTTTTTTTAAGTTACAGTCATCTAGTTACCTGTGAGAATCACATGAGCTATAGGAGTTTTCAAATCTTATACATAATAAGAGATAATTTGTTTTATTTTATTTATTTTTTTTGTGGTAAGGCAAAGATGTTTATAGGATATTTCTTCTGGTTATGCCTTCTTTTCAGATTTCCTGAGTACAGATCCAGAGGCAGAATCACAACATGCATTATGTGTTACCCCCCTTTCTCTGTTCAGTACTGTTTTGGCTATGTCAATATAACTTGGCATCAGATGCATAAGGATGGGAGAATAGATGTGGAGAATTATGCTCGTTCATTATAAAACAACATTACAACTTGGTTACATTCTTTTCAAATATAGAAATAATCTTTTCATATTTTGTGAACAACTAAATATCAAAACACAAGAAATCTGTGATATTTTCAGTCTAGCTACTTCATAAAACAATATAGATTAAAATCTATATTTTAGTAGCTAGTCTTATACAGTTGTCTGAAACTCAGAGAGTTTAATTGATGTGTCCATAGTTAGAAAGTTAGCACCAAAGGTGGACTTTGAGCCCATGTATTTCATTTCTGGGTACAATACTCTATCCTTGTGAGAAGGTATGCTATGTTGTGATTGTATTTCTCTTTTATAACCCACAATTATAAAAATATACCTTCATGGAAGTATTGAGTATATCTAAGTAAAATCACCATACCTTAAGGGAAACATCAATTAAAATATAGTTATTAGAATGAAAAAAATAATGCTAAGGGAAAAATGAGTTTTGTTACCGTCTTTTTAAATGTTTTTACATTTGTGATATTTTCCACATATGGGAAATTTCTAATGAATTAAAATAGTTCTAATAGTTTTAAATTATCAGTTAAATCCATCATGAAAGTATGCATATATTCATACATACATATGCATATACATACACACATACATATGCATATACATATATGTGTACATTCACACACACACATATATATACATATATGCATATACACACATATACCCATACACACAAATGTGTGTATGTATTTGTGTTCAGAGAGAGAGAGATGCCTAGATAGATAAAGATATATCAATAATATTTTCCTCATTTGAAATATTTTTAGGTCTTACTGGATTATATTCTTGTTTATTTTATGTTTTCTTGAAAATGTTTTTACTCTTCTTTTTCGCTTTCATTTCAATTTTATCTCAGTCTTCTCTTTAAAAGAAACAACAAGACCTGTACATATCAGGTCTTTGGACCACTATTTGAAGAAGGTTCTAGAAGATGTGGTGGTTGTTATTGTTATCTCTTCATTTATTTGTTAGTTACCTCCAAAGAACAAGAAGTATACATAAACTCTGGGATATTCTCACAACACTCAGTGTAGCAGCAAGGACCCCAGCATCCCCAGGATGGCTGCCAACAAAGTTTCTTAGATCTGCTTTTCTAAAGGAAAGCAACTCAAAATACGCTAACAATCTTTCATTAATCAAACATATGTCACTTACCTAGTTCAGGGGGAAAAGGTCAGCACCCCAAATTTCAGAGAATACAGAGGTTACAAGCAGACAAAAAAATACAGACAGAGAAACAGATCAGCAGACAGGCTTCCAGCTTCCTGACCATTACATCCATACCCAGTCAGTTACCAGAGAGGGAAGCATCAAAGCTGGGAGGCTCAATTGCTGCCCAGAGTCTCGTCTGGTCAAATCACAAAACTCTTCTCAAAGTGGTCCCAAAGGAAAACCTCACATCAGGGTATATATAGCCTTCTCCTGGATCAGAGAATGTCACAGTCCTCTAGACCCATTGCCCAATCAAAAAGCAACCAGGTGTGGAAATTCCTGAAAAACAAGCCTCCTGCCACAGGATCCATTTGACCACATTCAGCCTATTAGGGGGCAGAGTATATTTTCAAGTCAAGGAATGTTCTCAGAGTCACTTAAGCCTAACAAAGGGCCTAGGGACAGGGAAGATCTTAAGATTCCCATTCCCATAACACTCAGACAAAAAGTTTTATTGAAAATTTATCAATGCATCAATCTGCATATGGCTTCCTGCTGCAAATTCACAAAGCCTCAGCCTGATTTTCAGAGAGTCCTGAGGCTCTATTGTCATATGCATATGTGTGAAGAACAAGAACAAGAACAAGAAGAACAAGAAGAAGGACAACAAGAAGGGTGAGGAAGAAGAGGAGGAGGAGAAATGAGAAATATAGGAAGTAGAAGAAAAGTTTAGACTAGGAATGCTTTGGAAGCAAAGGAGATAGAAATTCATCACCAACTAAACCTATCTCCTAGAATGTCACTTTAGATTAGCATGCCACAGAAGGACAAGTCCTAACCAGTATTTTTCTACTTAAAGAGTTTGAAAAAGCTAAAATTCTGACTCTCCTAGTATGTGACCTTTGACAGGCCGCTGAAGTTTCCTTGGAAACATGGAATCTTTATGTATAATATAGGAATAATATAATTATAATATAATGGCATCTACTTCACAGACTTGGTGTAGGGCACCGGTGGGGAACCTGCAGCCTCTAAGTCAACTGTGGCCCCCATTTAGATCCTCAAGTGCAATCCCTTGACAATTCAAACTTCACAAATCAAATGGCCTTAATGAAAGAATCTGTTCTGTAAAACTTGAACTTAGTCAAAAGGCTACACCGAGGAAGTAGACTGTCACTTATGGTCTAGAGGCTGCAGGTTTCCCACCCTTGGTGTAGGGAATCAAAATCAAATGAGATATTGGGGTGTCTAGGTGGTACAGTGAATAAGAGCCCTGGCCCTGGTGTCAGGAGGACCTGAGTTCAAATCCGGCCTCAGACACTTAACACTTACTAATCCGGTCACCTTGGGCAAGTCACTTAACCCCAATTGCCCTGTCTTCACTCCTGTAAAAAAAATCAAATAAGATAACAGATATTGAGACTATCTAATAAGATAATAGATGCAAGGCACTTTGCTTACTATAGATAACTATACAGATGATAGCAACTAATCCCTCCTCTTATGGTTATCATTATTTATGATGGGCCCGTGACTCCAAAGAGACTGTGAATATCTTTATGCTTCTACTTTTAATGCCTGCCTCTGGCTCATAATATTGTAGTAAATTACTTATGTGTCTTTGGAAACAGCTTTGGCTATCTTTCCCATACTCTGGCTGTGGAAGTTCTGTAACTCATCCTTTAGAGGTTGCAGCTGTGCCTTTCAGCAGCGGAAACACAGCTCATTTTTGTTCTGGTGATGTCTCCCTCAGTTCATCTGGTTTCATATTAAAGATTTTGTACTCTGTTGTCTTCCAGGATCCAGAATTTTATATTTTCATTCCCCAGTCACAGTTACCATTAGATCAGCTCACTCAGTTCAGATTATTTTCCTCCATCTTTTTTTATGGATGTGACTCTATGAAACTTGATTTTTCTTTCTTATTTTCATCCTTCTATTTGTTTGTGGATTTTAATTCCCACTTCTACTCTTCAGATGTGTCACACTGAATATGAAATTTCAGCTATTAAGATAACTTAAACAAGTTGATCCTCCCATCTGCCCCATTTTGTTATTTTTGTTTGTTTGCATTATGTATATCAAAGAGAAGTTGAAAATGAGCATTTTATGATTTGGTTATTCCTCCTAAATTTAAAAGCCATCTAGTTTGTTAGCGCTCAGAATCATTACTAAATTTTTTTTTAATTCAATTAAAATGATTGGGACTGTGACATAATGAAGATAGCACTGGGTTTAGAGTCTTAGGACCAGGTTCTGTCACCTGCTATGTGTATGGCATTGTGGTGTAGTCACTTCTCTACTTTGAGTTTCAGTTTCTTTACCATGAAAAAGGGAACAATAACATCTGCTTTAGCTTTCTCACAAGATTCTTACCAGCATGAAAGAATTGGCAAAGCAACATAAATTGTAAATATCATGCTAACAAACACTTTCAAGTACCTGATAAGTAACTACAGCATATCACATGAAAATCTGCTGAAGAGAATTAGAATGGTTAGCTTAGCAAAGACTCAAGGAGATTATCATAGATGTGTTCAATAATTAGAAGGCTAAGAGGATATAGCCCTGAGTAGTTTAGTGGCACAGTAGAGTGTAAGGCCTGGAGTCAGCAAGACTCATTTTCCTGACTTTAAATCTATCCTCAAATACTTACTAGTTGGGTGACCCTGGCTAAGTCACTTAATAAACCATATTCTTCTTAATATCACAAATTCTGGATGCATCCACCAATCCCAACACTTCTTAGGGGTTAGGGAGGAATGATGAAGTTTGAAGTTTAAAGTCTGTGTTTTTTTCTGAATGAGAGTTAATGCTAGGCTTTAACAATGCTTCTGTCTTATGATGATTTATCTATATTAAACATTTATTCCAAATATATATGGAGGCTTAAGTAATTAAGGAACCCAGGAGAGAATGAGGTTGAGGGGGATAGTTATTCTAGGGAGTGGTCAAAAATATGATTGTATGAATAAATATATATATAAGTAATATAAATACATTGAATCATAATAAATAAATAAATAAATAAATAATCTAAATTCTAAAAATGCAATTGTATTTATTGTATAAATGTATAAATAAACAAACTCTAACGTGGTAGGACAATGGGACTTCCCACAAACTTGCAGAACTAATCATAAAGAAGCAGCAGCAGTTTTTCAGGGCAGAGCCAAGAAGGCAGAGAGAAATTAGGTATTTTCCTGAGCTCTCCCAAGTTTCCCTCAGAAACCATTGTTTCAAATCAATCCTCTAAACTGATTCTGGAGTGACAGAACCTATAGGAATATGGAATGAAACAATTTTCCAGCTTTGAAGGACTTCAGAAAAAATTTGTCATGTGAGTACAGTGCAGAACACACCAGAGCAGATGGTATCTGGGCAAACCGGGGAGGGGGGGAATCTTAGCCTCAGCACCAATCAACAACTGAGACCCCTTGGTCCTTGATCAGCAGGTTGGTGACATAATAAGCCACCTGTGAGGTCTCCAACCCCAGCACAAAAGGCACATTGCCACCCCAGAAACCAGACAATAATATGTAGAAGCAATGCAGAGCCTGAGCACCTAGTGCCTGAGCACTGCAGCACAGTGAGCAAATCACCAGAACCAGAGGCCTGTATCAACAATCCAATATTCACAATGCCTACAGTAACTATAAATATGCTAAAATGGTTATTAATCACAAAATATACCAGACTCTCTACATGGAGAATAAAGCTAGAACGTTAATTCAAATACCAAAAAACTGAGACCCAAAACCAGAAAGTCAAAGCCATCACAGTAGCGATGAGGTTGCCACATGTAGTTAATGTAGTAAACACCCACATTCTCCAGCCTACAAAACAGAACAGGTTACCTCAGGCAAAGGTCCTCCTTTCCCCACTCTCCTCAACTGCTCAGTGTGCAGGAAATGTGGTCCCAGCAGCTCTGGGGGCAGTTCCTGTCCCTGGCAGTCCTCAGCAGGAATCTTAGCAGAAATTCTGGCTGGCTTAAAAAAGGAAGGAGTTTGCTCTGCCACAACAGGCAAGCTGCTGCTGCTGCTGTTGCCTGCTGCTGTCAGCCACACTCTAGATTGACTTCTGCTTCCCCTTGCCCCACCCATTCCTGTTATGTCAGCAAATTTAAGGGGCATGGAAGATCTTTAAATCCAATAACCCTTACTAGGCCCCAGAACACAAAGTCAGGGACCAGGTCCCTGCCCCCAACCAAGAGAAGCTTGGGACAATGCCCTTGTGATGCAGGAGAGGAGTTCAACTTTGAAAGCCACAGAACTGACAAAAATAAAATGAGCAAGAAGCAAAAGAGAACCTTGACCAAAGAAAGTTCCTATGGTCAGGGAAGATCAAAACACAAATGCAGAAGAGGACAGTAATATCAAAAATCTATGTGTGAAACCTCAAAGAAGAATATGAATTGTTCTCAAGGTGAAAAAGCCTTCTTGGAAGAGTTCAAAGAGGATTCTAAAAGTCAAATAAGAGAAGTAGAAAGAAAATTGGGCAAAGAAACAAGAAGTATGCAGAAACAAGAGTCAATAGTTTGGAAAAGGAAGGACAAAAATTGACTGAAGAAAACAATTCCTTAAAATATAGCTGGCCAAACAGGAAAAACAATTCCTTAAAAAGTAGAATTGGCCAACTGGAAAAAAAGAGGCACAAAAGCTAACTGAAGAAAAAACAATTTTAAATTAGAATTGGGCAAGTGGAAACTAATAACTCTAGGAGACATCAAGAATTAATCAAAGAAAATGAAAAGGATAAAACATATAAAAGAAAATGTAAAATACCTCACTGGAAAAATAACTGACCTAGAAAAATAGATCCAGGAAAGATAATTTAAGAATTATTGCCCTACCTGAAGGCCATGAAAAAATAAATAAAAAGCCAGAATAACATTTTCAGAAATTATAAATGAAAACTGTCTAGATATCCTAGACCTAGAGGGTAAAATTATCTTTGAAAAAATCCACCAGGGGCAGCTAGATGGCGCAGTGAGTAGAGTGCTGGCCCTGGAGTGAGAAGGACCTGAGTTTGGATCGGGCCTCAGACACTTAACACACACAAACAAAAACATAGCTGTGTGACCTTGGGCAAGTTACTTAACCCCAATTGCCTTCCAAAAAGAAAAAAATAAAATAAAATAAGAAAGAATCCACCAGTCACCTCCTGAAAGAGATCCCCAAATGAAACCTCCAAGGAATATTGTAGCCAAATTCCAGAATCATCAAAAAGAGAAAATACTGCAAGCAGCCAGAAAGAAACCCTTAAAATATTGTGTAGATACAGTCAGTGTTGCATAGGATTTAGCAGCTTCTACATTAAAGGATGTGAGGACTTGGAATATGATATTCTGGAAAGCAAAGAAGGTTGGATAAGAAACAAGAATCAAAGCAAAACTGAGCTTAATCTTTCAGGGGAAAAGATAGATATTCAATGAAATAGAGGGGATTCAAACATTCCTGATGAAAAGAACAGAACTGAACAGAAAATTTTATCTTCAAATACAAGACTCAAGATAGAAAGGTAAACAGGAAAGTGAAAAAATTGATGTGTTATTTAAGAAGGTTAAAGTATTTACCTTCCTACAAAGGAAGGTGATACCTGTAACGCTTGAGAATGAAAAATTTTAGTGTAGTTAGAAGGGGTCTACATGGGTAGAAAGTGTGGGTATAAGTTGACTTTGATATGATACAAAAATAAAAGGATAAAAAAAGTTTTATATTGGGAGAAGGAAAAAGAGATTCAAAGGATAAATTACATCACATGAAGAGGCAAAAAGGATCTATTACAATAGAGAGAAAGAAGGGAGGGAAGGTGAGCATTCTTTGAACATTACTCTCTTCACATTTGGCTTAAAGAGGGAATGGAATACATATTCAATTGGCAATAGATATTTATCTTTCCCTATAGGGAAGTAGGAAGAGAAAGGGGAAAGGAAAGGGCAAGGGGCTGATAGAAAGGAGGCCAAATTGAGTGAGATGGTGGTGGGAAGCAAAAATAAATAAATAAATGGTGAGGAGGGACAGGGTGAAAGGAGAGAGAAACCTATAAACAGAGGAGGAAATAGGATAGAAGAAAATACAGTTGGTAATCATAACTGTGAATGGGAATGGGAACAAAACAGAAACAGAATGGGTTAAATATCATGATCCTACCATATTTTGTTTATAAGAAACTAATTTGAAGCAGAGAGATAGACACAGAGTGAAGGTAAAAAATTGGAGCAGAATATATTATGTTTCATCTGGAGAACAAAAAAAAAAGTAGGACTAGTAATCCTGATCTGAGACAATGCAAAAGCAAAAATAGTCCTAATTAAAAGAGATGAGGAAGGAAACTGCATCTTGCTATAAGGTACTATAGTCAATGATGTAATATCAATACAAACATGAGTGCATCAAATATGCAGATTCTTAGAGGACAAGTTCAGTTAGTTATAGGAAGAAACAGACATCAAAACTATAATAGTGGCAGACCTCAACCACCCTCTGTCAAAAATAGATAAGTCTAACCACATTTCCATCACCAAACTAAAAGAAACCATATGATTGTCTCAACACATGCAGAAAAAGCTTTTGACAAAATGTGACAACCATTCCTATTAAAAACACTAGTAATCACAGGATTATTCATAGGTAGGCCAAGCTCATATAATAAAAATGACAATTCCACCTAAATTAATTCACTTATTTAGTGCCATACCATTCAAACTATCAAAATATAGATACAGATAAAGATATAGATATTGACATAGATATGATATGGATATAGATATAAATATAGATATAAATAGATCTAGAAAAAAATACAGACAAAAGCCTTAGGGAAAGACAAAAGGTCAAAAATATTAGGGAAACTACTGAACAAAAATGCAAAGGAATGTACCCTAACTATATGAGATGTAAAGCTATGTTATAAAGTGACAGTCATAAAAACTATGTCATATTGGCCAAGAAATAGAGTGGTAGGTGAGTGGAATAGATTAGGTACAAGACACAGTAGTAAATGACTCTAATAATTTACTGTTTGGCAAGCCCAAAGAGTCAAGCTCCTAGATTAAGAACTCACTATCTGACAAAAAATTTCCAGGAAAAATGAAAATAGCAAGACAGAAACTACACATAGACCAATATCTGATATCATCTACCAACATAACCTCAAAATGGGTAGGAGATTGAGACATAATGAGCAAATGAGGAGATCAAGGAATAGTTTACCTTTCAGATCTATGGAGAAGGGAGGAGTTTATGCCCAAAAAAGATATAGAGAACATTATAAAATGCTAAATGGATAGTTTTGATTACATCAAATTTAAAAAAAAAATTATAAAACCGATGCAACCAAGATTAGAAGGATAGCAGTAAACAGGGAAATGATTTTACAGCCAATGCTTCTGATATAGGCCTCACTTCTTAACTATATAGATAACTGAGTCAAATTTATAAGAATACAAGTCATTCCCCAATTGATACATGGTCAAATGTTATGAATAGTCAGTTTTCAGATGAAGATATTAAAGCTATCTGTAGTCATATGAAAAAATGCTGTAAATCACAAATAAATACAAATCAAAACAATTCTGAGTTACCACCTCACACCTATTAGATTGGCTAAAATGACAAATTAGGAAAATAATAAACACTGGAGAAAATGTGGGAAAATTGGAACATTAATGCATTGTTGGTAGAGCTGTGAACTGATCCAACCATTCTAGAAAGCAGTCTGGAACTGTGCCCAAAAGACAATTAAATTGTGCATACCCTTTGACCCAGCTATAGCACTTCTAAGTCTGTATCCCACAGAGATCACACAAAAGGGAAAAGGACCCATGTGTACAAAAACATTTATAGCAGGTCTTTTGGTGATGGCCAAGAATTAGAAATTGAGGGGATACCCATCAATTGGGGAATGATTGAAAAAACTGTGGTATATGAATGTAATAAAATACTATTATACTATAAGAAATGATGAGCAAGAGCTTTTTAGAAAAACCTGGTCTTACATGAACTGATGCTAAGCAAAGTGATGAGAACCAAAAAAAAAAAAAACATTATACACAGTAGCAGCAAAATTTTGTGATGAAAAACTTTGATAGACTTGGTTCTTCTCAGCAATACAATGATCTAAGACAATTTCAATATCTCATGTTGGAAAATGTCGTCCACATTTTGAGAAAGATCTATGGAGTATGAATGCAAATAGAAGCATACATTTTTTACTTTTTTCATTTTTGTCTTTCTCACGTTTTTGCCCTTTTCTTCTGCTTTTTTTTTTCATAACAGAACTAATATAGAAATATGTTTAAAATGATTGTACATGTACTTTTTATACTAAATGTCTTGCCATCTTGCGGATAGATTAGGAGAGAGAGTGGGGAAAAGATTTTGAAATAAATATTGAAAACCTAAAAAAATAAATTATAAGAAAAAATAGGCAGTATTATTTTCTATAAGAGTTAGTGAGAGCCTGGTGTTTACCTCATAGAATGATCTCTACTATACCCAGATATATAGAGATAGAGATAGATATGTATATATGTACACACATATATATGAATATATATCTCAGAGGGAGATGAGTATTATATTATGAGCACCTTATAGATCAGTCAGTCAATAAGCATTTATTAAACCCACTATGTGTCAGGCACTATTATATGTCCTAGGGATACCAAAAATAAATAAATAAATAAGAAAAGAAGACAATCCTTGTGACAAAAATAGCTGCTTATAAGTTACTGGGTTTTAACTGGGACTTGAAGGGTGTAGAGAATGGAGGTGAATAGGGAGAGAATTCTAGTCATATGTGATAGGCAAAATGCATGGGATCAAAAATCAGATTGCCTTCTGCGAAGAACAGTAAATCCTTATTAACGTAAAAAGCCAGGCATTGGGTACAAATACTCCCTGGGTGCTACAACAGTAAGACCAAGCTTAGTAAACAAGATAAAACTTAGTTTACAAGGTAACACTACTTTGCTAAATGTCCTTTGCTCACTTGAGCTAGATTACTAGCAAATGGATAAACAAAGGAATTTTCAGTAAGATATATTTCCCAGGTTTCTAGTTTGGGCTCAATCCAGCAGAAATGAGGGGCATGTGTGTGACCTGGAACCTCTCTGTGAGAGATTTTTTTTTTTTTTTTTTGCTTTTTGGAGGGGGGAAGGTGAGGCAATAGGGGTTAAGTGACTTGCCCAAGATCACACAGCTAATAAGTGTTAAGTGTCTGAGGACAGACTCAGGTCCTCCTGACTCCAGGGCCAGTGCTCTGTTCACCGAGCTGAGCCACCTAGACTCCCCCAATGTGGAAGAGATTCTTTTGACCTTTTAAAATAATCATTTCTCCTATTGGTACAAAATGCGACTTTGGCAAATCTACATTTCATCACCATTGCTAGAACATAAGACTCTGAGAGAAGAGAAATTTCAAAAGCCAACTTGAACTTCCATAAATTTCACCCTAGGTCCACATCTTAAGACATGTAAATCATGTAAATGAGGAACTTTGAATGGTTTTCATCATTGATAGGAAGTTAATTTAAAAGTCAATATTTTGTCTCTATTTAAGACCGTATTATATATCTAAGAAAACAGTGATGTTGATTTTTTCAAATATCTTCCTAAAATGAGTGATTACAAAATTCAAGCTCTGTAACAATACATGTATAATTCTTCTCATCTAGTTGTATCGGTCAAGATTTTGCCTGTATCATGCTCATAATTATATTACTATATTACTGGTGCCCAATGCTAAATTAGGACAACCTTTCATGGAAAAGCATCATTAATGCAACTTTTTTTTGAGGGTCATACGTTGGAGTTTATTATTTAAGTTGAAGAACAGGTTATGGGGCAAGGGAGGAGACAGGGAGACAAGAGCCTCTCATCTCTGTCTGCTCTAGATGGGTTTGATCCTGATTTCTGAGCCTTGGGTCAGGGCACACATGGAAGCACATGCTAAGATAAAGTTTCTGGGGTATAGGTTGTGGAAAACATGGGGGATGGCCAGTTACACATCCAGCCAGATGTGGGGGCTGGGATTCTCCTTGGATCAGTAGCACCACTTCCTTTTAGGAACTGAAGCATAGTGCTAAGTTCCATCCCACATGTTTCTTATAAAACATTACTGAATTTAAAGTCTTTGTGCTAAAGAATTCTTTCATCGCCTCTCTAACTTCTCTAACTTTGCTTCTAGTTTCTTTGAATATGCATCCAACTTATAAGCTGCCTGCTCAAGAGCTGCTACTTGCTCCTCAATTAAAGTGATCTGATCCACAAAAGGCTGAAGTGCTGCATGCTTCTGGTTTAAGTCCTTTAGGTTTCTACTTATGTTTATTGCAGTATCTGTCATTTCTAGATATTTCAAGCTAATCGGTTTGTTCATATTTTTCAGAAGATTATAATTTTCACTGGTGGCTGTCAGCTTGCCTGTCAGGTATGTGGCCAATTTGGAGAATGTGCACTGGCACAGCCCCATGATGTTCAAAACAGTGGTTCCTGTGACCTCCTTAGCCATCTCCACCATGGCATCGTCTAGGCCAGGGAAGGGAGGAAGGAGAAAAAATAAAGGGAAGGATAAGGACGGGGAAGAGGGCAGAGAAAGGAGGGGGAGAGGGAGAAGGAAGGGGAAGGGGAGAAGAATGGGGAGAAAAGACAATGCAACTTATTTCAATAAGGCAATTTCATGGGAATATGATAGTTTGGATAAATTATTGGTTAATTCATTACATTTTTTTCATTAAAATGCAAATATAAATATTTATATTATATGTATATATGTATATAAATATAAAAATATAAAAGAGAGAACATTTGCAAGTACTATAAATTACAAGCAAATATGTCTAGAGTTGTATCTCAGGTTTTAAACTGACCAATACAAGGGAGTTGAAAGAAAGGGGGTTTTGTAAAAATGACTGAATCTAAAAAGAGTGAAGGCAAAGGAAGGGTAAAAGGGAGAACTAAGAAGATATAAATAATCAGTACCAAGAATCCATTTATTTTGTAGCTGCATAGTAATCATCAAATAATTAATAAGTAATTTTTATGGGTCCTGCTAGGTAGCACAGTGCATAGAATGCTATGTCTGGATTCAGGAAGACCTGATTTCAAATCTGGTCTTACTGGCTGTGTGACCCTAAACAAGTCAGTTTCACCCATTTTTTTTTTAAATCAAATTAGCCAATGGTTTTTCCTCACTAAACTAGCTCCCATAGTTATCTATGAATTCATTTCTTATTCCCATTCTTTCCTTGATTTTCAGTATTTATATTTTGGTATTTAATTAAGTATCTTTAATTTGTATTTTGTTTGTTTGTTAGTTTGCTTTATTTTGCTTTTTAATGCCTGCCTAATTTCTAGATCTAATCTTTCTCTTTTATTGATGTAAGCATTTAGAGGTAGAAATTTTTCACAAACACTTTTTATCTGCATCCCACAAACTTGCCTATGGGATATGAATTCATAATTCATGGTATCTTATGGATAATTGTAGTTTCCTTGTTTATCACTTTGATTTAATTATATTTTTTGCTTTTGCTTTTGTTAGGCTGAGATCATGATTGCTGCCTCTGTCTTTTTCACTTAACTGAAAAAAAAAAAAAAACAGCTTCTCCAGCCTTTTATTTTCACTCTGCTGTGTTTTTCTATTTTAAGTGTGTTTCTTGTAAACAGCATATTGCTGGACTTTGCCTTCTAATACATTCTACTATATTCTGTTCATCCCATTCACAAGAACAATTGCTGTTTAATTCTGTCCATCCTATTCCCTTCTCTTTATCCTTCTATCCCTCTTTTTTAACCCTGTACCTCCTCATTTTTTTTCCCATTTTGACCACTGCCTCCCTTAAAATGCCCTTCCTTTTATTACCCTACCTTATTTTCTTTCAGGCCCTACCACTCCTATTTTCCTGTTAGGTAAGAGGCATTTTCTATACATTATTCTCTCTTGGATAAGAATGATTTTCAATCATTAGCACTTCCTCTTCATTTCCCCTCCATTTTAAAAACTTGTCAGTGTGCCTCATTTATGTGAACTTCTTTTTCCTATTTTTCTCCCTTCTCTCATCTTCTAATATGTCTCTCTTTTTCAGATGTCCAGTTTTTTAGATAACCCAGACATAATAGACCCATACCCATATTCTTCTAAGTATATGACTTATATGTATATGTATATGACTTATATGTCCTAAGGAGGAAAAAAAGTCTTGAGGGTTACATATATCATCTTCCCATTTGGAAATATTAATAGTTTAAATTTAAGTGCTTCATGGTTTCTCACTCATGTTTTTTATATGTCTCTTGAGTCTTGTGTTTGAAAGTCAAATTTCCTATTCAACTTTGGTCATTTCATTAGGAATGCCTGAAAGTCCTCTAATTCATTAAATATCCATTTTTTTCCCTTATAAGGGCAGCAAGATGGCCCAGTGCTGGGTCTGGCATCAGGAAAATTCAAATTCCTGAGTTCAAATCTAGCCTCAAATATGGACTAGCTGTGTGACCCTGGGCAAGTGTAACTCTGTTTCCCTCAGTTTCCTCATCTGTAAAATGAGCTGGAGAAGGAAATGTCAAAACATGCCAGTATCTTTGCAAGAAAATTTCAAATGGGGTCACAAAGAGTCAGACATGACTGAAACAACTGAAAATCAAAAGGTTTATACGAGGTTTTACTATGTATGTTATACTTGGTTGTACTCCTAGCTCCTTTGACTTTCAGAATATCACTTTCTAAGCCCTCTGTTTCTTTAAGATGGTAGTTGCTAAATATTGTGTGATTCTGACTGTGGCTTTATGATATTTGAACAATTTCTTTCTACCTGATCTAAGGGCTTTCAACTTGATCTCAGAGCTCTGGAATATGACAACAAGATTCTGGAAGTTCTTATTTTGGGATTAAGTTCAGAAAATGATTGGGGGATACTTTTGATTTCTCTTTTGCCACTTGGTTCTAAAATAGTTGGGCATTTGTTCTTTATGATTTCTTAAAATGTGATGCCTAGGTTCTTTTTTTATCATTGTCTTAAGTTTATCCAATAATTCTTAAATTGTCTCTCCTTAAAATATTTGCCATGTCAGTTGTTTTTCTGTTGACATATTTCACATTTTTTTCTGTTTCAGTAGTCTTTTGACTTAGTTTTATTATTTATTGATATCTTATTAAGTCCTTAGCTTCAACTTGACCAATTTTTATTTTTAAGAAGTCATTTTTCTTCAATGAGATTTAGAAATTCTTTTTAAAAAATTGGAAATTCTGATTTTTAGGTGTTATTTTGTTAGTATTTTTTGCCTTTGTTAACACTTCTCTTGCCTTGATTACTTCTTTTCCCAGTTTTCCTATACCATTCTTATTTGATTCTTCTTTTTTTATTTTGAAATTTATTTTTCTATTTAAATTTAAATAGCAAAACAAGTACACAATAGAAAAAGAAACATAAACAAATATCAAAACAAATTTGAATTAAGAAAAGAAAAAAAAAGCATTGTCATGTGTGTAGCATAAAAGAGGATTCAAAATACACAACAATAAATTTCCATTTCAAGAAACCCTATATAATAAATACTACCATTTTGTTAAGAGCTGTTCTCTTTTTCCTTGATTTCTTGTAAGTATTCTTTTTTTCCCCTGTTGTGGCTCCCTGTTATACACTTTTTACTTTCTTATTTTCCTCCTCTACCATCCCTAGAAGGCTACAATTAAGTTTCTGTTTTTACACACACACACACACACACACACACACACACACACACACACACACATATGTATATATATATATATATATATATATACATATGCATACATAGACACATATTTGTGTGTATAAGGTTGTAATAGCAAGCAAAATGGTACTTAACTCATTGTTTCAGTTATTCAAGTACTTAGGTCCTTGTTTCAGCTATTCAAGTTCCTTTGATCCCTGCCTGTGATTTGGAGGAGGGAGGAACTTGCTGAAGCAACAGGAAAGGTAGAATGGGAAGGAAAAGAAACATATAAAAGCAGGAGCACAAACTAGAACCAAGTAGAAATGAGAGAGAGAATACTTGTGGTGTTGGCACTCTGTTCTGTGTTGATTTGTGTCTGTTGACTTGGGATTGTGTTACTTTGTCAGATAGAAGTACCCTGCCTGTTGACTTGTGTTGATTTCACCAACAGAAAGTGAATTGATATGATAGTGCCAGCAGTGTGTGTGAATATTGTTGTGACTCTGCTAAGCTTTGTCTTCCCAGAAACAGAAACTGTTGAAGGGCTTGAAGAGAACTAGTCATTGTGAGCTTTGATATGGAACAGGATCTGGCACAAGAGCTGAGACCTGCCTACCTGTGAATCCTGGTGACAGTTGGGTGAATTTAGGCAAGAGCTGGGAGCATGGAAGAGGAATCATGTAGTTTGGAAGTCAACTCTGAGTCAAGATAAAATGACTTTTACTTGGGTACTTAGTGATGACTGATGAGATTATGGCTTACTGTGACCTAGGGGTGGGAGACCTTTGTATTTTCTACTTTGTAGTCCTAAAGGATGATTGCTTCTAAAGGATGATTGAGTTAAGGATGATTGGAAGCCAGTCTCCAATCAAGATGAAAGAAGACTTTAGATGGGTACTTTATATTGTTTGATTCAGATTGTGATTTACAAAATGATATATTTTGTTTGAGACTATGTGCCCACTTTAGTAATAAGTTGTCATGTGATACTGTTGTGAATGTTGTACTTTGGTTTCTGTGAATGTTTTGCTTTAGTTTATTGCTGAATAAATAGAGAGTTCACTACACAATGTGATCAGAACCTTAAAAATATTCACAGCAGCAGTCCTCAGAAGAACTGCATGTGCTTGGCTTTACAAATGTGTGTGTGTGTGTGTGTGTGTGTGTGTGTCCATATTTTTTTACCAATACAACTGGTCTATTCTTAGACCACAGAAATATTTGAATCTTATTCCAGCTAGCTATTTTAGATACTCCAAATCAACATTGATGAATATAGCTAACATCTAGTGTAATTTCCCTATTTTTCTCTTTTGATTAAATCTCTTTTAAGGGGGCAGAGCTAAGATAGCAGAGTAAAAGTAAGAACTTGCTTCAGCTCCTGCTACAACCACTTCTAATGCCGGTAAAAAAATAACTCTAAACAAATTTTAGAGCTACAGAACCCACAAAGTGACAGAGAGAAACAAAGCTCCTAATGAAGGCATCCTGGCTGGCCAGCAGGAAGGGTCTATTGCACCAGACTGGGAGCCGAGCACAGTGCTGCATGAGCGGTGTGGTCCCAGACCAGGCAGATATGAATAGCAACACAGACTGGCCAGTGCAGATTTTAGGAAAGTGAATCACTGGCCTGCCTTTGGAGCTACTGGCCTACAGATCTTTGGGGAACTAAACAACAGTTCAGAGGGTAATCACTCCTGCTTTGACTTGCTGATATCTGGGTCACAGTCTTGGGTGATGGTCCTGGGGTGAGGAATGCCAGGGTACCAAAGCTTGTGGGGATTGTAGGAAAAGAACATTCCTCATAACTCTGGCAACTGTGAAAACCCACAGCTCTCTCCACTCTGGAAGCAGAGTTCTACCATGGCAAAAGAGCTCAAAAGTCAAGTAATATCAAGTCATCTTGGCTGACAAGATAAGCAAGCAGAGGAAATGCAATCAGACCATAGAATCCTTAAAAAAAAAACAGATTGCAAAGATGGAAAGGGTATTTTAAAAGCTCAATGAAGAGAATAATTCCTTCAAAATTAGATCAGAGCAAATGGAAGCTAATGACATTATGAGAAATTAAGATACTATAAAACAGATCCAAACAAACAAATAAAAAATAGAAAGCAATATGAAATATCTCTTTGGAAAACCCACTGAGCTGGAAAATACATCCAGGAAAGGTAATTTAAAAAATCATTGGACAACTAAAAGCCATTATAAAAAAAAGATTAAATATCATCCTTCAAGAAATTATAAAGGAGAGGAAGACTCATATGTACAAAAATGTTTATAGCAGCTCTTTTTGTGGTTGCAAAGAATTGGAAATTAAGGGTATGCCCATCAATTGGGGAATGGCTAAAGACATTGTGGTATATGCATGTAATGGGATATTATTGTGCTATAAGAAATGAGGAGCAGACGGACTTCATATTTACCTGGAGAGGCTTATATGAACTGATGCTGAGTGAGAAGTGTAGAACCAGGAGAAATTTGTATACAATCACAGACACAACATATGTGTGATGACCAACTATGACAGACTGGACTCTTCTCAGCAATGCAGTGATATAATCAATCCCAAAAGACTCATGATGGAGAGAGATGCCTACATCCAGAAAAAGAACTAGACAGAACTGAGTATGAATCCTGATTGAAGAAAACTACTCAATCTTTTTCTTTTTATTGATTGGTTTTATTTCCTCTTTACCATTTTTCATTCCATCTAGTACAATACACCTTTGTAACCTGATTAATGTCTAATGTGAAAGTATTTGCAGATCCTATACTGGATAATATGCCATCGTGGGGGGTGGGGGGGGAAGGAAAATTTGAAACTCAAGGAACTATGGAATTGAATCTTGTAAACTAAAAATAAACAAACAAATTAGTTTAAAAAAGAAATTCTCAAGGAAAATTGCCCTAATATTCTAGAACCAGAGGGCAAAATAGAAATTGAAAGAATTCACCAATTGCCTCTTGAAAAATATCCCGAAAAGTAAATTTCTAGGAATACGGCAGCCAAATTCCAGAGTTTCCAGGTAAAGGAGAAAATACTGCAAGCAGTTAGTAAGAAACAATTTGAGTATCGTGGAAACACAATCAGGATAACACAAGACCTAGTAGCTTCTATATTAAGAGATCAAAGGGCTTGGAATATGATATTCTGGAGGTCAAAGGAACCAAGATTCAAACCAAGAACCACCTACCCAGCAAAAGTGAGTATGATACTTCAGAGGAAAATATGGTCATTCAATGAAATAGAGGATTTTCAAGCACTCTTGATGAAAAAAAGGAGAGCTTAACAGAAGATTTGACAAGAAGGAAGAGAAGCATGAGAAGGTAAACAGGAAAAAGAAATCATAAGGAACTTATTAAAGTTGAACTATTTACATTCCTACATGGAAAAACAATAATTATAACTCATGAGGCATTTTCTCAGTATGAGAACAGTTGAAGGATTTATATGAGTTTGTGTGTATGTATACATACATACATATATGTATGTATAGAAGGGTGTATACATGTCAGTGTATTTATATGTCTGTACATGTATACATAGACAGAAGGCACCGGACAAGTTGAATATGAAGGGATAATATATTAAAAATTAAATTAAGAGGTGAGAGAGGAATATATCGGGAGAAGGAAAAAGGGAGAGATAGAATAGGATAAATTATCTCATATAAAAGAGGTAAGAGGAAACTTACAATGCAGGGGAAGAGTAGGAATGTGAAAGGGAGTGGTTAACCTTACTCACATTGGATTTGGCTTAAGGAGGGAATAATATACACACTCAGTTGGGTATCTTACTCTACAGAAAAGTAGCAAAGAAGGGGATAAGAGGGGGGATGGTGGAAGGTGGGGCAGATTGGGGGAGAAGGTAGTTAGAAGCAAACACATTTTAAAAGGGACAGGGTCAAAGTAGAAAATAGAATAAGTGGGTAGCAGGATGGCATGAAGGGAAATATAGTTAGTCTTTCACAATACAACTACTATGGAAATGTTTGGTGTAACTACACATGCACAGCCTATATTAAATTGCTTGTCGTCCCAGTGGGGGAAGGTGCTGAAGGAAGAAAGGAAAAAAAAATTTGGGAATCAAAGTTTAAAAAAATAATGTTAAAAAATGCTTATTTACATGCAACTGGGAAATAAGATATAAAGGCAATGGGGTGTCGAAATCTAGCTTGCCATACTAGAAAGTTGGGGTGGGTGGAGGATATAAGAGAGAACATATTGGGGGAAAGGGTATTTGGTAAGCTCACTATATTGGGGAGTGTAGGGGAAAGATGGGGACAAAATTTATACCTCAAAATCTTGTGGAAATGAATGTTGAAAATTAAATATAAATAAAGAAATAATACACACACATATGTATATATGTGTATATATATATATATATATATATATATATATATATATATATATATATATTTAATATATTTTAGCCTCATCTTTGTCCCAGATCATGATTGCTCCCCCTGCTCTTTCTTTCCTAACCAATTCTACTCCTGATCTTTACTTTATATATTGGAATATGCCTTATTTCTTATCCCTCATGACTCCTCTACTTTACTGCTACCTGTTAGTTTGCTCTCCTCTTACTCAATCAACCCAGCTCCAAAGATCTCTTCCTTGTCTTCCCATTCCCCAATTATCCTATTCTGTCAACCTCCCCTATAAAATTCCCTCCCTTATCCCCTCCCCCTCCCTATTTCCTTAGGTTTTTTTATTTATTTCTGAATTTAGAAGATGTTTATTCCCTTCTAGATATAAATGTATTGTTCTCTATTGAACCCATTCCCAATGGAAGTAAGGTTCCAGAACTACCAGCCTTCATCCACCAGCTAATTCCTCTGTATCAGTTCTTCCACTTGCACTACATTTTAATAAAAAAAATACTTTTTTTAAACCTCTTGCTAAATGGTTTAATTTTTTTAGACATTTGATTTTAAAACTTTGAATGCCATATTCTTTCCTTCCCTTACTGGGAAGATAGGCAATTCAATATAGATTGTACATGAGTAGCTATGCAAAACATTTCCATAGTGGTTATATTGTGAAAGACTGACTATATTTCCCTCCAACCTATCCTGCCCTCTACTTGTTCTATTCTCTACTTTGACCCTGTCCCTTTACAAAAGAGTGTGCTTTTAACTTCCCTCCTCCCAACTTGCCCTACCCTCCATCATACTCCCTCTCATTCCCTTCCCTCCTACTCTCTTTAGGGTGACATACCTTATTTGGTGTGTATGTCATTCCCTCCCTAAGCCAAATTCAATGAGAGTATGGTTGAGCCATTCCCTTTGGCCTTCCTGTTCTTCCCCTCCATTGTAACAGTTTCCATTTACCTCTACTATATGAGATAATTTACCACATTCTGTCTTTCCCAATCTCCTCTCATTATATTCCTCTCTCACATCTCAATTTCAACTTTTAAATATCATCCCTTCCTATTCAAATGGTCCTGTGCCCTCTGTCTATGTATGCCTGTACACACACACACACACACACACACACACACACACATATATATATATATATATATATATATATATATACACACTCACATATGTATTCATAAGCACATATGCCCTCCTACATAGACATATACGTGTATGTATACATATTTAGATACATTTATTGTATCCATATGTAGTATATATACACACATACATACATTTATATATACACTTTTCCACAATGTGTATACACACACACACATACATTTATATTCCCTTCAACTGTTCTCATACTGAGAAAAGTTTCACATGTTACAATGATAATTTTTCCATGTAGGAATATAAATAGTTCAACTTTGATAAGTTTCTTATGATTTCCTTTCCCTGTTTACCTTATGCTTCTCTTGCTTCTTATATTTGAATGTCAAATTTTCTATTCAACTCTGATCAGGAAAGCTTGAAATTTCCTGTATTTCATTGAATAGCTATATTTTCCTTTGTAACATTATACTCTGTTTAACCAGGTAGGGTTTTTTTGTTTTTGTTTGTTTGTTTGTTTGTTTTTAAAGCAATTGGGGTTAAGTAACTTGCTCAAGGTTACATAGCCAGTCTTTATTTATGTGTGGGTGCTCATTTTCTGAGGCCGGATTCGATCCCGGGTCATCCCAACTCTGGGGCCGGTGCTTTTACTCACTGCGCCACTTAGCTGCCCCTGTTTCTTGGTTTTAATCCCAGCTCCTTTGACCTCCAGAATATCATATTCCAAGGAATTTTCTTTTGGAGATCTTTTTCAAGAGTTAATCGGTAAATTCTTTCAACCTCTATTTTCCCTGCTGGTTCTAAAACATTAGAGCAATTTTCCTTAAGAAATCCTTGAAGGATGATTTCTAGGTTCTTTTTTGATCATGATTTTCAGGTAGTCCAATAATTTTTAAATTATCTCTCTTAGATCTATTTTCCAGGTCAGTGGTATTCCCAATTATTTCACATTGCCTTCTATTTTTTCATTTGTTTGGATCTGTTTAATAGTGTCTTAATTTTTTCATATATCCACTAGCTTCCATTTGCTCCATTCTAATTTTGAAAGAATCATTCTCTTCAGTGAGCTTTTGAGATTCTTTTTCCATCTAGCAAATTCAGCTTCTTAAGGCATTCTTCTCCTCATTGGCTTTTTGAGCCTCTTTTGCCATTTGAGTTAGTCTATTTTTAAGGTCTTATTTTCTACAGTCAGGTTGTTCACTCTCTTTTCATGATTTTCTTGCATCATTCCCATTTTTATTCCCAAATTTTTCTCCATTTATCTTATTTGGTTTTCAAAATCATTCTTAAACTCCTTTATGGCTAGTAACCAGTTTATATTTTTCTTGGAAGCTTTTGGTACAGGAGTTCTGATTTTATTGTCTTCCTCCTATTCCATGCTTTGATACTTTTTTTTTCCCCAAAATAGGAATCTAAAGTCAGATTTCTGTGCTTGTTTTGCTTTCTTTGCTTCCCTATATTGCCACTCAATTACTTGACTTTTTTTTAGCTTTTTGTCACAGTAGAACTCTGATTTCAGGGAGGAGAGCTTTGTCCCGAATCACTGAGGTTTTTCAGGGCTGCCAGAGCTATAAGTTGGGTACCCTCTCAGAACACTCCACTATCTCTAGCACCTGGTCTCCCATCCCAGGAACTCCACCCTAGATAGTGATCCAAATCCAAGAAGTTTAAAGCCAGAGCAATTACCACTTAGAATGGTTGCTTGGTCCCCCTACAATCTATCTGCAGTGCAGGAGCTCTGAAGCAGCCATGCAGTGGTGGCTGCTGTACCTCAGCTGCTTTTCCCTCCAGGGTCAGAGGCCAGACTACACTCCTGGACCCCGTTTTCCCAAAGTCCACACTGACATATCATTTTTCCTTTGGCATTTCTCAGTTAATTCTAGAAACCACAACAGCTGCTGGCGATGCACTCTCTTGAAGTCCCTCCGCCCATGACTGGTCATGGCGGTCCTGAGGCTAAAACTGCAGGCTCACAAGGGGGCTGGGCTCTGCTCTCACTTTGTTGCAATAGAGCTTTCCTGTCTACCTTCCAGGCTGCCATCAGAGGGAGATTTGTTTCTTTCTGTCATTTTGTGGGTTGTGTAGCACTAAAGTTTGTTTAGAGTCATTTTTATAGGTATTTGACGTGGTTATGGGGGAGCACATGGAGTTTTCCTGCTTCCATGCTGCCATCTAAAATAGGTTATATTTTAAAAATCATATCATACTCAGATTTATCCCAATAATTCTTATGAACTACCCAATTATTAATAACAATCTTAGGCATATATTTTATACTCCCTCATATAAAAAGTAAACAATCTATAGTTATTGAGTGCCTTGTAATTAGTCTTTGATATGAACATTGTATTTCTCTTAACTCTTAAATGTAAACCTTCTATTAAGTTCAGTGTATTTTTGTTTTGTTTTTTTTGTATCATTTTTAATTAAAGAAATGCTTTAGGGGCGGCTACGTGGCGCAGTGAGTAAGAGCGCCGGCCTTGGAGTTGGGATGACCCGAGATCAGATCCGGCCTCAGAAAATGAGCACCCACACACAAATAATGACTAGCCGTGTAACCTTGAGCAAGTTACTTAACCCCAATTGCTTTAAAAAAATAAAAAAAATGCTTTATTAACTTCTGTTTTACATCATTCATTTCCACCAGATTTTGAGTTACAATTTTCCCCCCATTTTTCCCCTACCCACCCTCCCAGAATAGCAGTCCCAGAAGATATTGCTTCCTCCAATCTGCTCTCACCCATATCTTCTCCCATGCCCCTTCAACTTTTCCATTATAGCAAGGTGAATCTCTGTTCCCCAATGCACATCTTATCTCCCAACTACAAGCAAAAGAGTATTAATAATAGTATTTATATATATTTGAAACATTTAATGTTAAGGCCTCAAATTTCGAATCCATTCTCTTCCTCCCTTTTCACCCATTCCCTCTGAGAAGATAAGTAATTGAGTATATGTTGTACACGTTTAGCTATGCAAAATACTACCATAGTAAATATGTTGTACAAGGGTGCTTATAATTCCCTCCCACCCATCCCACCCCCCACCTGGTCCATTCCATACTTGATCCTGTCCCTCTTCTATAGTGGGTACTTCCAACCTCCCCTCCTCCCAAGAATGCCCTCCCATCCATCATCCCCCCTCTCATTCCCCTTCCCCCTACTCTCCTGCAGGGTGAGATATCCCATTTAGTATGTATGTCATTCTCTCCCTGAACCAAATTCAATGAAAATGTGGTTTTGCCTTTTTGCCTACCTATTCTTCCCCTCCCCTGCAGCCATTTCTCCTTGCTTCTTCTACATGAGATAGTTTACCCTACCCTGTCTCTCCCCATCTCCTCTTGCCACTTCCTCTCTCACCTCATAATTTCACCCCTTAAGTATCATTCCTTCCCATCAAATTCATCCTATGCCTTCTCTCCATATATAAGTGTAAACATATATATATATACACATTCAAATATGTATACACATGACCATACACCCTTCTTCCATTATTTTCATACTGAGAAAGGTTTCATCAATCACAGTTATTGTTTTTCCATATAGAAATGTAAATAGTTCAACTTTGCTAAGTTCCTTTTGATTTCTTTTCCCTGATTACTTTCTCAGGCATCTCTTGCTTCTTGTGTCTGGATGTCAAATTTTCTGTTCAACTCTGGTTTTTTCCTCAATAATTCTTGAAAGCCCTCTGTTCCACTGAATGACCCTATTTTCCCCTGAAACAAAATACTCAGTTTTGCTGGGTAGGTGAACCTTGGGTTCAGTCCCAGCTCTTTTGCCCTCTGGAATATCATATTCCATGCCCTTCAATCCCTCAGTGTAGAAGCTGCCAGGTCCTGTGCTATTCTGATTGTGTTTCCACAATATTGAAATTGTATCTTCCTGGCTGCTTGTAGTATTTTCTCCTTGATCTGGGGATTCTGGAACCTGGCTATAATATTCCTGGGAGTTTTCTTTTTGGGATCTTTTTCAGGAGGTGGATTCTTTCAACCTCTATTTTGCCCTCTGGATCTAAAACATCAGGGCAATTTTCCTTGAGAATTTCTTGAAGGGTGATTTCTAGGTTATTTCTTTGTTCATGGCTTTCAGGTAGTCCAATAATTTTTATATTGTCTCTCCTGGATCTATTTTCCAGGTCAGTGGTTTTTCCATGAGATATTTCATATTGCCTTCTATTCTTTCATTTGTTTGGATCTGCTTAACAGCATCTTGATTTCTCATAAAGTCATTAGCTTCTATTTGCTCTAGTCTAACTCTGAAGGAATGAATCTCCTCAGTACACTTTTGAGATTCTTTTTTCCATCTGGCAAATTCGACTTTTTAAGGCATTCTTCTCCTCATTGCCCTTTTGGGTCTCCTTTACCATTTGAGTTAGTCTATTTTTAAGGTGTTGTTTTCCTCAGTCAGGCTGTTGACCCTCATTTCATACTTTTCCTGCATCCTTCTCATTTGTCTTCCCAATTTTTCCTCCACTTCTCTTATTTGATTTTTAAAGTCCTTCTTAAGGTCCTCTATGGCCTGTAGCCCACTCATATTTTCCTTTGGGGCTTTTGGACCAGGATTTCTGACCTCACAGTCCTCCTCCTGTTCTATGCTTCGATCCTCTTTGCCCCCAAAATAGGAGTCTAATGTTCCATTTTTCTGTTTAATTTGTTTCCTTTGCCTTGGCATGTTGCCACTTAATTACTTGACTTTGGGGCTTGTTGCCACAGTAGGACTCTGCCACCCGAATGTGTGGGGGGACAATATCCATTTCTGGCAAGCTGGATAACCACCCCAAGACCTCCACCCCAGACTGCAATCCAGATCCAGGGAAGTTAAAGCAAGAGCAATTACCCCCCAAGACAGATTGCTGGATCTCCCTACTGTTCGCAGGCCAGGAGCTGGAACTGCCACTGAAAACTTCAAAATGGCATGTCTCCTCAGTGGGTTCTAGCCCCCAGTGGAGGAAGCCAACACATTCCCCAAATACTGGTCCCAATGTCCATAGGGCACTAACCTCTCACTTTGTCCTAGGCATGTCTGTGTTTATAGTTCTGGAATTGCCACAGCTGCTGGTGTTCTGGGGTCCCTCCAGCCAGCTGCTGGCCCAGCTGCTCTGCGGCTAAAACCGTAGCTCAAGCGGACCTGGGCTCGGCTCTCCACATGCTGTGCTACCAGTTCCCAGAGAACTGAGCTGGTACTTCCTGCAGGGCTGCTGGGCTGTCCTCAGTGGGAGGTTAGCTTCTCTGTGTCTTTCTGTGGGTGCTGGGGCTCCAGAAGTTGTTCAGAGTCCACTTTTACATAGTTTGGAGGTGATCTGGGGGGAGAGTGCCTTGGACTTGCTGTTTCTACTCCGCCATCTTGGCCTGAAAGTCTGAGGATGTATTAAAAATCCATTTTTTCCATTCGGCATTGTGGTTCACATTGATGAGTGTGAACAGGGTGCCCCTTAAACCTGGGAACCCACTCTAATTATATCTGAAGTAATAGTCTTAAAGGGTTCCCCTACACTGTTAATGTGAACATATATTTATAGTATATGGTTTTCTAGACTTAAATGAATTAATGTAAAGTAGAATGAGGAGAACCAGGAGAACAATTTATACACTAATAAAAACATTGTAAAAACCAACAAGCTTGAAAAATTTAAGAATACCAATCAATGAATGCAGTGGCCAACCATGATTCCTAAGAGCAGATGCTAAAGGATGCTACTCAGCTCCTAACAGAAAGCTGATTAACTCTGGACACAGAAGGAGATAATTTTGGATATGTGCACATAGTATCCCGTATCATTTATTTAGATATTTTTGGTTCCAACTACAGATCTTTTGCTTTTCTATATATAGTATCCCAACATCTGAAGTTTTTCATTGTTGCTTCTGCTAAGACTTCTCTGATTCTAATTGCTTTAATTATTTCTTGTTTTTTTGAATCAAGATTCTTTTTGATCATAATTTTCAGGTAGTCTGATTATTATGTTCTCTCTTCTTGATCTGTTTTTCAGATCAGTTGTTTTTCTTATGAGATGTTTCACATTCTCTCTTATTTGTTCATTCTTATTTTTTTATTTTTTTATCTCTATAACTTTCCTTGCTTCCCTTTGTCCAATTCTGATTTTCAAGGAATCATTTTCTTCCTTAAGATTCTGGACCTCCTCTTCTAATTTGTTGGTTTTATTTCATAATCTTTATTTTTTCTTGGATTGTTCTTATTTAACAAAAAATCCTCAATCTCTCTCATTTGATTTTAATTTTTTTAAAGACCTTCTATGATTTCTTTTTGGGAAGATGACTGTTTGATGTTGCTATTTGGGTAGGAGAGGCTTTCTTTGCTTTAGTATTCTCCACTGAAGATAAACTCAGGTCTTCTCCATTCCCACAGTAACTTTCTAAGTTTCGATTCTTTCTCCATTGTTTGTTCATTTATATGTATAAAAGGTAAAAGTTCTTGTTGCTGGGACTGAGGTTGTCTCCAAACCCAGCTAGCACCAGGGCTCATAGTTTGTTATTTAAGTGGAACTAGCCTGGAGGTGTTTCATCTTCACGGGGACCAACTCTAGGCCTGGGATTTTTCTCTGGGTTGGATTGAATAGACCCAGGAGGACCATTGTTTTACCTCAATGCTTTTTTATTTTTAACTACTCTGTGTTATCCCTGAGGTGCATGGTTCCCTTAATTGTTGTGGAAATCTGGAATTTTCTTACCTACTCTACCATTTTCCCAGAACCTTCTCCACCATTATTAATTGATTATTAAAATTGTTTTCACCTTCTTCTTGTTTTTATTCTTCCTCTTGTTATTGTTCTTCTTTTTCTTGTTCTTGTGCTTCTTGTTCTTGTCTCTGACTGTCTGTCTCTTCTCTCTGTCTCTATCTCTCTAGTCTAGAAATTCTCATTGAGTTTTTGAGCAATTTGAATTTTTCTTTGAAACTTTGCTTATAGATGTTTATAAGTTATTGTATTCTTCTATGTTTGTGTGTTAAGTTTTCCTGTTAACATAGTAACTTTTTTTTTAAAGCAATTGGGGTTAAGTAACTTGCTCAAGGTTACACAGCCAGTCATTATTTATGTGCGGGTGCTCATTTTCTGAGGCCTGAACCTATCCTGGGTCCTCCCAACTCCAGGGCCAGCACTCTTACTCACTGTGCCACCTAGCTGCTCCAACATAGTAACTTGTTAATGGGCAGGTTCTTTTTTGTTGTTTTGTTCAACAGAGCCCAAAATGAGCTAATTCTCTCTACCTTCTAAGCACCCAATTAGATAACTTTCCTAATAGCTTCCTCCTGACATTCTGTCTTCTCTGCAATTCTGTTATAACTGAATTGAAGACATGTTCCATTCAAATTGCCTAGGAATATATTGTAACAATTTTTCTAACTGCAAAAATTGCTAGTAAAGGTTCAGCATATACATATTCCAAGGTACCTATGAACAAGAAATGTAATACTTGGTAGTTGAACTTTTCTCAGCTTGAAACTGACCAGGATAAATGAGAAATAATACACAAAAGTTTTGTTCTTAGTAGCAATATTCCAGCAAAATGAGCTATCAGCCTACCTAAAAGAAAGATTTACTTTACCTAACTTCAAGAAAGATTTACTTCATTTCCCCACTTACATTAATAGATTCTGAAACATATGTTCAAATGCATTGTTCATTTAAATTTAAAATAAAACCATATCCAAATAGTTTTACTTTGGATCTTGTGTCCTCTGAAATTCATAGAATAATTATATGCCCAGAATAAATTAATCAACCAACAACTCAATAAGCACATGTTGTATTCTTACTATGTTAAGATATTGTTTGAAGTACTACTGATACAAAAAAAAATTAAAGCTCTGCACTTGAATATGCACATGCACACACACAAATAAACAATATTTGGTTATATGGAAACTGTTTCAAATTGTATGTGATTTTAGAATCTACCTTTAATCTCATTCATTTTTTTCATTGTGGGCTAATTGGATCACATAAAATAGTGAGGGAAACTTATTACAGGGCAAAGCAATCATCCTGCCTGTACAATTTTGTTTCCTAAAAGACCTAAACTTATTGTTTATGAATGAATTTTTTATGTATGAAACTGGAAACTGATAGAATTAACTGAATTATATATTCATATATGTAAGTGTGTGTGTCTGTGTATTTTAAACAGAGGGCTACTCTTTACTCTCCTGTCAACTACCCATAATCTGTTCTACTCCACATATTTGCCTATTACTATCTTTATTCATAAATCTAAGGACTCTTCCAATCTGATTTATTTTGCCTATATCTATTTTGTTTAGTTTCTAAACTCTCAGTTTCTTTGTCAGTATTTATTCATGAAGAGATGGATACATTTATACTATTAATATCCATAGTTAAACATTTTAATTGTAATTTTAATTTTTATATCACTTGATACTCTGGTTCTTTTAACATTCTTAAGTAAATTCTGGCTGGTGACTGTGTAACTTAACACAAATGAACATTTGTTCTTATTAAATTTTAAAAAGCATTTTGCCATGTAACACCTCATAGCCATTAGATTAATGCTGATTTCTTTTTATAACAAAATCTGTTTTTAGAACAATGCTTTCATTCATAAACAATATCAGCTAGTCAATAATTTATAGCTCTTGTTTACACATATGATATTGAACATATGCGATGTAAATCTTCACTGGAGACCAAAGAAATGAATACTTTAGCATACAATGAGCTCTTTTAAAAAAAGAGTTAATGCAACATGTTCATTGTATAGGTCAACAATACTCTTACAAACTAAGTAAAGGAACAGACTGAACAGTAAACACACAAGCCTAATTTCCTTAAAGCTTTTGCAAAAAGCAAGTTTTTAGACCTTTTTTTTTTCCATCTCTGTAATGTTGCAAGTTAAATATTTCATTCATTCTGTATGAGCTCTGGAATGAAGTGGAATCAAAGTTCCAGAGGAAGAGAGTGATCCTGATGCTCTAAGTGATGGCAGTGATCCAATTTTGGAAATTGTTTCATTTAAAAACTAAACACTGAATCCTTGCGTAGTGTTTATGGGTTTTTCAGTCTTCTTTTGATTCAATTTGGAGGAAACATTTATAGGGCTTAAATTGTCCCAGGCAATTCTAAGCTCCATAACATTTTTAAACAAATTTATTTTAGATCTTAGTCTCCCAGATAAAGGGTAGTGAAATCTACAAATATCCAATCAACGTCCATTCATAGACAGCTTTTACTAGTCTGTGGCTCAATTGTTCTGCTCTTTTGGCAAAGGAGTGTTTAAAACTGATAACTGTAAAATGTAAATTCTCAGCTGGCTGAGTCTCAAATAAAATGACTATTAGGATTAAAGAAAAAGAAAAGGGGAAAAGGAAATAAAATTAAATATAAAAAAATACCAACAAATAGCATACAGATCAGATACTAAAGGTTGAAACAAGCACACATTTTTCTCTTCTAATCAGATTGGGAAGGGGCTTGATGAATTCTCATTTGGTCCGTCAGCTCTTTTTTTGCCCTTTTGATTTTCTTTATGGGTGTAAATGTGATCAAGTTATAAAGCTAAGGCCCAGCAAGGAAAAAGTGAGTGCAATTAAATATGATATGAATCATCTTTGATAAGGGCTTTTTTATTTTTTTTTATAAACCTGGTCCAGTAGTTGGCTTATTCTGTGATTTACTTAAATGTGTTTGTTTTTATTTTATCCCTTAATATATCTACATTACAACTACTGCATACCAATGATATTCATCCCTATGATGAATATTTTTCATTTTCTTTCTTTTATTAGGAAAATTCCATAACCAAGCACTTTTGAAAAGATTCTGTAATCTCTAAATATGACACTAAATATTATTTGTATGACTGGATTTAGAGTCATTTGGTTGTCTTGCATCAATAACCGTTCTCCATTTTCAAACCATTGAGGAGCTAACTGCTATGGCTTAAGAACTGTACAATGATTTCATTTCTAGGAGTACAAGGGCCATGATTGGCAGTACCTCCAATTACTGCAAGTTCCAGTAGTCAAGTAAGCAGTTAATTTTTATGATTAAACTTTGTAAGCTGACTGAATTAAGTTAAACCTGAACATCATTTTTCTTTCTTGAAATTAAAAAAGATTTACACTCACTATTTTGAACAAGTATATTTTTGCTTGCAGCTGTCAAAACAAGTTGTCATTTCAATTATCTGGTTTGCCTATTAGTCAATTTTTAATAAAGTTTCAACTACTTTTAGCTGCTTTGTAATGAATAAAGCCCTTTCCACACCTTTTAAATGTGGGTTTCACAACCCCAATGGAATTCAGAAATTATATGGAAAATATTATATAAATTAACCATAAGTTCCTTTGCATTTTCTCATGTTGCTGAAGCTTTATCCTTTCCCTTATTTCCTTCTATCTCCTCCCTTTCTTAAAGCATGGAAATAGTGATAACTGCTTGAATGGGGAGAGTTTCTATGTTGACAATGAGCAAGCCCTCCCTTCCAGCAGAGTATGGTCTACAAATTTCATGACTTAATCATCTATGTACTACCTTGCTTGGTTATTGTGTGTGTGTGTGTGTGTGTGTGTGTGTGTGTGTGTGTGTGTGCGTGTGTGTACATATGTGCACCTATCTTTATGTCTATCCATTTCTATATATCTTTGCATCAACCACAGTGGAATTTTCTGAAGAGCAATGATAAAATTTATATATATATATATATATATATATATATATATATATATTCATCATTCACAAACACATTAGCATTATATACATGGTAGACTCATATATATCAGTGACTCATAGATCCTATGACAGGAAAAATATATTTCTCTAATGTAGTCTTCTCCCTCCTTTCCTCCTCACATCTCCTTGAGATTATTTATTCCCATTTTTTAAAATAAGGGCACAAAGTCTGTATTATCCCTGAACAAATAATTTCTTAGAACAGACTACTAGGAAGGATGCAACTCTACCAACTCTTGGTATTATTTCTACTATATCACATTATCTCTGATGTAAAAAAAAAAGATCCTGAAAACTTCACTTAGAAAAGTATTTTTTTATCTGAGGTTTGGCAGGCATTTTATTTCCTAGAAGTATAGAAATAATATGTCTAATATTTTTACTTGCCTCATATATTGGAGCTTGAGTTTGATGCTATTACTTACCTTGTTTAGTGTTTTAAGGCTTATAGAATTCTTCAGAGGAAGAGGTTATTAAAATTGATTAATCTAATGTCTGCTACTTTTAAGGAAGTTGCACCTGTAAGTCAGCCATCTATTCATATCTAACCAGGCTACACTCCAGACCTTGTCATCTCCCTCAATTCCATTTATGTACCTTCCTCCCCCTCTTCTTTCAATGCTGTTGATGCTAAGAACTTGAAACTGTTAGCTTGACCTTCTTGTAACATTTACAGAATTATCCTATTGATCTGAGCTTAGTTTTATAACATACAACTATTCATGAAGAAATTTTATTATTCTTTCCTTGTATTGTCTTTCAGTAATTTTTAAGTGATTTTCTCTTTGTATTTCATTGGTACTTCTGTGGTAATTAACACTTTTTGCTGGAGGGAAAATTGCATTGACTTTCTCTGAAGAAATATATCATCATTGAGGCATTTGATTTTGTTCTACTAGAAAATCTAGTTATAACTTGAAAACACAAGACATAATGATAATAGTCTATAAGAATTCCTAGCATTTGAGGGAAATAGAATGAAAACTTGTCCATTGATTTTACTGCTTCATTTAAAATATTATATTTGCGCCAGTATAATGTCTATGTGTGTGAGGATATTATCAGATGTTAATTAATAACCAATTAGGTAATTTTTATAATTTAATTTGATTAGTATATTTTTAAAGTAGCCTAAGACATAACTATTTGCCCACTTTCTTACAAGCATACTGAGTAATGCGTATAGTAAAAATATGATTTAATTTATTTTTGTTATATATTGTCTGTTTAGAGTGGAGTGAAGGCCAATAATTAAAGGCTAGCTTTCAGCAGCTGCTTAGGCTCCTCAGTACTATATAAGATACTGAAGCAATATTGATCTAACTTGAAAGATGGTAGTGAGATAACTTTTGTTCGTAATTATTAATAGTTATTTAGTGACCATTTTGCTAAGACTTTTTGCTAAATATTACAAGATTAAGAAATCATTATATAATCAAATGAACACATAAAACTGAAGTCAACTTGTATCATTATTGATGCCATTACATTTTCAAATCCTTGTTATAATTTTTAGATTGTTCAAGTCACTAAGAAGTAAAGTATTCAAAATCAGTAGATGTTAGTTTGTAATTCATCTCCCACAAAACAACAAAACATAAATCTAAGAAGTATGGAAACTTCACAAATGGGGAAAAAAAAAACATAGATCTCTCTTTTTTATTTTTAGTGGGTTAATCGTTCAGAAAGAATTCAGCAAGCCTACTTGGTTCAAGTATTGAGCTAAGAATTAAAAGGCAAATATAAAAGTGCTTTTACACTCAAATAATTTATATTTTAAGAAGGCTTGGAGAGAAAGCAATTAACACAGAGACCTGTAGGAACACATATGAAGCTAGGTGGTGCAGTGAATAGAACACTGGCCCTGGAGTCAGGGGACCTGACTTCAAATCTGCTCTCAGACACTTGACATTTACTATGTGACCTTGGACAAGTAACTTAATCCCAATTGCCTTGCCTTCCCCTCTCCAAAAAACAAACAAAAAATACATATGAATTGTCATCAGATTAATGTTAGAATGTTAGTATTTTTTAAACAAGAATTACATAAACCACACATATTTAAATAGGTATTCTTCTCTTCAAAGTCGAACTAGACATACACTAATAAATCATATGCTTGCTTCTATGATTTTGTCTTTGTACAAAATGTTTAGAAATACTTTCAGAACTTGGGATTCACTGTTTTAAACAGAATGATTGCTTGCAAATTGCTCCTTTTAAAATATGGGTCAGAGATTTTCAGAAGTAACCCAAACTCATTTATCAATCAAAATTAGCAGCTAAGTATGGTGAGAATGATGCTCTGCCTTTATAATCACCTACCGAGGAAATGAAAGGGAGAAGGCACATTTTCAACTCTCTTCATCCTGAGGAAAATTTCACAAGAAAAGTCGCCATTAAAAGCCATCATAGTGTAGTGAAAAAGCACTGTCTAGAGCCATCTGAGGCCATATGCTGCCTTTGAGATTTTCCTTACTACATGCTCATGGAAAAGGGAAAGATTCCCTGGATTTGTTTAAGCATCTGCATAATGAGGGGACAGACTTCACTAATGATGTTTGCTTCACTTCAAAGCAAACCTTTGAGGTAACTTCTACCTACAAATCTATGATTGTATAATACTAATTGAAAAGTCAATGAAGTGATTATTTAAAAATTAATTGATACATTCAACAAACATTTATTAAATGTTTCCTGTGTTCAATATGCAGTGTTAGGTGAAGGGTCAAATGATAAAGGCAACACTCCACCACAATCCTGCTCGAGAGATTCAATTGTATATCCCAAATTGTACCATCATATTTTGCTTTAAAGCAGAATCTTAGGATAACTTTTTTGTTATTGTCTGTCCTAGTTCTCAAAGAGGCCCAAAGAGGAGGGTGGTATCTTGACTTGTTAGGGAATTGGATTTAAGTGAGGCAGAGCTGTGCAGAGTCATCAGCCTCATTCTCTCCTCCAGGGTGATCTGTGTCCAGTGGCAAGACAAAGGACAAGATAACTGAGATGATCCCAGGTGAAGTGGGAGAGCTTGACCTTTTTAAGATATAGTCTTTCCAAGTCTCAGTTTGTCTGAGGCAATATGTATTCAGTGATTTAAGGCCAAGAAATAAATGAAGCAAATAATCACCTAGTCTGCCTATTAAAAAAGAAGAAAGAAGGGGAGAAAGGAAGAAAAGAAGGAAGGAGAGAAGGAAGGAAGGAAGGAGGGAAGGAAGGAAAGAAGAAAATTAAACCAGGAGGGAAAGACCATAAGGGTTTCTGGCCAGAACAGAAACTAAACTCAAAAAATAAGCAAATGAGGCTTGAACTGGAACCTATTATTGACCAAACTGCAACCATATTTGGGATTATTTTGTCAAAGATAATGGAATGGATTGCCAATTGCTTCACATTTTATAGAACTGAGGCAAACAGAATTAAGGGTAATACAATTATCAAGTGTCCTGTGGCCAGATTTGAACTCAGGAAAATGTGTCTTCCTTATGCCTGTTCCAGCATTCAATCTACTGTGCCACCTAATTGACCATGGGCATTGATTAAAATATATTCACCATCAAGCACATTACTTACCAGTGTGACTCCATAGAAAATAGGGCCAGGCCAACATCAAGTGTCAAACAACCAACCCATATACCAATCACTAGAAGATAGAACAAGATCACTAATAATCCATAATATTCTATGTTCCTCTAGCATCCACTAGCTACTTCCATAGGACCTTTGTGTTCAGTGCTCATCTCTGAGCTTCCATAATAGACAAAATCAGCACAGGCGTTAGTGTGTATATGGCACAGCATCTAGGCAACCTAATCCAATGTAAGGTTATAGCAAAAAAGAAAAAATAGAGGACACATTGAAGGAGGAAAAACCAAGGCAGTATCTGGGAAGTAAAGTTTCTGGAGTTTTAGAGGAGACACGTTATTAGTGAACAATATTTTTGATCAGGCCTAGCAGGTATACAATAAGGGATGGAACAAGTTCTGGATTCAGGAATGTTATAAGAAACAATAAGAGAGAGGAAAACTTCATAAATGATATTCCAAAAGGCAAAGGTTTCCAACCAGAGAAATCACTTTGGCAACAGTATAAGGAGGGAAAGAAAGGGGATAAATAATTTTAAAGAAATGACTCTGTTCCAGGTATCATGCTAAGTGCTTTACAAATATCCTCACAAAAATCCTGTGAGGTAGGTACAATTATTATCCCAATTTAACAAATGAGGAAACTGAGGTGAATAGCAGTTAAGTGGATCCTTTCTTTTCTCCTTCCCTCCCTTCCTCTCTCCCTTCTTTCCTTTTTCCCTCTCTTCTTTCTTTCCTATTCACCTTCCTTTCTCCCTTCCTTCAAACTTCCTATTCTCCCTCCTTCCCTTCTATGTTCCCCCTCCCTCACTTCCATTTTTCTTCTTTTCTTTCCTTTTTGGACTGTTTCCCAATCTCACCTGGGATGGAAGTTCATGGGTCACTTGTGCTAAAGAAAAGTTTACAAGTGCAGGATATTGTTTTATATATAGTTCTTTCTATGTGTCTGGACTATTTGGTTATCCATCTTCTTTGTAGGTTAATATATTGCTATTGTTTAATAAGCACTACCACCATCATCATTCTCAAACAAATGATTAAAATAGGGAGCTCATGTTCACAAAAGTGCTTAGAAGTTACATGACAATGTCCCAAAATTCAAATAAAGATAAGGGAATGAAGTGGGATTTTTATGTATGATGATATCCTTCAAATATTTCACATGATATTTGACCAATCATATTTGTGGTGAGCCAAAGAGGCCTGAGCCAGGACTTCAGATAATTACCCTGATATTAGTGGACCTGAACAACAAAGACCTCTTCGAGATGTGACTTTTCACTAAGTCAGCTCCAGAGTTCTTTTGATATGGGTTACACTTATAAGGATGGTATTTGAGTTCTGAGGCTAACAGGCTCTGCCCCAAAACTTTAGTTGTCCAAAACATTTGCAGGAAGTCAGTTCTTATGCAGATGTTCTTGATGATTTGGCCTTGGCCATTAGGCTTTGAGGCCAGCTCTCAAGAGCATCCTTTCAGATGTAACTGACTGAGATAAGAGATAACTGCCCAAGACTCTATGGCACCTAGGAAACAATAGGTCTTATTACCATGCTACTTCCAGGATACAACAGACTAAGATAATGATTTCTCTTCCTTCCCATCCTTTGTCTCTTTGCTCTATAAAAACCTTTCCCTGAGTATCAATAAAAGGAGTTCATCATTCTTCCTTGAACTACCCACATGCCCTGGTCATATCTTATTCACATCTCTGGATCATGCTAAGTGCTGGACACTGAGCAGCCCAAGGCACATATTTAACCCCAAATTTTAAAAAAAGAAATACTTCCTAAGTGAAAGCCATAAATGTCAAAAGAATTGGTTGAACTATGGAAACTGGAAAAACAATGTGGATAAAAGAAAAATATATAAGTGCTGGCCTAAATTAACATGAAGTCAAATGGTCAGACAACTTGATTAATTCAGTATTGTTTGTAACTAGGAGAGGTATTGCATATGGATAATGGATGAAGGACAGAAGAAGAGAGGAGGCCATCAAGCTGGATTGCATTTGGAACATTTTAAAGCATTTTCAATGATCCTAAGAGGAATATTTATTTTAAAAAATTATACCTGTTTGTTTCCACAATGTATCTGGAGGTGCCATATGGATGTGAATCATGGAACACCAATCTGTGAAGAATTGGAATTAAAAATAATTTAAGGGGCATGGAAGGATTCATAAGCAGATTGCCATCCAATACAAACAATGCCTCAGGCATTAATCTTTTTGAATTGAGTTGAAGGAGTGCCAAAGACATTACCAAGTGTATATTATAAGGAAATAGAAGGTGGGTTAGGCAAATAATGATATTAAGTAACAATAGGCAGCCCAAGTGGTGCATATCAGTACCTTCAAATATTAAATAATTTTTTAAAAAGGCCTCTAGCAATTAGATAAATCTTCTAAGAAGCATTCATATGAAAATTTGGACAAGAATTGCATTGTTTGAGGAGACATGAAGTTGGCAATCTTCATTGGTGGAGGGGTAGCTTCATTGAAGAAATAGATCATTAAATGAGCCACCAAAGCATTAGCCTAGTCATCATCATCAACATCAAGGTTATCAGCTGCAGCAGCAACAGCAATAGCATCACCATTTCTTCTTCATTATCATTAATGCTGTTTCATTTTGCAATACTAGGAAGCAAATAAAAATTCATTGCACCTCTTCTAATTGTAGTTTTGATGAGTACATACACATATTTGAGTGCCAAATTTATGTAGGTCATTGATGTGAAATAAGTGAGAAGCTGCAGGAAAAATTTTGTCCTTAAAAGAGAAACACAAATGAACAAAAAAAGGAAGAGAAACAAAATAGTAACCAAATACTCTACACACATCTATGAACTGTAAAGACCAAGCTTAGAGAGTAGGAGAGTAAGAAGAACATTTATGAGTTGTCATTCGATTTAATATTTTACTTTGGAGAGCTGATTGTTGCATTGTGATAACCAGACTGACTTCATTTTGAGAAAAATCTCTATTTAAGACTTAAGTTTAATTTTCCCGTTAATCACCTGATTTGGGGAGATCAGGACGTTGCTTTCTCTATTCCATCTCAGAAAACCCCAATACTTTTTCCCAATAAGAAATCCCCTTATGCAAACTTTAATCCTATTTTACAACCCCTTTTTCACTTCCTTTGATTGTAAGGTACCTGTGAGAAATCTGTATTTGGAGTCCTTGTGCCTAATGAGGACCCCAGGACCCAATTTGTTATGCAAATTGTGTACTTTGCTAATAAATCACATTGCTCAGACTTTGTCTCCTTTCTCATTATAAATCCACCTCCCCCTCAACACTTGGTGAACCAGGCAGGAGTTTGAGAGAGAGCTCCAGCCCCTGTGATGACCTCTTAGAACTCGATAGAGTGCTCTGGTCAATTTGTTTTTTTATTAAGGGGTTTCTCTGTTGGGATTTGCCCTAGAGGTTGGCAACCTCTGCACTTTCAATTTTTCCAAGCTAAGGTAAGACTCTGAATTTGGGAGAAACTCCTTTAAGAAAATAGTGGCATCTAGTAGTAGCATACAAAGGGGAACCCCATCCCTAGAAAAAATTTTCTTATAACTTGGAATAGGGGAGGCTCCTAGTTCAATTGGGAATGACAAAAGAAAAAAGCCAGCTATTAAGTTATGCAAAATTTGGTCTAAGGCTGCAAAAGTTCCAGCTGGTACTCTGTTTTGGAGTCAATATGGCACTTTTGAATATTATAAACTAAAAAAAATTAAGGCCAGCTATTGAAAGACTTCATCCTTATCAAGTGGAATATAATTTTTGATAGCTTTATCTGAGAGCCTGTGCCCAACATCTCTTAAATGGTTTTATTATTTATATCCCACCCTGCCTTTTCCCTCTTCCATCTAGTACCAGTCTTTCTGCTACATGGGCATCTTCTTCCTTCTGCCACTCCATCTAACTTCCATCTACTATAATAGGAAATTTAATCTTTTTCTAATGAAAGACCTGATGCTGGCGTCTTTCCTTATCAAAAAAGGCTGCTTTATGACCCTCCTAATTCAGGATATCTTTCAACTACAAAGAAATCAACTTTTACTCCCTTGATCTCCATGTGAAAAAGAGAAACTCCTAAATTTGAAGATGATTCTGGGCCTGTTAATGGAATACTATTGTACTTTAAGAAACGATGAGCAGATACATTTCAGAGAAACGTGGAAAGACTTACATGAACTGATGCTCAGTGAAGTGTGCAGAATCAGAAGAATTTAACCAGTAATTGTAACAGTTTATGGTGATCAACTATGATTGATTTAGCTCTTCTTAGCAATGCAATGATCCAAGACAATTTCAAAAGACTCATGATAGAAAATGCTATCCACATCCAGAGAAAGAACTGATGGAGTCTGAAAGCAGATCAGAGCCGGTTATTTTGACATTATGCATGTGAGTGTGTTTCCTTTTCTTCTGTTTTGTTCTGTTTCTACTTTTTCAACATGACTAATGTGGATAAATGTTTTATGTGATTGCACATTTATAACCTATATCAGATTGTTTGGTTTCTTAGGGATACAAGAAAAACCTGGAACTCAAAATCTCATAAAAAAATGGATGTTGAAAGATCCTGGTGCTCTTATAAACCAATTTCAAGACATTTTTAGAGGTTATAATCTTACCTGGGAATATGAAACTGATTTAATCGAGACATTGCTTTCTCCAGGAAAGAGAAAATTGCCTTTATAGAGGCTATGAATAGGCAAGACCCACTAGGGGGAGTACCTGCTGGTCACACAAGACTTCCTAATTGGTCTTCACAATGACTCACAGTGGAACCCTTCCTCCCAACGGATTATACCAGGCCACTACAAACTAGGGAGTTCTCAATCGGGGGCATGAAGGCATGTACTGCATGTCTTGAGAATCAGAGTTAATTCCAGGAAATTGTTCAAGAAGAAAATGAAGCCCTCAATCACTTTTATAATAAGTTATATGAATGCCAAGCAGTATATGGAATTAGATGTATTCAATGCAAAAGATGCCAGAATCATTAACTCATTTTTAATCATTCCCAGTCAGAAACATAGAAGTATTTCCATAAGAGTTGCACTGAATGGCATTACAAGGGCATAGACAAGCTCAAGAGCATTGTCCATAACTATACAAGGGAAAAGACAAAGAAATAGCTCTTCCTAATCCTAAACCCAAAACTCAGCCTATTCTCATTCCTGTTTAAGTAACACCAGGAAATTGTGAGCTGCATGAATGCTTTTATTGTCACAAGAATGGCCACATTGCTTGGAAGTGCAGAAAGGATTGGAACTTGAAGATGGGTGACTCTAGAAAGTCCCAAGGGGATTATATAGCATTAATGCATATTGGGGGTAGGGGGAGGATAGGAATTATAGATTTTGATGGAGATCTTTTTGTTTTTCTTGACCTGACTTTCCTTGCTCCCAATTACTTCAGTTTCTTCCACTCCCCACAGTAGTGAACCCCATGTCACATTTTAAGGTTGTTGTCACAGTTTATAATTGCTTGTTAAATACTGAAGCTTCTAATTCTACTTTGATGAGCATGCCAGATTCTAACTGGACTTCTATTGGATCTCTAAAGGTTGTCAAGGTCTCAGTGAAATTCCAAAGATCCAACATATTGTTCCCTAGCATAGAAATTGTTGTCCCTCTCTCAGTAGGGTATTCTTTTTTTCCTTATTCACAAATCTGTTAACCTGGTAGACAGTGATCTTCTTTGTAAACTTAAGGTTACTGTCCTGATGGATCTCTGAGTTTGGCAATCACTGAGGACTTCCTCAATTTGTTACTTATACTGTTTCAAAATGCTCAAGAGACCCCAGAGGATGGTCTGAGTATTCCTTTTATTTATTATTTTGTTTTAACCAGTTACACATAAAAAACATTTTTAACATTAGTTTTTAAAACTTTGAGCTCCAAATGCTCTCCCTTCCTCCCTGACTGAACCCCCTCATTAAGAAAGCAAGTAATTTGTTATAGGTTATACCTGTGCAGTAACGAAAAACATTTCCATAATAGTCAAGTACTAAAAGAAAACAGACAAAAACCCCTCAAGAAAAATAAATTTTAAAAATATATGTTTCAACATGTATTCAGAAATCACCAGTTCTTTCTCTTGTGATGGCTAGCATTTTTCATCATAATTCCTTCAGAGTTTTCTAGGATCATTGTATTGTTGAGAATAGCTAAGTCATTCATATTACAATATAGGTGTTACTCTCTACAAAGGACATTTCACTTTGCATGAGCTCATCCAAGTCTTTCTAAGCATCTCACTCAGATGTTCCCATGGCACAATAGTATTCCATCACAATCAAATACCAAAATTTGATCAGCCATCCCCCCAATTGAAGGGCATCCCCTCAATTTTCAATTACTTGCCAATAGAAAAGAGTTGCTATAAATACTTTGAACATATAGGTAATTTTTTTCCCTTTCCTTTCCTTTCCTTTCCTTTCCTTTCCTTTCCTTTCCTTTCCTTTCCTTTCCTTTCCTTTCCTTTCCTTTCCTTTCCTTTCCTTTCCTTTCCTTTCCTTTCCTTTCCTTTCCTTTCTTTCCTTTCCTTTCCATCTCTTTTTGGATATAGATCTATTAGTGTTATTGCAAGGTCAAAGGGTATATATGGTTTTATAGACCCTTGGGCATAGTTCCAAATTGCTCTACAGAATGGTTAAATCAGTTCACAGCTCCAAAAGTAGCACATTAACGCCCCATCTCCCCCATATTCCCTTGACCATTTGTCATTTTCCTTTTCTGTCAAAATAGCCAGGTATGAGGTGGTATCTCAAAATTGTTTTAATTTATTTTAATTTCTCCAATCAATAGTGACTTTGAACACTTTTTTCATATGGCTATAGATAGCTTTGATTATTACATCTGAAATATGTTCATATATTTTGATCATTTATCAATTGGGGAATGGCTCTTACATTTATAAATTCAACTTAATTTTCTATATGTTTTGAGAAATGAGACCTTTATCAGATAAACTTGCTACAAAAACATTTTTTCACATTTATTATTGCTAATTGCATTTCCCTCCATCCTATTCCCCCAATTTATTCTAATATCTCTTTTCTTTCACCCTGTCCCTCCAAAAATTGTTTTGCTTCTGAATACCCCCTCCCTCCATATGCCATCCCTCTATCACCTCCTCCCCCTTTTATCCACTTCCCTCTCCACTTTCTTGTATGGTAAGATACATTTTTCTGTCAACTTAAGTGTGTATGTTGTTCCCTGTTTGAGCCAATTCAGACAAGAATAAGGTTCACTTACTCTCCTTCATCTCCCTCCTCTTCCGCTCTGCTGTAAAAGCTTTTTCTTATATATTTTATATGATATAATTTGCCCCATTTTGCCTCTCCCTTTCTCTCAGTATATTCCTTTCATATTTTATTTTTTAAAAATTCCATCCCTTCATAATCAACTCACACCTGCAACTTCTGTTTATATAAACCCCTTCTATCTGGTCTAAAAATGAGAATGTTCTTATGAGTTACAAATATCATCTTTCTACAGAGGAATATCAACAATTTAAACTTATCAAGTCCATTATGATATCCCTTTCCTCTTTACATTTTATTCTTCTTTTGCATCTTGTATTTGAAAATCAAATTTTCGGTTCATCTCTGGTCTTTTTACCAAGAATGATTGAAAATCCTCTATTTCATTGAATTTCTATGTTTTCCTCCTGAGTATATTCACTTTTACAGGGTAGGAGATTCTTGGTTATGATCCTAGCTCCTTTGTCCTTCAGAATATAATATTCCAAGCATTCCAATCCTCTAATGTAGAAGCTACTAAATATTTTGTTACCTTGATTGTGGCTCCACCATACTTGAATTACTTATATCTGGCTGCATGGATTCTCCTTGAAATGGAGATTTGACTGGAATTTGACTTTAATATTCCTCAGAGTTTTTATTTTGGGATCTCTTTTAGAAAATGTTTAGGGGATTCTTTTACTTTCCATTTCACTCTCTTCTTCTAGAATATCAGGGCAGGTACCTTGGATAAGTTCTTGAAAGATGATATCTAGACTTTATTTTTGGTGCCTCATTTTCCATATGGCCAATTCTACTTTTTCAGAACTTTTTCTTTTCTTCAGTGAATTTTTATATATCTTTTACCATTTGGCCTAGTGTGTTTTTAAGGAGTTAGTTTCCTCAGTGTTGTGTGCATGCGTGCATGTGTTTGTGTGTGTGTATGTGTATCCTTCATCATGGTGCTGACTCATATGTCATGACTTTCTTGAATAAATCTCATCATTCTTCCCATTTTTTCCTCTACCTTTACGGCTTGATTTTTTAAATAATTATTTTATTTACATTTTAGGTTTCAACATTCATTTCCATAGGATTTTGAGTTCCAAATTTTCTCCCATTCTTACGCCTCTCCCCTACACAAATGGCATTCGATCTGATCTAGGCTTTACATATGCATTCATATTAAACATATTTTCACATTAATCATGTTGCAAAGAAGAATCAGAATCAATGGGAGAAACCATGAAAAAAAGAAATAAAATAAAAGAGAAGGAATTCAGACTCCATAGTTCTTTCTATGGATGTAGGAATCATTTTTATTAAGACTAGTGGAGTTTCTTAGATCCTTACATTGCTGAGAAGAGCTAAGTCTATCAAAGTTCAACATCACCCAACGTTGGTCTTACTATGTAAAATGTTCTCCTGGTCTTTCTTACTTCACTCAACATCACTTCATGCCTTTCCAAGTTTTTCTGAAGTATACTTGTTCATCGTTTCTTACAGAACAATAGCATTCCGTTATATTCAGATGCCATAAATTGTTCAGCCATTCCCCAATTGATGAGCATGCCCTCAATTCCCATTTATTGGTCACCAAAAATAAGAGCTGTTATATATATATGTACATGTGGGTCTTTTAACCATTTTTATGATCTCTTTGGGATATAGGCCTAAAAGTGTTGTTGCTGAGTCAAATGGTATGCACATTTTTATAGTCTTTTGAGCATAGTTCCAAATTGTTCTTCAGAATGGTTGGATAAGTTCACAACTCCACCAACAATGCATTAAAGTTTCAATTTTCCCACATCCTTTCCAACATTTATTATTTTCCTGTTTTGTCATGTTACTCAATCTGATAGATGTGATGTGGTGCCTCAAAGTTGTTTTGATTTGCGTTTTTCTCATCAACAGGGATTTAGAGAATTTTTTATACTACTACAGATGACTTTAATTTCTTCATCTGAATACTGCCTGTTCATATCCTTTGATCACTTATAAATTGTGAAATGACTTGTATTCTTATAAATTTGACTCAGTTATCTATATATTTTGGAAATGGGGCCTTTGTCAGTGGCATGGGCTTTAAAAAATGTTTCCCTACTTTCTGCTTCCCTGGTAAACTTGGTTGTATTGGTTTTATTTGTGCAAAACTTTTTTTTTTAATTTACTGTAATCAAAATTACCTATTTTGCATTTCATAATGTTCTCTATATCTTGTTTGGTCATAAATTCTTCTGCTCTCCATAAATCTAACAGGTAAAATATTCTTTGCTCTCCTCATTTGCTTTTACTACCAGCCTTTATATCATTTATTAATTTTGTCTTTTTCTTGGTATATGGTCCAAGATGTTGTTCTATGCCTAGTTTTTGCCACACTTTTTTCCTGTTTTCCCTGGAATTTTTAATAGGAGTGAGTTCTTAGTCCAGAAATTGGAGTTTTGGAAATTTATCAAACAGTAGATTACTATAGTAATTGACTACTGAATCTATTACACTGATCCACCACACTCTTTCCTAGCCATTGCCAAGTAGTTTTTGATGATTGCTACTTTATGATACAATTTAAAATCTGGTAAGGCTAAGCCCCCTTCCCTTTCATTTCTTTTCATTAATTCTCTTGATATTCTGGACCTTTTGTTCTTCCATATGAATTTTGTTATTATTTTTTCTTGTTCCATAAAAATATTTTTGGTAGTTTGATTGGTATGGCATTGAATAAGTAAATTACTTTCATTTTATTAGCTTGGCTTACACATGAACAAATGATATTTTCCTAATTATTTAGATCTGACTTTATTTGTGCAAAAAGTGTTTTGTAATTGTGTTCATATAGTTCCAGGGTTTGTTTGGGCAGGTAGACTTTCAAATATTTTCTGATTCCTACAGAAACTTTAAATGGAATTTCTCTTTCTTTCTCTTGCTTTTGGATTTTGTTTGTAATAAATAGAAATGCCAGTGATTTATGTAGGTTTATATTATATCCTGCAACTTTGCTAAAGTTGTTTATTTTTTCAAATTTTTTTCATTGATTTTCTACGATTCTCTAAGTATACCATAATATCATCTGAAATGAGTGATAACATCCTTTCTTCTTTGTATATTCTAAGTCCTTCAATTTTTTTCTTCCTTTATGTCAAAAGCTAAAATTTCTAGTAAAATATTAAATAGTAGTAGTTATAATGGACATCCTTATTTCATCTCTGATCTTATAGGAAATGCTTCTAGTTTATCCCCATTACATATAATGCTTGCTAATGGTTTTAGATAAATGCTACTTATCACCTTTAGGAAGACTCCATTGATACCTATGCTCTCTAGTGTTTTTAATAGGAATGGGTGTTGGTATTTTGTCAAAAGGTTTTTCTTCATATATTGAGATAATCATATGATTTCTGTTAGTTTTGTAGCTGATCTGGTCAGTTATTCTGATAGTTTTCCTAATATTGCACCAGTTCTTCATTCCTGGCATAAATCGTGCCTGGTCATAGCATATTATCCTTGTGATAAGTTGCTGTAATCTCTTTGTTAACATTTTATTTAAAAATTCACATCTATATTCATTAGGGAAATATATCTATAATTTTCTTTCTCTATTTTGACTCTTCCTGGTTTAGGCATCAGCATCATATTGTATCATAAAAAGAATTTTATAGGAATCCTTCTTCAACTATTTTCCCAAATATGTTCTATACAACTAGAATTAATTGTTCTTTAAATGTTTGATAACATTCTCTTGCAAATCCAACTGGCTCTGGAGATGTTTTCTTGGGGAGTTCATTGTTTACTTGTTCAATTTCTTTTATCTGAAATGGGGTTATTTAAGCATTTTATTTCCTCTTCTGTTAATCTGGACAATTTATATTTTTGAAAATTTCCATTCATTTAAATAAAATTGTCAAAATTATTGGCATACATTTGGGGAAAAATGCCTCCTAATCATTGTTTTAATTTCCTTTTCATTGGTAGTGAATTCACCCTTTTCATTTATTGATACTGTTATTTTGGTTTTCTTTCTTTTTTTAACTTTAACTTTTTTAACTTAACTAAAGTTTTATCTATTTTTTTCATAAAACCTGTTATTAGTTTTATATGTTAGTTCAATAGTTTTTTTTTACTTCCTTCTTTTTCTAGCTTTTTTCGTTGCATGCCCAGTTCATTGATCTCATTATTTTACTCAAGTAAACATTGAGAGATATAAAATTTCATCTAAGAATAGCTTTTGCTGCATTCCATAAGTTTTAATATGCTGCATCATTTTTGTCATTCTCTTGGATGTAGCTATTGAATGGTTCTATCATTTGCTGCTTGACCCACTCAATCTTTAAGATCAGATAATTTCATTTCCAATTAATTTTGGGTCTATCTTTCCATGGCATTTTATTACCTTTAATTTTTATTATATCATGCTCTGAAAAGAATGCATTTAATATGTCTGCCTTTTTGCATTGGATTGTGATGTTTTATGCCCTAATACATGGTCTATTTTAATGGGGGTGTCATCTGACACTGAGAAATAGCTACATTCCTTTCAATTTGCTGCAGAGGTTTATTATATCTAACTTTTCTCAAATTCTATTCCCCTCCTTGCCCTCTTTATTTTTTATTTTGTTGTTAGATTTATCTAGTTCTGAGTGAGGGAGGTTAAAGTTCCTCACTAGTATAGTTCTGCTGTATATTTCTTCTTGTAACTCCCTTACCTGTTCCTCTAAGAATTTGCATGCTATACCACTTGGTACATATATGTTTACAAATGATATTACTTCATTGTCTATGGTACCTTTTAGTAGGATAGAGTTTTCTTCCTTATCTCTTTTGATTAGAACTATTTTTGCTTTTTCTTTGTCTGAGCTCAGGATCCCCCCGCCACCCCAGCTATTTTTGGTTCAGCTAATGCATAATATCTTCTACTCCAGCCTTTTGTCTTTATTCTGTATGGATCCTTCTGTTTCAAGTGTTTCTTATAAACAGTCAATTGTAGGATTATGTTTTTTAATCCATTCTGCTCTCCATTTCTGTTTCATAGGAGAGTTCATCCCATTCACATCCACTATTAAGATTACTGTGTCTCCCTCCATTCTATTTCTCCTCTTGTTTATTCTTTTCCCTCTCCTTTCTTCCTTTTCCTCCTCACTATTATTTTCCTTCTGACCACCCTCAACCTGCCTTTCCTTGCCCCATCCCTTTTCTTTCTGCTTTCCCTTAGTACTCCTTCCTTCCCTTCTATCCACCCCCTCCCTTTTCTTTCCTCTTTCCCCCCTCCTTCCTATGGGATAAGCTAGATTTCTATACCTGAGTATGTTATTCCCCTTTTTGAGCCAAATCCCATGCTCTTCTCCCTCCCTTTTTTCCCTTTACTATAATAATAAATAGTCTTTTCACCTCTTCATGTGATGTAATTTATCTTTTTCTGCCTCCTACTTTCTTCTTTTCCTAGGATAATCCTTTTTTACCTCTTATTTAGATTTTTCATCATCATATCAAAGTCAACTTATACCCATGCTCTCTGTCTACCCCTTCTAAATGTTGTATAAAAACACTTTTTCTCCCTTTCTTTCCTATTTACCTTTTTTTGCTTCTCTTGAGTTTTATATTTGAAGAGTAAATTTTCAATTGAGCTCTAATCTTATCAACAGAAAAGTTTGTATTTCTCCTTTTTCATTGAATGCCCAACTCCAACCCTGAAAGTTTATGCTTAGTTTCACTAGGTAGGTGATTCTTGGTTGTAATCCAAAGTCATCTGCCTTACTGAATATCATATTTCAAATCCTTTAATCTTTTAATGTAGAATTTTCAAGGTCTTACATAATCCTAACTGTGGTTCCACAATATTTAAATTGTTTCATTCTGGCTACTTGACATATTTTCTCCTTAACCTAAATTATCCAATAGGAATTTTCCTAAATATTCCTTGGAGTTTTCATTTTAGTATCTCAGCATATGACCTGAGGATTCTTTTGATGAATATTTTGCCCTTCTGGTTCCAGGTCTTCAGGGTAGTTTTCCTTGATAATTTCTTGAAGGTTCTGGCCAGGCTCTTTTTTTGACCACAGCTTTCAGGTAGACAAATAATTCTTAAATTGTCTTTCCTGGATCTAGTTTCTAGGTAATTTTTTTTCAATGAGGTATTTTATATTTTCTTCCATTCTTTCCTTCTTTTCATTTTGTTTAACTTATTATTGTTGTGTCATAGTGTCATTAGCCTCCACTTGCTCACTTTTAATATTTTTTAACAAATTGTCTTCTTTAGTTTACTTTTATACCTCCTTTTCTGTTTGGCTGATTTACTTTTTAAAGAGTTCTTCCCTTTAGTGAATTTTTATGCTTCTTTTTTTCCATTTTTCCAGTTCTGCCTTTAAGAAATTGTTTTCTTTAGTGTACTTTTCCCCTATTTGGCCAATTGGTTTTTGTTTGTTTTTAGAATAAGCATATGATGTATTATGATCCATTTACAGGAACTTACTACACTCCAGAAAAGCAAAATGAATACTATATGTTTAAAAGTCTTAAATGTTCAAATTGTTCTGTCTAGTTTACTATTATGTTTCTATAAAAAATTGGAATACTTCTTTGAAAGCTTCATTTTAAGTTCATGTGACTTGAACATCTTGAAGGACAAAGCTTGGGGGCCATCTCCAGTCATTCTGATCTATGTTTGACCACTAGACCCAGATGGCTCTGGAGGAGAAAGTGAGGCTATTGATGTTGCACAGCCCTGCTTCAAATCAAATTTAATTTCAATTCATGTCATCACCTCCCTAATGTCATGGTCCTCTTTGAGAAATTACAACCTGGAAGTCTCATCACTTTTTCTGAAAAAGCCTTACTCCTTGAGCTTTTGAAGACACATGAAAATGGGTTAGAAAAACAGTAAGGTAGGGGGTGGGGTGTGGAGTCAAGATGACAGAGTAGAAACAGGGCTCCCACCACCTCCAATTCATGTAAAAAGGTCACACTGAACAAACTTTGGAGTTGCAGAACCCACAAAATGACACAAAGAAGTTAAACCTCCTGCTGTGGACAGCCTGGCAGGCCAGCAGGGAGCAGCCAGCACAGTACCCTGGGAGCTGACCCCAGCCCCATGGGAGCAGGATGTTTTAGCCCCACAGCAGGCCTGATGAGCTGACTGCTGGAAGAAATTCAGATCACCAGACTTGTGGCAGTTTCCAGAATTAGCAATGCATAGAAGCTAAGGACAAAGTGAGAGGTCAGTGCAGTGTGGACTTTGGGAGCCAGTAGATGGGAGTGAGGTCAGAATTTATCCCCTGAAGGGAAAAGTCCCTGAGGCACTGAGGTCTTGCAGCCACCACCATGTGGCAGCTTCAGCTTCTGGCCTGCAGACTGTAGGGGGACCAAGCAACCAGTCTGGGGGGTAATCACTCTTGAATTAACCTGCTTATATCTGTATTGAAATCTAGGGTGGAAGTCCTGGGGTGTGTGACCAGCTTGCCAGAGTGTGTGGAGGCTTCAGAGAGGGCACGCAACTAATACCTTTGGCAGCTGAGAAAACCCAAGGATTTCGTATAAAGCTCCCCTGTCTGGTAGCAGAACACTACTGTTGAAAAAAGTCCCAAAGTCAAGTAATTGAGCAGCAACATGAATAAATGAGGGAAGCAAAGCAAATAGAGGAATGCGACATTAGACTCTTATTTTTTTTTGGGGGGGGTAAAGGATGAAAGGTTGGAACAAGAGGAAGACAGTGAAATCAGAACTCTTGCACCAAGAGATTACAAGAAAATTTTGAGCTGGTTAAAGGCCATAGAGGAACATCACAAGGATTTTGAAAATCAAATAAGAGAAGTGGAGGAAAAATTGGGAATAGAAATGAGGACAATGCAAAAAAATGATGAAATGAGAGTAAAGAACCTGACTGAAGAGGCTCATAAAGCCAATGAGGACAAGAATGCCTTAAAAAGCAAAATTTGTCAGATGGAAAAAGAATCTCAAAAGCTCACTGAAGAGAATCATTCCTTCAGAATTAGACTGGAGCAAATGGTAGCTAGTGATTATATGAGAAATCAAGATACTATTAAACAGATCCAAAGAAAACATTAAAAACAGAAGACAATGTGAAATATCTTAATGGTAAAACCACTGACCTGGAAAATAGATGCAGGAGAGATAATTTAAAAATTATCAGACTACCTGAAAGCCATGATCAAAAAAAGAAATTAGAAATCATCTTTCAAGAAATTCTCAAGGAAAATTGCCCTGATGTTTTAAAATCAGAGGGTAAAATAGAGGCTGAAAAAATCCACCAATCACCTCATGAAAAATATCCCAAAAAGAAAACTCCTAAGAATATTATAGCCAGGTTCTGAAATTCCCAGATCAAGGAGAAAATATTACAAGGAGAAAGGAAGAAACAATTCAAATATTGTGGAAACACAGGATCTGGCAGTTTCTACACAGAGGGATTGGGGGGCTTGGAATATGATATTACAGAGGTCAAAGCAGATAAAACCAAGAATCACCTACCCAGCAAAACTGAGTATCATGTTTCAGGGGAAAATATGGTTATTCAGTGGAATAGAGTATGTTCAAGCATTCTTGATGAAAAAAACAGAATTGAATAGAAAATTTGACATTGAGATACAAGTAGCAAGTGAAGCATGAGAAGGTAAACAGGTAAAAGAAATCATAAGGATCTCATCAAAGTTGAACTTTTTACATTCTTACACGGAAAAATGATAATTGTAACTTATGAAACTTTTCTCAATATGAGAATAATTAAAGGGCATAGAAATGTGTACATATACATATACATACATACATATATATATGTGTGTATGTGTGTGTATATATATATATATGCAGATAGATAGAAAGATAGATAGACAGATAGATAGATAGATAGATAGATAGATAGATAGATAGATAGATAGATAGATGTGTATAGGTATACATAGATAGAGGGCATAGGGCAGTTTAATGGGAAGGGATGGTACTTAAAAGGTGAAATTAATAGGTGAGAGGGGAATATAATAAGAGTCTATGGGTAGTGACAGAATGTGGTAAACTATCTCATATAGAACAGGCAAGGGAAAATAGTTACAATGGAGGGGAAGAACAGGAAGTCAAAAGGGAATGAGTCAATCATATTCTAATTGAATTTGGCTTAGGGAGAGAATGACATACACCCTAAATAAGGTATCTTACCCTACAAGAGAGTAGGAGGGAAGGGGATGAGACAGGGCATGATGGAAAGGAGGGAAGGCTGGGGGAGAGGGAAGTTGGAAGCACCCACTTTTGAAAAGGGTCAGGATCAAAGTAGAGAATAGAACAAGTGGGAGGTGGGTTAGGATGTAGGGAAATATAGTTAGTCTTTTACAATATATCTACTATGGAAATGTTTTGCATAGCTACACATGTACAACCTATATTGAATTGCTTTTCTTCCCAGTAATAGTGGGTGAAAAAGGAGGAAGGGAATGAATCTGGAATTCAAAGGTTTAAAAGCAAATATATATATATATACACACATATATATACACACACATATATATATGTATATATACATATACATACATATGTATATGTATATATATACATATATATATATATACTATTATCAATATTATTTTACATGTAAATGGGAAATGCAATATATAGGCACTGGGGCACAGAGATCCACTGTGCCCTACCCTACTCTAAAATTTAGAGGGGGTATGGGAGAAGATATGAGAGACAGCAGATTGGAGGAGGGGATATCCAGTGGGATCACTATTTTGGGGAGGTGGGCAGCGGATAAATGAGGAGAAAATTTGTAACTCATATCTTGCAGAAATGAACAATGTAAACTAGAAGCTAATAAAGCATTTGATTAAAAAAGGAAAGGAAAAACTGTATGCAGAAATTAAAAATGACAGCAGTAGACTTCTCCAAACCTTTGAGATTATGAAAAAACAATAAAAGAAAAGGAAGAAAGATTAACCAAGGTGATTACAAACCTCAATAACATATATGGATCGATAAATAAAAGAGAACTTTTTTTTGCTTTGCTTTTTGGAGTGGGGACGGCAGGGCAATTAGGATTACATTTCTACATTTCTAGTAGTTGTTAAGTGTCTGAGGACAGATTTGAACTCAGGTCCTACTCACTCCAGTGCCATTGATCTGTTCATTGTGACACCTGGCCATCCGAAGAACTTATGATTAAAGAAAAATTCAAGATTGAAATATCTGATTTAGAGAAACAGGAAAATATTTTGAAAAATGCAGTGGAACATAAGAGCATATAGTTAAATGAACCTCAGCTACAAAAGAATGGATTGATGCAAGAATTATTTACTCTTCAGAGAAAACTTAAAGTTATTGGAAATAACATTAATGAATTCATATGTATCACCAAGTTTTCAGAGGGAGAAAAAGTAAAAATCAGCAAAAAAGACCTCAGAATGATTCTGAATGTATAAGATTAAAAAATGAATTAGAACTTTATAAGGAAGAAGACATGGAAAGTGTTTATGAAGCTCTCTAATCAGAAATAGAAATTTTGTAATTGACATTGTCACAAAAAGGTCTTCAAACAAAGCAATAGTGTATGGGGGATTGATCAACACATCAATAAATTAATACTTTTAATGCTAATATGGATGGTACCCAACATAGCAGATTCTTCTTGAAAAGCATTTCACCAGGTTACTGGTGATACCAAGGATTGTTTCTTGACAATTTAAAATAATAAGCATTTATGTATACTTATTTATGACATTATTGGTTTGTGGTATCCATAGGCCCTTCCGCTCTAGCCACTGATCTCTCATTTCTATACATTGTAGAATATATATTACTCTCTACTTTCCTTTCCTTGTCACAACTGATCTTGGAATTCATCAGACATATACACAGGAAGAAATGCTTTGGTTATTGACCCAATTTTGCCATTGCCATTTCCAAGCAAGTTTCCCACTTTCATTTCAATTTACTTCCAATAAAGATGTCTACTGAGAGAGTGAAAGAAAGAGAAAACTTGTGTTTCAATTTTTCCATATCCTCTCCAGCATTTATTATTTTCCTGTTTTGTAATTAGTCAATCTGTCCAGTGAGATGTGGTACCACAGAGTTGTTTTGATTTTCATTTCTCCAATCAAAAGGGATTTAGAGTATTTTTTTTCATATGCTTATAGATATATTTAATTTCATCTTCTGAGAACTGCGTGTTCATAGCCTTTGACCATTTATCAATTGGGGAGTGGCTTGTATTCTTAAAGATTTGACTCAATTCTTTGCATATTTTAGAAATGAGGCCTTTATCAGAGACTCTGTAAAAATTCTTTCCCAATTTTCAACTTCCCTCTTAATCTTGGTTACATTGGTTTTATTTCTACAGAAACTTTTCAATTTAATATAATCAAAATTATCCATTTTGCATTTTATAATGCTCTTGTTTCATCATAAAATCTTCCCTTCTCCATAGATCTGACAAGTAAACTATTCCTTCCTCTCCCAGATTGCTTACAGTATCAGATTTTATACCTAGATCATGTGCCCATTTTGACTTTATTTTGTTGTACATTGTTAGATACTGGTCTATGCCCAATTTCTGCCATACTATGTTCCAGCTTTCCCAGCAGTTTTTTTCTCAAATAATGTGTTCTTATCCCAGAACCTGGAGTTTTTGGGTTTATCTAACAGTAGATTACTTTATTCATTGGCTGCTGATTTTTGTGTGTCCAATCTATTCCATTGATCTACTATTCTATTTCTTAGCCAGTACCAAGAAGTTTTGATGACTGCTGATTTATAATAATTAATATATGGTATGGCTAGGTCACATTCCCTAGCATTTCTTTTCGTTAATTGCCTTGATATTCTGGACCTTTTGTTCTTCCAATGAATTTTGCTACTATTTGTTTCTAGCTCCATAAAGTAATTTTTTGGTAGATTGATTGGTATGGCACTGAATATGTAATTTAATCTAGGTAAAATAATTATTTTTATATTAGCTTCTTCCAATTAGCTAGACATGTTTTTCCAATTAGTTAGACCTGACTTTGTTTGTATGAAAAATATTTTGTAGTTGTGCTCATATAGGTCTTGGGTTTGTTTTGGCAGGTAGATTCCAAAATATTTTATGTCTACAGCAAATTTAAATGGAATTTCTCTTTCTATCTCTTGCTGTTGGATTTCATTAGAGATATATAGGAATGCCAGGGACTTATGTGGGTTTATTTTATATCCTGCAAATTTGCCAAATTTATTTATTATATCAAGTAGTTTTTTATTTGATTCTCTAGGATTCCCTAAGTATATCATCATATCATTTGGAAAGAGTGATAGCTTAGTCTCTTCTTTGCCTAATTTGATTCCTTAATTTTTTTTTCTTTTCTAATTGCTACTGCTAACATTTCTTGTATCAGATTGAATAAGAGTGGTGATAGTGGACATCCTTGTTTCACCCCTGATCTTATTGGAAATGCTTCTGGCTTATCCCCATTACATATAATACTTGATGATGGTTTTAGATAGATGTTACTTATTATTTTAAGGGATACTCCACTTATTCCTATAGTTCTAGTGTTTTTAATGGGAATGGGTGTTGTATTTGTCAAAAGCCTTTTCTGCATCAATTGAGGTAATCATATGGTTTCTGCGAGTTTTGTTGTTGACATAATATTGAACCATCCTTACATAACTGGAATAAATCCTACCTGATCACAATGTATAATTCTCATGATAAGTTGCTTCCGGGATGGTGGAATACTTTCCCAAACTTCAGGGGTTTTGTGTAGCTGTTTTCAGAGGTACTTTAGGGAACCTCCAAGTTTTCAGTTCTTCCAAGGTGGTATGAACTAAGAAGAGGTGTTTGCTGCTTTGTTGGCCTGTGCTTTGGTCTCTGAGTGACCAGAAGCACTCTTTTTATTCTCTGGAACTGTAAGGAGGACCCCCATACTACTATGGCTACAAGCCATTCTGTTGGACTAGTGTTCCTCCCAGCTTGCCATTCAGGACTGTGGCTCAGTAAAGTGATGGAGTCTGCCTCAATGCTGGCTATATAATGTTCATATTATATCAAAGAGACCCCTGTAATCTACTGATCAGTGTTTGACACCCTTATCATCTGTAGGTTGAGAGCTCCAGAAACAATTGTTGCTGCTATTGATTCTGTGACTCCCAAGGCCTCTTCCTGTTTTGCTGCGGATGGGGCTATCCTGGCATGGCCTCAGCTAGACTGTGCTTCACTCTCATCCTGGGTCAATGGACATTTTCTTCTTATCTTCTAAGTTGTTTTGTGCTGGAAAATTGTTTCTCTCCATCTTTTTATGGGTTCTACAGTTCTAGAGTTTGCTTAGTCATTATTTAATGGTATTTTGAGTGGTTTGTGGAGAGTTCAGGTGACTCCCTGTATTTACTCTGACATACTGATTTTGCCTCTCTAGTCTGTATACCCCCCCATTCTCTATGGGCACTGCATATTCAAATGTAGAATTATTAAAATCCACCATCCCTCTCACCATCAAAACTAAGAGAGCGTTTCCTCAATCCATTCCTTAATATCCTTTGTCCAGGGAGACCATCCAAGGTACCTAAATTATTATTGAATCTTTGAGGGATTAAGGTATTATTCATTTATGTAAATCACCTTGCAATACTACTATCTTCCCTGTTTAAAACAAACAAACAAACGAACCAAGTTTTATGGTAAACCTATTTATCTTTTTGAATAAGACTTATACCCTATTAATGGTCATATTATACCTAAATACACCCAATAGTGCCAAACCCTGCTAGCATTGTCTCCTTAATTCTAAGTGAGGCTACCTATCTTACTATGATAGATCTTTGCTCAGTTTTGGTGACATTGCATTTACCAAGACACTTACTACCCATTTGTGTTCACTTGCAAGGACACATAATGGATGTGGACTGATCTGCCTTAAGATTAGAAAGCCATGCTTCCTTCTCTCAAGTACTATAGCAGAATTTAGCTTCCATCACTTTCAAGGTCTTTCTGGTTCAACAGGTTGATAATTTCATACTACCCGCACCCAATATTAAGGCTTGCTAAGACTCCAGCCATCATATTCTTCTCCAGTTTCATTTGAGGGTCCACAAGATTTCCAAATGTAAGGTCCAGGGATGCCTCCCCTGAGTGGAGTACTTGATTTCATTTTGTCTGCTGTCACTAGTTATTTCCCCAAAGCTCATATAGGTTTGTCAAAAATTTTCTATTCTGATAAGTAAAGACAATCGGGGGTATTTGGGGAGCAGCTGGTTATTACAGAAAGTGAATTCCATCCTTTGGTAAGATCACTAAAGTCCTAGTTCCTTTAACCAAAGACTATATTACCGACCCCGTGCAGCTTGAGCCATAATGCTTTACTGCCTTTGGTGACTTCAAGAGTCCTATTATTAACTCCAGCACTAGGTTTTACAGATTAAAACAAACCTTTTTCTCTTTTTGCCCATGAGCATAAGGGGGTGGCTTCTGGTGAGCATACTCAAGCATTTGGACCCTTCCTTCCCACTGTGGCTTACTATTATGTTTAATTTAACCCGATTGCTGCAGGAGCTCCACCTTGAGGGTGGTTGCTGCAACTGACTTCTTGATAAGCAAAGCACTGGCTTAGTATTAAGCTGATCTTTTAGTAATTCATTGTCCCCATGAGGTCAAGGCTCTCTTGTTTCTACCCTGAACTTAGGCTTTGTCTGATCAGATACTTGCCAGGTCAAATGTGGCTCCATTCTTAATCTAGGAACACTACTACCTGACTATGTACCTCAAGGGAGCACTTCTATGACTGTTCCTCTGTGGTAGACATGGTCAAAAGGCTTACATTTGCCTTTCTGACATACCCTTACAAAATTCCTACCATATCCCATGTACTGAAGGCTCTTCTTTTATGAGGGGAGCGTTTGATATACAGATTCTGTAGTAATTTCTGACCATGATACTGTTTGGAGGCCTTCTCTGCCATGCAACCTCAGTACCCAAGATGCTGAATTAGTTACATTTACACAAGCTTGTTTCTTTGCTGGCAGTGTGCAACCATCTATTCCAACTCCCATTATGCTTTTTGAGTTTTCCATGCTATGGGATGCTGTTGTTACAGAGGGTTACTTTTTACTTCTTCTGGTAAGGTTATTGCAAGTGTCAATTACATCAGGGAACTTTCATCTATATTACAATTTCCCCAAGTCCTGGTCCTTGTCCATTTCCCTGCCCACACTAATGAAACTGACTCTATTTCTAGAAAAAAACAACTGAGCTGATACTGCTGCAAAACTTGCTGCCTTTTAAGGGCCTACACATGTGTTTTATCTTTCTATGTCTGATAATGCTGACCTCTTCCTAGCTTACAATTACTCTGAAGTTGCAAAATGGAAACAACATTTCTGGACTAACCAGGTGTATGGGGTCTGGCTGACAATGGAAGGTAAATCTCGACTCCCTCAAAGTTTCTATCACTAGGTATGTCTGTCCATAAGGGGGGCCTCTGCAGCATAAAGGGAATTGTTGATTTGAGGAGAAAACCATGGATCATGCCAGATATCACCTCTATGATTGATTGTATTTGTGCCTCTTGTCCTACCTGGGTATTTAATCAACATGTATTAACGTTCTGTAGCGAATATTCCTTTTCAACACTTACAAACTAACTTCTGCTTCCTTAAGTCTGACCACTGTAAGGTCTACATTATAGTGATCACATCATGCTTTGGGCAGAGGTTATTTTTGGTCTTAAGACCACTATAGGTTTTGTTGCTAAAATCATTCTCAGAGAAACTGTGCCCCATTCCAGTCCATCAGCTTCTCTTCCTTGACTTAGAGAGATGGTCTGATTTTACTGATATAATTATCTCCCAGATTTATTCTTGTCTTTGGGTTACTTCATTTTTCATGCCTCTTATCACTCTCAAAGTCCAGGTGAGGTTGAGTGTATGAACAGAGAGGTTAAGATGATGATTGGCAAATTATTTTCTGAAACACACCTTAAATGCTCTGATAAGCTCCCTTTTGTTCTATCTCCATAGCAGACCAATGAGGGAATTATATCTCTCTCTTTCTAAAATATTTTTGGTCATCCTCCTATAAAGGCAAAACCTCTCTCCCCAGTATATACATCATTAGTGAGAGGAAATACTGCTCTTACTTCTTATATATAAGAACAACAAAACAGATTGAGAGAACTGTATGACATGGGCATGTCATTACAGGCGTGGCCTTTAGACTTTTTACCAGATGACTTTGACTTTGGAGATAAGATCTACATAAAGAATTTCCCATGATCAAGCGGAACCCAACCTATTTTGGAAGGCCCATTCCAGATACTGTTGCCTACCCCAACAACAATCAAGATCATGCAAAGATATTCTTGGATATATTGTTGACTTGGGAAACCTGTCCCACATACTGTTTCATAATGTTTTTGCTCTGATTTTTTTTATTCCATTTGTCACCTTTTGCTCCTCTATCCATTCTTCTTAGGAGGATTGGAGAAGACTTAATGCTGTCAGTAATCTTCACAGTGAAACAGGTTATACTGTACATCACCTTAAAGCTTTTGGACTTTATGGGTGTTGAGTTTGCCATCACATACATAAGAGGCACTTCCTTCCCATCATAGAGACTGATACCATTCAGAAAGTCACTATGATAGCCAGAATTAGTTCAAAATTCTTCAGAGCAAATTGTGAATCCCTTTGCCTCTACCTGTAGGCCCTCTTTCTCCCTTTATTGCTGGCTAAGTGCTTTAGCACACATACCTAAGAAAAAACATCAGCTGGACAGCTCCCTAAGCCATTGCCTTTGCTGAATTAGAAAATAGTAGATTCCTCATACAATTTAATGATTCCATTGCCCCTTATGAAAGTCAGAATATTGGACTAACTATTGATCCTCTTGCCTACATTCACAATATGTGTTAAGTGGAAGGAAGGGATTAATGTCACTTTGGGCCTAGGTGATGCAGTGAATTAAATTAAAATTGTCTTGTTCCTCAATGTCACTAAAGGAGGACTAGTAAAAAATCTAACTGCCAGAAACCTGGGGATTTGGTGGCTTAAACATCAAAAAAAGAGATGTGGTTATAGTCCAATACCCTGTAAAATAACATGGACAAGGGCTGAAGTTCTTCTGGTCCATAGTTCCATATCCTGGAGTCTCTGAATTGATGCACTTAAAATCGAGAAAATCACCTAGACCACAAGTTAGTCTATCTCTTCCCTCCAAATCAAGGTAACTTCTTTGGCTCAAATGGTTTTACAAAACCTATGGCTTTCAACTTTATTGCAGTCTCACAAGGAGGAACCTATACTATAATTATTCTTGTTGTTCCTACATTAAGTGACCAGGAAAATTGTGTTAAGACTTCAGAAAATTCAATGAGAAATAGGAGAAATGCAATTACCTAACCAAGTGACCGTTACTGGAATCCTTTCTCCTGGGTTCCTTGGTTGCAATAAAATGACTTATTAGCTAGTAAGTGTCAAGTGTCTGAGGCTAGATTTGAACTCAGAACCTCTGCAGTCCTGGGCCAGAGCTCTATCCATTGAGGCACCCAGCTGCCCCCAAAATGACTTCATTTTTTTAACTTCCAATTTAAGACAACTTTCTTTCCTGTGAATCACCTGACTTAGGGAAAATCAGAAGGTTGCTTCCTCACTTCCCATCTTGAAAAATTCCAAAGCTTTCCTCTAATATGAAATCAGATTACCCAAGCCTTGAATTACCTTTTTCACTCCCTTTGACTATAAGTATCTGTTAAGTATCTGTATTTGGGGTTCTTGTGCCTACTGAGCAGCCCTGAACCCAATTTGCTATGGAAATTGCATGCCTTTTTAATAAGTCACATTGCTCAGACCTTATCTCCCCAGTTATTAGAAATCCACCTGAGAGAATGCTCACATATTTTTTTCATGATCCTGGGAATTGGAAGTCCTACATGTCCTGTTTTGCTCCTTTGAGTTTAAACTTAATCCCATTCAAGAAAACCTTCTTTTGGGAACAGGAATCATTTTATCAGAAAACTCTCTTGGATATATACCCATTAATAGAATTTCAGAGACAAAGGGCATCAGCATCTTTTTCACTTAATTGGCATGATTCCAAAATATTTTCAAAATGGTTTAGGTATCTTCAAATTTGATAAGATCTAATAGTATCCCAGGCTTATCATTCTCCCTCATTTACTCATTTATAGGTTTATGGTTAGAAGAAACCAGTAGAATTCTAGATTAAGGAAGCTCTCAAGAAAACAGCATTAAAAATTTTATCTGAGGAAAAAATGGAGGGTGGAGTCAAGATGGCAGAGTAGAAACAGCACTACCTCAGCACTCTGGGCCACACCATTTCCAAATTCTTGTAAAAGGGGACTCTGAACAAACTCTGGAGTTCCACAACCCACAAAATCACACAGAGAAGCTAACCTCCTGCTGAGGACAGCCTGGCAGCCTGGCAGGGAGCAACCAGCTCAGCACTCTGGTTCCATGGCCAAGCTTGCCTGAGTAGGAGGTTTTAGCCCCAGGGTGGCCAGATGAGCAGTCTGCTGGAGGGACACCAGAACACCAGTAGCTGTGGCATTTCCAGAATTACCAACACATAGATGCCATGGACAAAGTGAGAGGTTAGTACAGTATGGACTTTGGGACTCATTAGTGGGGAGAGAGATTCAGCCTCTTTCCCTGGGGGCAAGAAGTTGCTGAGATACATCAGGGAGCACATTTAGAATGATGGTACATACTAAATAAGGTATCTCACCCTACAGGAGAGTATGGGGGAAGGGGATGAGAGGGGGGATATGGAAGGGAAAGTGGGAGGGAATGGCAGGGAGGGAATTTGGAAGCACCTCTTTTGAAAAGGAACAGGATCAAAGTAGGGAATAGACCAAGTGGGAGGTGGGATAGGATGGAGAAAAATATAGTCAGTCTTTTATAACATATCTACTATGGCAATGTTTTGCCTAGCTACACATGTACAAAATATACTGAATTGCTTATCTTCCCAGTAAGTAAGGATGGGTGACAAGGGAAGAAGGGATTGAATCTGGAATTCAACGTTTAAAATCAAATGTTGAAAAATATATAAATACTAATATTAATACTATTTTACATATAATTGGGAAATAAAATATACAGACATTGGGGCACAGAGACTCACCTTGCCCTACTGAAAAAGTTGAAGGGGGTATGGGAGAAGATATGGGAGAGAGAAGATGGGATGAGAGGATATCCTGTGCAACTGCTATTCTGGGGTGGGGGGAAGGGAAAAAACGGGGAAAAAATTGTAACTCAAAATCTGGCAGAAATGAATGATGTAAACCAGAAGTGAATTAAATATTTGAAGAAAAAAAGAAAAGAAAAAATATCTGAGTACCTACAAGCAATAAATCTGAGGAAACCTCATGGAAACCAGTGTTAAAATTGAACTTCTTGGAATGTCATAATATAGACAAATCATGATTTTTGCATATACTTGTATGACCTAGGCAAAGCCATTCGATGATTCAGTGAACCAGGTTATTGCATTAGTAGATGGAGTTTCCTCCCAAGGAGTTCCCTGTGCCAATGAAATCACAGACCTGATCTGCCCCTAACCCCCCCACAAAAAATTGCCCCCCAATCCCAAGAATAACTTTTCAGGGTGGAAAAATAAGCAAAACAAAAGTAAATGTCTTCATTGGAAATACCTGGTGGCCAATGTTACTATTCCTAAGGATTCCCCAAAACAATTTTTACGCAATTTCATACATAATTAATGCAAATTGCATTATAAAGAGAAAAATAAGTGCTTGATTTAATATTTAATATATGTATAAATCCATTTATCTTATTTTTCTGATGAAAAAGAGCTATACAAATTGACAATGAAGACAATATTTGGGAACCATTGTCATAGAGTCTATCTTTATGAACTCATTGAACTTATTGATCAGATCTATGTTTCCTACATTTAAGTTGAACTCATCTATTGTCTCAGAGACTACTGGATACTTCTGGTGAAATGAAAACTATACTGCCAATAGTCAACTCATCTTGGCTTTGAGGATGGTAAAGGGAGCCCAGGACAATGTTTACTGTGTGGACTATTTTGCACATCAACTTTGTAAACAAATATGTATCTCTTAAGACTTTAAACAAGAAAAGAAAGAGGGAGAGACTCCCTGAGCTCTCCCCAAAACCCCACTGAACACCATTACATAATGCCATAATTTTTTTTTCTGAAAATAAAGAGCACACAAAAAGATGGGGGTGAAATAATTTTCCAGTCAAACACAACCTAGAAGGTCAACAGAAAATATGTGCCACAGTGGTGGAGCACAGTACAGAATAGGCCATACCAGCATAGACTGAGTCCCAGGAAACCAGGAGCAGGCCTTGGAAGCCAATGCATCAACAGAGTTAGTGGGTGTTTCCTGAGCTCTTAGCCTACAGATGAGAACAACGTTGAACAACTCGTCAGAGGGAGATTACAGGGGTCTCTTTACTAGCTCTGAGGCAGGACTCTCTTTGCCCATACTCAGATCTGGGTCACAGTCCTGGGAGGCAGTTCCAGTGTGAGGAAGTACTCTAGCACACTAGAAATTGCAGTTGCGATAAAACAGGGACCCTCATCACAGTTACAGGGAAGGAAAGGGTGCTTGTGGTCACTCAAAGACCAGAGCACAGGCCAGGAGAGTTGTAAACACATCTCTCTGTAGATCATGCCACCTTGGAAGAATGGAAAACTTACTGAACTGTTCCTCTTCAAATGTCTTCTAGCACTTTTCTTAGACATAATATATTTCTTAACATACTTTCCATTTTATCGTAGTTATTCATATACCTTCCCTAGGAGAGTTGATGTGCAATTCAAATGCTATATTTCTTTGTCTATTTCCTTATGGATTCCTATGAATTATTTGTCTCTTTTGCATATTATATCACATACACACCGACATACAAAAAATCTTTCTCACATTTGTTATTCATATATTAAACCTTAGTGTTTTTTCCCCCAAATGTGTTACTCCATCTTAGAAAATTTAGATTTAGATATTCTGTTCTGGGCTGAGGCTATCTCATGTCTGTCCCTTTGATTTGGTTTGATATTGAAACAAATGAGAAAGTCATATGTCATTCAACAGTTATCAAAAGGAGATTTACATGGCCTTAGCAAAAGTCTGACTTCAGCAGAAGTTTGGTCAACAGGACTATACATTGAGAAACCTGTGAGTTTATTCAGTTAAATGAAGATGTATCTGGATCCACCAGCCAAGTATCTGAAAATTCCTGGAGTTCCTTCTGACTCTTTTGTGCTCAGGTGATCATAAAGTAACTTCAGTATTCAGAGCCATTAGTCCTCTGAATCAATGAGGTTTGAAGGAACCACTCCATAAAATACCTTTTCAAGAAAATAAAAATATAACCTTTATAAGTTAAACTGTAGCATATTGTTCCTAAGAATAGGTGATATAGTGGGACGAGCATTGAGCTGGATAACTGAGTAGAAATTTGGCCTCAAACACTCATCTGTGTCACCTTAGGAAAGTCACTTAACCTCTGTTTTTTCCTCACTTTCATTAATTGTCAAATGAAGACAATAACAGTAACAACCTCATAGGGTTATTGTGAGGATCATATAAGCTAATATTTGGAAAGTGTCTAGCACACAGTAAGCACTATTGCCTATGAATTATCCCCTTGGGAGCACTGTACCTCTGGCATTTGCTTCTACAGGAAACCTATTAGTATCTTAGTTTCTTCCACACATTGGGTGAGAAAAGCATACTCTCCAAATCTCTCTAATCCTAATGCTTATAAACACAGTCTAATCTTTCATGCCTTAGAGGCAATGGTTTCTGGCTTCTTTGGGGAAGAACCGAACATAGGCAGATGTTGCCCCTCCACAGAACAACAAAGACCATTCTGTTGATTATTGTTTCCTTCTTCTGAACCACATAAATAAGAAGGAAGCCCAAAGGCACTGTTAATCTATCATATGACTTTTGTAAACTGTGGAGAGAGGCAGGTTGTTTAGTTCTGTTTGCTTTGTTTTAGTTTTTTGTTGTTGTTGTTGTTTGTTTTGTTTTGTTTTGTTTTGTTTGTAACCACTTATCATGGAAGAGGCTATAGTTGCTGGAAACCAATATTTTGTGACTTAAGGTGATAATAAACAGTCAATGTGAAAGATTTTACTGAGATGGCAAAAAAGGGACTTGACAACTTATTGCATGGTTTTAGGAAGAGAAAAGAAAAAAGTTACCTGATGATTTTAGCTGGGATGACTGGAAGGATAGTGGTGTCATCAACAAAAAGACAGAAATTAAATGAAAGAAAAAGTTTTGGGAAAAATTCTACCTTTATCAATAACACAGACATGAATGGAGTGCATCCCAGAAGAAATCTTAGGGCACTTTTTGGCTTTAATAGTTTAAAATTAAATGAAGACTTTTGGAACAATATACTATTTTAAGGCTATCAAAACACTTTATGTACAACTAGTTTGAGTGTCATAGCATGAGAGATCCTTATCCTCTTTTAAAGATGAGGAAACTGACTCAGAGAAGCTCTGTGGGTTGTCCCAAATGTTCTTGACCCCAAGACAAATACCCTAAAAAGTGTTAACTTTGACCAAGTTCACTTTGCAATACAGACACTATATACAGAACGTGTATAGGTATATAGTAGGCACTTGGGGGTTCAAGACTGGAGTTCTGAAAAGAAGATGGGGCTAGAAATAAAGATTTGAAAAGCATTTGCATACAAATCATATGCCTTTAGATATGCCTTGGAAATGAATATGATCACTGAGGGAAAAAATATACAGGGACAAGAGAACATCTTGAATCTAAGCAGGATTTTATCATCCTAATAATTAAATCAAAAATTGGTAACAATATATCAGCCACATCTGTTCTTTCATCTGAGGAAAAAAACAATCCCTATTGCTTTAGGGGAAATTTTCTGATTTAGGGGAGGTTTTCTTTCAAGATGCTTCTCACTACAAAGAAACTCATTAGATTGATTGCTAAATCTTTTTCACCCCATTTAAGCATTTAAATTGGGGTGAACTACTTTAAGTTATTCAAAGACATTTGAATTCTAGGTGACTAATTGCTATTCATGCTCACCAGGGCTTAGTCCCTCAGATCCCTGTGGGAAAGATGGAAAGACTATTCCATTTTGACTCCTTTTTAATTTCTGTTTTTCAATTTGTTCAAACAAATATTAAGGAAGGGACTTACTGTCATTATTTGATGATGCACATTATATGAAGGACCCTCCATTATACAGAATGATATTCTGAGAACTCTGTTGAAACAAACATTACCATGATGTATGTTGATCCCTGCCACCATAGGTAGAATGTTGTATAATTGGCTATTGTGTTTTGCCCAAGGACTCAATATCAAATAAATCCTAGTGACTGCCAATGATATGTCATAATAGCAAGGAGAGAGCAACTATACACTTCAATAATATTTTATATAGAGAAGATTATTCTACAATTCCTATAAAATTGGCATAAAGACACTGTACGTATCGATTGGAAGGGACGCCAATGTACTATAAAATGCACAAACACATAGAACCACAACTCTATTGTATTATATATTGAATGAAAAACTAATAAACAAATAATAATAAACATTGACATTTTAATTAACAATAATGGTGCTTGCCTAAGAACTTAGAAGCGCTTTATGGGGACAAGCTAGGTCTCAAAAATTATCTGAGCTGATGCTTTATATTCCACTAGATCTATGGAAAACATCAATGAAAAATTACTATGCTAGTTAGCCTGAGCATCATCTCAAAATACCAGTACAACAACACAAAAATTGCTGTTAATAAAGATGACAAAAATTACTCAATTAAATTTAGAAATTTATTAAATATCCATTATGACCAAGTCATTTTGGTAGACATAGAAGATAGAAGGAAGCAGATGAAATATTCCCAATATTCAAAAAAATTGCATGATATAGGGGTAAGAGCCATAAAGTATATAGTATTGATTAACGTAAGTACAATAAAGGGTAGGGAATTATGGGAACAAAGGTTAAATCTCGGCAAATTTCACAAGAAAAAATTGACTTATAAGAGAATGCTTTTAACTTGGGGTATTTTTGAATTGGGGAGAGGGGTCAGGGAAATTTTCAAGGAGGTTATTATGCTTGATCTGAAAAACAAAACAATATAAGGATTCTGAAAAGCAGAAATAAGGATCGAGTTCATTCCAAGCCTAAAGTACGGTCTATATAAATGATCAAAGGTAGAAGAAGGAATGTTAAATATGAAGAATAACCGGTGGAATATTTTGACTAAACAATAGAATTTACAAAAAGGAGTAATATGAAATACCTCTGGAAGGGTAGAGTAGACACATTTTTCCAGATTTAATTTAGCAAATATAGATTGAGTTTTATAACACTCAAGACAAGATATCTTGGTAGGCAACACATATACACAATTTAAAAAGAGCAGTAGCTACCCTGAAGTTTATAATCAACTGGAGATATATAACAAATATGCAGTTTAAGAAATATTAATCTCAATCCATCAGGAATAAAACTGGAGGGAAGGAACGTTGTTATAGATTTTTTAGAATGGAAAAAATGCTGAACTTTAAATCACAGGACCTGAATTCAAATCACAACTCTCCTAATTTTATCTGTGTGATGTTGGACAAAACAATCATAGGCCTGTTAAGAGGATCAAAGAAATTAATATATGTAGAACAATTTGCAAATCTTTAAACACTATATGAATATCAGGTATAATTAGTAGAAAAGAGATCTAAAATGAAAGGATCAGAATAGGCAAATTTTGCCCTTGCACAATGTTTCCTAGGGCTAAGCAAACCCAGTCATAGATATCAGTTTTGAAGTCCCTACACTGCAGGGGGAATTGGGGAGTGGGGTGGTGAGGAGATTAAAAATCAGAATGGAGACTTGGGGCTTTACACAAGAGATATATTTATTTCACAATTAATAAAAGGGTTTGGGAAAGATAATTAAACTCTGAAAATTAGCTTCTATTGTTCTAACCTGATAAATGAGACAAAATTCTGACTGTATTCCAATCCCAAAAAAGCAGGGAAGTCTAAGGACTGAACAAAGAAGGGTTTATAAATGTTCTCCTAATCCCCTCCTTTCCTTCTGACCTCCCTCCATTACCCTTCCCTTCTTCCTTTTCTTTTCCCCTTGTTTCCTCTCTCTCTTTCCCCTTTCTTCCCTTTTATCATTCTTTCTCCTTTACTTTCTTCCTCCTTTCATCTTTCATTCCTTCCTTTTCCCCTTCCTTTCTTCCTCACTTCCTTCTTCCCTTTCTTCCTTTGTATCTTTCTCATTTCTTCCTTTGATTCCTCCCTCTTTTCTTTCCTTCTCCCTTCCTTAATTTCTCCCTCCAAACTGTCTTTCCTTCCTCCCTTTTTTTCTTCCCTCCCTTCCTCTCTTCTAATTATAAATAAGGTTTCTCAAACATAAACATGACATGAAAGTGAATCTGTGACTACTTCTGAGTTAAATTAGATCACATTGCCTCTAACCTTATAAGTTTTTGTCATTTCTTCACTATTTTATTTTCCTTTATTAATTTAGTATTATTTCTTTTTTTAAAAATGTTTAACTTAGGGGCGGCTAGGTGGCGCAGTGAATAGAGCGCCGGCCCTGGAATCAGAAGGACCTGAGTTCGGAGCCAGCCTCCGACACCTAATCCGCACAAACAAAAACCTAGCCGTGTAACCTTGGGCAAGTTACTTAACCCCAATTGCCCTAAAGGGGCGGCTAGGTGGCGCAGTGAATAAGAGCGCCGGCCTCGGAGTTTGGATGACCCGAGATCAGATCCGGCCTCAGAAAATGAGCACCCACGCATAAATCAAAATGACTAGCCGTGTAACCTTGAGCAAGTTACTTAACCCCAATTGCTTTAAAAAAAAAAATGTTTAACTTTGGATCAACTGAATTAAATGAAGAAAATATTTTTCTACATTCAGGCTAAAGAGGAGTTAACATAGGAGGTTTAGGTACACTGGTGATGGTACTAGTGACAACTGATGTGAAATTGCTTTGAATGAAGTTCTAGAGCATAATTGGGGCTATCAGACACTTGGTAACTAAAGATGGAGAACTGCATTTCAGCTCTACAAATTGATACCTTCCATGTGAGCCATTCCTTTACATCATCATTCATGGAAATATTGAACTGTTTAGAACACCATGGAAGTATCTAAACTTCAAAAGAGAAAAGGGCAGTTTCCCAGGATCTTTGGGAAAATAATTTCTGAACATTTTCTTGCAGTTACATTAGGGGCAAGGTGCTGAGATAAATTTCATAGCATCACAGCATAATATACCTAAAGATGGAAGAATCTATAGTGGTCAAGTACAACCACTTCATTTTATAGCTGAGGAAACTCGGGATGGGCTAAATTAGTAAGAGTAATCAATAATAATAGTAATGACTAAGTGGTAGAGTGTATAGAATATTTATCCTGGAGTCAGGAATACCTGATTTCAGATCCAGATCCAGATATTTACTAGCAGTGTGACCCTGGACAAGTCATTAACCTCTGTTTGTTTCAGTTTTCTCATTTGTAAAACGGGCATAATAATAGCACCAGCCTCCCAAGATGGTTATGAGGACCAAATGAGGTCATAAATATAAATTACTTAGTGCAGTCCCTGGAACATTGTAGGCACTATATAAATGCTAACTGTTATTAATAATAGTAAGAGAAATGGTAACAATAGTAGTGATAATGATAGCAATAATAGTAACTAAAATTCATGTGAGAGTGGAACTAAGATAGTGGAAAAAATGAGTAAGTTGCCTGTGCTCCACCCCACCCTACCCCACCAGTTTCCCTCTGAAACAATGTTAAATCAATCCTCTAAATAAATTATAGAGTAACAGAACTTTAAAAAAATAGTGTGAAATAATTTTCCTGCTAAAGGTAATGTAGAAGGACTTCAGGATAGGTCAGTTACACTTGGGTAAAAGAGGAGTGCAGCCCAGTGAAGATAGCATCTGGCCAAGCCAGTGGGAGGCTCTTACCCACAACACAGAGGGACAACCAAGGCTTCTTAGCCCTGTCTCAGCAGGCTACTGGCAGAGCAAGTCAGCAGTAAGGACTCCAATCCCAGCACAGAAGGCAAACTGATAACCCTGAAACCCTGGCAAAACAGGCATGTCTAGCTAGGTTACCCCAGTGCTCTGGGTAAGCCATTAGTACCTGAGATGCCTGTCCAGAAAACCAGTGACCCCACCCCCGGCTCTCAGCAAAAGGTGCTGGGATAGTACCCCCTGTGGCCCAGAGACAGAGTTCAATTGTAAAAGTCACAAAATGAGCAAAAAAGTTCTGACCACAGAAAACTGTGATGGGGACAGGGAAAATCAAAACACAAACTCAGAATAGCACAACAACGTCAAAAATGTATATGTGGAACCTTAAAGGGGAATTGAATGGTTTCAAGCTCAAAGAGCCTTCTTTGAAGAGCTCAAAAAGGATTTAAAAATCAAACAAGAGGCTTTCTGGGGGGCAGAGCCAAGATGACAGAGTGAAAGCAAGGACTTCTTTGAGGTCTCCCCAAAACTCCTCCAAATACCTGTAAAATGACTTTAAGCAAATTCTAAAGCAGCAGAACCCACAAAATGACAGAGTGAAATACATTTCTAGCCAAAGACAAACTGGGAGGTCAACAGGAAAAGTCTGTTGCACCAGTCTGAGAAAATAGTGCAGTCCAAAACAGGTTGCGCCAGCATAGACTGGACCCCAGGAAACCTAGAGCAGGCCTCAGGAGACTGAATCACTGGTAATCAGTGGTAATTTCCAGGCTTCTCAACCCACAAGCCCTCAGCCCAGAGATGGTGGGGGGATCAAGTGACTGATCAGAGGGAGATTGCAGGGATCTCTGTGCCAGTGCTGAGGCAGAATTCTCTTGCTTTGACCTTGCTTGGATATGAGTCACAGTACTGAGTGCTGGTCCTGGGGCAAGAAGGAGCACTGACATAACAAAGCTTGTGGTGGTTGTGGAGACAGAATCCTCCTCACAGTTACAAGGCACAAAAGAGTGCTTGTGGTCACTTATAGACCACAGCACAGACTATGAGAGGAATAACCATTTCTTCTTTGATCATACAAACTTGAAAGAACTAAAAATTTATAGATCCCTAGAAATATCTCTGAATACAGTTCCACAAAATACCTGAAACTTCAGACAGCACACTCTACACTTTGGAAGCATATTCCTACCTTAACAAAGAGCCAAAATATCAAGTAATTGACTGGAAAAATGAGGCAAAAGCAGGAAAAAATCAGTCTAGAATCTTACCTTGGTGACAAGGAACATAAAAACATAAAACCAAAAGAAGACAATTAAGTTAAAGCTCCTACATCCAAAACCTCCAAGAAAAATATGAATTTTTGAACCATGAATTGGTCTCATGCCATGGAAGAGCTCAAAAATGATTTTGAAAATCAAGTAGAAGTATAGGGAAAATGGGTAGAGTAATGAAAGCAATATGAGAAAAATCATGAAAAGTAAGTCAAAAATCAAACAAGAGAGGTAGAAGAAAAATTGGGGAAAGAAAGGAGAATTATGTAAGAGAGAGACAAAAGTGTAAAAAAGAAAGACAAAAATTGACGAAACAATTCCTTAAAATTAGGTCAAATTGGAGAAAAAAATCCATTGAAGAAAATAACACATTTAAAAGTTGAATTGGTCAAATGGAAAAGGAGGTACAAAAATTGAGGAAAATAACTGTTTAAAAATTGGAATTGGGCAAGTGGAAGCTAATGATTCTATGAGACATCAAGAACCAGTCAGACAATATCAAAAGAATGAAGAAATAAAAGAAAATTTAAAGTACCTAATTGGAAAAACAACTAACCTGGAAAATGGATCCAGGAGAGACAATTTAAGAATTATCAGACTACTTGAAAGGCATGATTAAAAAAAAAAAAAACCTTGGGGGTGGAGTCAAGATGGCAGAGGGGACTCTGAATAAACCTTGGAGCTACAGAACCTACAAAATGACACTGAGAAGCTAACCTCCCACTGAGGACAGCCCGGCAGTCCAGCAGAGAGAAGCCAGTACAGCATTGGGCTGCATGAAACTGGAAGCCAACCCCAGCCCTGCTTGAGCCAGAGGTTTTAGTCCCAGGGAAGTCTGACCAGCAGCTGGCTGGAGGGACTCCAGAACAACAGCAGCTGTGCCCTCTTCCAGAATTATCAACATATAGATGCCAAGAACTAAGTGAGAGCTCAGTGCACTGTGGACTTTGGGACTAGTAGTGGGGAGAATGTCAGCTTTTTCCCCCAGAGTGAGAAGCTGCTGAGACACTTAGGCAGAGCCAGCCCCAAGGTGCAGCTTCTCTTCCTGGCCTGCATACTGTAGGGGTCCTGGTGACCAGTCTGGGGGGGGGGTAATCACTCTTGCTTTAACCTCCTTGGATCTGGATTGCAGTTTGGTTTGGAGGTTCTGGGGTGTGTGACCAGCTTGCCAGAGAGTGTGGAGGCTTCAAAGAGGGAATCCAACTAATACTCCTGGCAGCTGGAAAACCCCAGTGTTTGGGACAGAAGCTCCCCTGTGTGGTGGCATAGTCCTACTGTGGCAAAAATCCTAAAAGTCAAGTAATTGAGTGGCAACATGCCCAGGCAAAGGAAATAAAACAAACTGAAAAGTTCAACATTAGACTCCTATTTTGGGGGCAAAAAGTATCAAAGCATGGAACAGGAGGAGGGCAGTGAAGTAAGAACTCCTACACCAAAAGCTACAAATGAAAATATGAGCTGATTAGAGGCCATAGAGGAACCTTAAGAAGCAGATAAGAGAAGTGGAAGAAAAATTGGGAAGAGAAATGAAAATGATGCAAGAAAATTATGAGAGGAGAGTCAACAGCCTGACTGAGGAAAATAACACCCTAAAATTAGATTAACTCAAATGGAAAAAGAGTCTGAAAAAGGCAATAAGGAGAGGAATGCCTTAAAAAGCCAAATTTGCCAGATGAAAAAAGAATCTCAAAAGTTCATTGAGGAGAATCTTTCCTTCAGATTTGGAATGGACCAAAGGGAAGCTAGTGACTTTTTGAGAAATCAAGATGCTGTTAAACAGACCTGAAAAAATAGAAGGCAATGTGGAATACCCCATGGGAAAAACCATTGACTTGGAAAATAGATCCAGGAGAGATAAATTAAAAATTATTGGACTACCTGAAAGCCATGATCAAAGAAATAATCTAGAAATCATCCTCCAAGAAATTCTTAAGGAAAACTGCCCTGATGTTTTAGAACCAGAAGGCAAAATAGAGGTTGAAAGAATCCACCAATCACTTCCTGAAAAAGATCCCCAAAAGAAAATTCCTAGGAATATTATACCTAGGTTTTGGAATTCCTATATCAAGGAAAGAATATTACAAGCAGCCAGGAAGAAACAACTTCAATATTGTAGAAACACTATCAGATTAACACAGGATCTGGCAGCTTCTATACAGAGTGATTGAAGGGCCTGGAATATGATATTCCAGAAGTCAAAGGAGCTGGGATTAAAACCAAGAATCACCTACCCAGAAAAACTGAGTAACATGTTTCAGTGGAAAATATGGTCATTCAGTGTATTAGAGGAGTTCCAAGTATTCTTGAAGAAAAAAAAAACAGACTTGAATAGAAAATTAGACATTCAGATACAAGAAGCAAGAGAAGCATGAGAAGGTAAACAGGGAAAAGAAATCATAAGGAACTTATCAAAGTTGAAACTATTTATATTTCTACATGGAAAACGATAATCATAACTGATGAACTGATGAAACTTTTCTCAGTATGAAAATAGTTGAAGGGAATAGAAATATATATATATATATATATATATATATATATATATATATATATATTGAGAGAGAGAGAGAGAGAGAGAGAGAGAGAGAGAGAGAGAGAGAGAGAGAGAGTCTTTATCGGAGTGTATATAGGCGGAAGAATACATATGTGAATGTGAATATATATATATATATATATATATATATATATATATACACATATGTTTACAGGTATACATAGAGGGCACAGGACCAATTTAATAGGAAGGGATGATACTTAAAAGTTGAAATCAAGTGGTGAGAGAGGACTATGAGAAGAGATGGAGAGAGACAGAATGGGGAAAACTATTTCATATAGAAGAAGCAAGGGAGGGTGGGTATAATGGAGAAGAAGAACAGGAAGGAATAAGGGAATGGGTCAACCTTATAATCATTGAATTTGGCTCAGGGACGGAATGGTTTACACAAGAAATAGGGTGTTTCACCCTACAGGAGAGTGTGGGGGGGGGGCTGGGGATTACAGGGGAGATGATGGAAGGGAGGGCAGGCTGGGAGGGAGGGATGTAGGAAGCACACACTTTTGAAAAGAGGCAGAACCAAAGTAGAGAATGGATCAAGTGGGAAGTGGAATAGGAGGCAGGTAAATATAATCAGTCTTCTACAATATGCTTACTGTGGTAATGTTTTGCATTAACTACACATTGTGTACAACCTATATTGAATTGCTTATCTTCCCAATAAGGGTAGGTGACAAGGGAGGAAGGAAATGAGTTTGGGATTCAAAGTTTTAAAACCAAATGTTTTCAAACATATATATACATAAATATATATATATATATACATATGCATATATATGTATGTATATGTCTATACATACATATATACTTAATATTATTTTACATGTAATTGGGAAATAAGAGGAGGGGATATCCTGGGGGACTGCTGTTTTGGGGAGATGGGTAGGGGGAAAACGGGGAGAAAATTTGAAACACAAAACCTGGCAGAAATGAATGAAGTAAAACAAATGTTAATAAAGCATTTGGAAGAAAAAAAAAACCCTGGAAAGACTTATATGAACTGATTTTGTGTGAAATGAGTAGAACCAATAGAAAACTGTACACAGTAATAGAAACATTGTGTGGTGATTAACTTTGACAGACTTAGCTCTTCTCAGCATTACAATAATTCAAGATAATTGCAAAAGAGTCATGATGGAAAATGTTGTCCATATCCAGAGACAGAAGTATGGAATTATGAATGAAGATGAAAGCATACTATTTTACATTGTTTTTCCTTTTTTATGTTTTTTTTTCCTTTTGTTCTGATTCTTTCACAATATGACTAATGTGGAAATATGTTTTATCATGATTCTGCATGCATAACCTATATCAGATTGCTTCTTGTCTTGGGAAGACAGGAATGGAGAAAGGGAGGGAGAAAAATTTGGAACTCAAAAGCTTACAAAAATGATTAAGAACTATCTTTACATGTAATTGGAAAAATGCTATCATTTGGAAAAAATGAAAAGAATAAAATTTATATACTGCTTTAAAGTTTGAAAAATGTACTCTATATATGTATCTATCAATCTCTCTCTCTCTCTCTCTCTCTCTCTCTCTCTCTCTCTCAATGCATATTGACTCTTTTGATCTTAAAAATGCCCCTATGAGTCACTTGCTCAAGAAAACACAGTTTGAAAATTGCAGGGTTAGAATTTCAATTCAGTTCTTTTGACAATGTTTTTTTTTAAGTTCTATTATTTTAATTAATGGGTTAAAACAAATGATTTCACGTTAAACTGCAAATATATAATGTACAACTTGCTATCCCATTCAAATATATAAGAAATTTATCATGTAAATTTCTTTTTTTTCCTTTCCTCTCCCCCCTTTAGAGATGACTACTATTATATACAAATCTACTAATACATGCATACATGCATACATTCATATATATTTACACACATATTATATATATTTATATACATATGTAATTTTTTTCTATACCTACTTCTAATTATCAGTTGTTTCTCTACATATGGATGCTATCTTTCTTCATATGTACTTTATAGTTATTTAGGTTTTACCCTAACAATCTATGAGATTTCTGTAATCATTCTAGTTTATCTCCTACTGCATTGGGATTCTAACATACTTTTGTTGTTACAAGCTCCACTCTAGTGTTCTTGAACTGCATGCAAGTTTGAAGATCAGTCACTCAGTCAATAAACATTTATCAAGAACCCATTTTGGTTTCGGCTAGCTAGGTGGCACAGCGAATAGAGCACCGGCCCTGGCGTCAGGAGGACCTTTGTTCAAATCTGACCTCGGACACTTAACACTTACTAGCTGTGTGACCTTGGGCAAGTCACTTAACCCCAATTGCCCTGCCTTCCCCCCCCCCAAAAAAAAAAACACACACACTATGTGCCAAGCACTATTTTAAGCACTAGTGATACACATATGAAAAAGAAAGAGAGTTTCTACCTTCAGGCATTTACAATCTCAGGTTGGAGGTGGGGGTGACACTAACAAAAGTCTACTGAAAACCAAAGGTGGGGGAGATGAAGATCAGATCAATACTCACCAATGAGTGGGACCATCCTCTACTTTTCACCATTATTTTCTCAATCACTTTTGTTTTCCTTTAGAAAGCCTGAAAACACTCTTTTTGAGAATACTTTATACAATCATAAGGCAAAACTTTAGCACTGACACTAACAAAAATATCTGTGATAAATAAGGAAAGATTTGCCTAAATTCAGACTAGAAAAAAAAAGTAGTCTATAAACAGTCTTCAGTCCTCATGTGGCAGCACTGGACTTTACAATGAAGGAAATTTGTTAGGAAATGCATATCTTAATTTATACATTGAGAAACATTCAAAGTTTTCATTTAAATTGATGGTTTTAATATACACTGATAGGATAAGCTTCATGTAGGGATTTTTTTTTTTTTTGATGAGAGCAGATGACTAGTCTTTTGAGAGTCTCTGCTAAATTGGATGATTATTCCTTGGTTGGGAAAATGTATGATTATAGAGCTTTATCATGTAGGGAAAAAGGAAGGAATCTATATGAGATGCTCCACTGGCTGCCATACTTGCAATGCTCTCTAATGTTTCTCCAAGGAGAGACACCTGCAGCTGGGTGTAGGAATTGCCTTTAGACTCCCCCTGAGTAAATTAAAGGAGATTACCCAGGGAAACAGCAACAAATTCAAGGGGCAGCAACCAAGTGGTTTCTGCGACCAGACAGAATGATAATGGTTTTCCTGAAATGAAGTTGCTTCCTGAACCAGGGTTTTCTGGATATACAGAATGACTGGAGGGTTACTTTGCATTTAACCTTTGTGATGCCCCATACTGGATTCCAGGTTCCCTTGGATTTGAATGCTTGGGACCATTTAGATAAATTTTTAGTTTAATATTCTGTCAGTATTGCATATTCAAAAGCTCAACTCAAATGAAACATTGATATCATTGATTTGGATGTGCCCTCCCACAATGGAAATGCCAACCCTGTCAATGCCTGCTTTTCCTGTGCCTCTTTTGCCTATGTCCCACCCTTGCTCCAAACTGTTACCAAAAGATGTGTCTATCTAACATGTTGGAGTTCTTACACATTTTTTCTGACATTGAAAGGTTACCAGTAGGTCATATGAACTCTAAACATTTTACTAGCTCAACATTTTTGTCCTAGAATTCATTTCACTAATGAAGTTATTCCCTTCTGTTTTTTTTTTTTCAGAATAAGTCATTAGTTAGCTTTTGCATTCCACTCGAAGATATCATGTCCCTCTTCATTTCCTTCTGTATGATATACATTTTCAAAAATTTGAAAGTGCTATTTCCATGTTTTACAGACATAAAAATAATGCTAGTAGAACACCATTAAATAAAATAAGAAAAAAAAATCAGGTCTTTTCCCTCTGGTTGACATTTTGAGTCATTCAAAAAAAAAGATTTGTAATTTCCTTACTTTTTCCCCCTCCTTTTGAATTCTAGACTCAATTCATTGTCTATGTCAGATACTGATATTTGTAAGTGAATTCCTTAGGATATCTATCCCCCTATTCTGGACAATAGACAGACTTCATCAATGTCGTCTTTCCTGGGTGGATGATAAGGCCAAAATCTTTCTTTTTGCCAAGTTTAATATATAAAATTGGTTACATGTTGAAGCCAGATTTCCAAGTGTGGCTATTGAATATGGGACAAGAAAAAAATCCTCTATTATATTTTCTTTTAGTTTAATATAATTCAGAATATTGTGATATGATATTATGCATGATGTGGTATCATATAACATGATGTAACATACTATAACATGCATGACATCACGTAGTATAACACCATACAATTCAAAATAACACAATTTCAAAGAGAATGCAAAGTATAATATAACACAATATAATACAATTTCATACAGGTTTATAATACAATATAACACAATATTTCTATACCTTAGTCCCTATATATTCCTCTTCTACCCAGCAAGCCATCACTTATGCCTAAGATATCTATCTATCTATGTATGTATGTATCTATCTACCTGTCTGTCTGTCTGTCTGTCTATCTCTATCTATTAAAAAATCAACTTAGCAAAACTAACCAGCACAGGAACTGTATCTGACTACATATGCAATGCTCCATACCCATAGTTTCCTATCTCCAATCAACAGGAGCATTTAAATATACCAAAGTGATGATTTTAAAATATATCATTTATCTGAAACTTAATATTTTACTGAAATCTCAGATTGTTTCTTTAAGTAAACATTTCTGTGCTCTTTTATGTCTGCTTTATATATCCCTGCCATTACTTGCAGTGAAAAACTTTAGAAAACACAGGAAAAGATTTTGTGTATATTCAAGAAAATTTAGGACAAAGTTCTAGTTGAGAGCTGAGTGCAACAGGACTTTATAACCCACTTTCTTTCCCCTGTGTGTTCTGGTTAGTTTGTGTAAATGCAATTCACTAGCATTTTATTCAAGTTTACTTCCCCTTTGAAAGAAATGGTGACTCCTTTTTCTATGATACTACTGAGGCCTATAGTTGTCTTTATTGGTCATATGAGCAATAGAACAGATGACATCATCATAAAGTCTTCATGAATGCTCTTTGGCAGGAACATCCAGTCAACCAATAGCAAGTTGCTTTCTTTTTCAATTGCAAAACCTGCAACTTCTCATCTGAGGAACATTTCTTATTATTAGCTGAATTAGGGCTTTAATGATGGACAGGTCTTGAACTAAATGACTGCCTCAGGTCAGAAGTTCCAAACTATTTTCCCCAGTTCTCCTTAGATGATTCATTACTCTCTAAAATTGTGACTTTTCAAAATTCATTTCCCTATGGAGTTTATCATATAAAAACAAATAAATTAACCCAAACCTCAAAAGTACCAAATATGGGGCAGCTAGGCAGCACAGTTAATAGAGCACGAGCCCTGGAGTCAGGAGGTCCTAAGTTCAAATCCGGGCCCTCAAACACTTAACACACACACACACACACACACACACACACACACACACACACACACAAATAGCCATGTGACCTTGGGCAAGTCACTTAACCCAAACTGCCCTCCAAAAAGCAGAAAAAAAAGATAATAGTGAATAATATCAATTAACAGTGAGGGAAGGTTCTATTTATGATATCCCCAGCCCAAGCACCAGTTTGTTTCTAAGATCCATTTATCTTTGGCCAAGGGGTGCAAAGCCAATGTGTTATTTGGCTCAGGAGGTTTATTTATTCTTGAATGCACTGCCAGTGGCATTTGGAAAATATTTTTTACTGTGCAGCCACTATTTTACTCTTGTTCATTTCCATTTCCTTTCTTTTCATGATAGACCATATGGTTCTCATTGATGCTGCTGAGGTTAAAGGAGCTCAGGAAAGGGGAGAGGTAAGGGAAGATAATTCTCCTCCATAGACCATAGAGAACTAAATTTGAAAGCTAAGTGTTATCACTCACCATTTCTGCTTTTAAAGAAGTTCATTCCAGTCTCAATTTACAACTTAAAGGTTTCTGAACCCCCTAGTATTATTTTGATGCAGATGCTTTCCTCTATACATTTCCCTGATCACAGTGAGATTCTGATTCAATGTGGCAGATCTCATATGAAAAGTGTTGAGGAGATGTTGCTGATTTTGAATATATTTATGAAAGAGGAACCTCAAAAATAATATCCTGTCTTTTTTTACAATAAATTTCAAAATAGTATTTTTGTCTTGATTAATTTTAGAACGTATAAGACGTTTTGGATGCAGCTGGCCCCTATTTTCTTGTTACTCATTTTATGTGTTATTGGATGAATACATAATTAATTAATGAAAAAAATTGCAGAAATGCAATGATAAACATACATGCAAAGTAGGCTTAGGAGGAACCTGACTAGGCATAAAGAAAAAATTGGACAATTTTCCTGAAAGGATTTTTAGTAAGTTGCACTCCATTCTCTACTCTTCTTCCTTTTCCTCTCTTTAGCCACCTTTTGATAGCTTCTTTTTTAAACTATTTCTTCCACTTGTCCTTGCTTCATGACTCTACAGTGCCCTGAAGTTATAGTGAACTCATTCCCCGCCCCCCAATGCCTGCATAAAAGCACCTGGATATCTGGAGGACAGACTAAATGTAAAGGTCTCGAACCTTGATGCTGTAGTTCTTTATTACCTCGGGCTTTGGTTTGAATACCTCGAGCATTAACCCCTTCCTCTTCCCTCTTCCCAGACTACCCAAATGTATTACTTATCACTATTTGGTTTTCAAGAGCAATTGCTAATTTTACTGGAACATATTCATAATTGAATACAATATTTACTCATGCAAATTCCCCTACTTCCTTTCCTTACCCTTTTTTAAGCTACTAGAAATTGTTGATTGTGTCAATAGTGGTATAGAATTAGATTATATTATCAGAATATACTGTGAATCTTCAGAGGGAACTAGACAAATATTACTTTATACCCTCATCATATTTATATGATTATAAACAATAGTAGTCCCATGGTTCTGCAGTCAAACTTCTAAAGGCCTGGCCTTCTAAATAAAAAGTTTCATGTAAAAATGTCCAGTTTTCTTATAGACAGCATAGGCTTTAATCACAGACAATAGGTTTTTGTGTTTTATATTATTTTATCTTTCTATTTTTGTTGTCCAGACCCATGATTTCATTAGCAGTAAGAAACTTTTAGTGAGAAAATAAACTCTAGTGATGAAAAAGTACTTTATTTGAATCTATAGTATCAGAGACTCAACTGACAGCAGAGAGTAGTTTAGTGACCTTTCCAATGCCATAGAACCAATGTACATCAGAGGTAAGACTTCAACTAAGTTTTTTTTTTTTCTTTTTGGAGGGTAATTGGGGTTAAGTAACTTGCCCAAGGTCACACGGCTAGGTTTTTGTTTGTTTGTGTTAAGTGTCTGAGGCTGGATCGAAACTCGGGTCCTTCTGACTCCAGGGCCTGCACTCTACTCACTTCGCCACCTAGCTGCCCCCACTTCAAATAAGTTTTAAAATTCTGAAGTCAACTGTTTTTCCAATCTGGGTCAATACCTCTGTGTGTGATGTTATATATGTCTGTGTGTGTATTATATGCATACATATATACACACATGCATGCATACATATACATACATACATATAAAATATATACACCCATACATTATATATGTATATGCATATATAATGTGCGTGTGTGTTCATGCAGAGTCCATGGCATTCTCTTTACCTTCTCTCAAGGTTAGAGGAAAAAAAACAATAATGGCATATCAATAGTTCTTTGTTTCTTACACTTTCAATAGGGTAGAAATGTTGTAGGTTTTCACCTTGGGGATTAAAGAGATGGCCACATAGTAATGAAGCTGAGAAAGGAATCTTAATCTGAGCTTCACTTCCTCTATTGGGTTATACTAACTTCCTCTTTCCTTCTCATGCTTTCTTAATATAAATCAATGATCACTGATTTTTTTTTTCATCAGTAGTCTATTTTATATATTTTCCCTACTTGGCTGAACTACTCTAGGCTTCATCTTGTTTATAGGAAACTCATCATCCTGCAATATTAAATCAGCCTTGATAGTATCAATCTCCTCTACCCTTTATCAATCTCCTCTACCCCCCAGGTCTTTGAGTGAAAGGTGAAGAAAGGCAGTTTCTTCATTTCCCACCTCATTGTATTTCTTTTGACCACATAATGTCCCTGGTTTGACACCTTCCACGTCTCCCTCCTATTCAGTTTCCCTGTTGATGCTGACTTTTCAGATACAAATACAAAAAAAGGCAATACCTACCCTTAGGGATCTTGAAATTTAATAGGGGAAGACAATACCCCAAAAGAAATTGAAATTTGATAGAGAGTGGAAAGTGCTCAGTCATGGACATTATGAAATCCAAAGCATTTTGTTATTGTTCAGTCATTTGATTTGTGCCTGTCTTTGGGGTTTTCTTGGCAGAGATACTTGAATGATTTGCCATTTCTGAAGAAAACTGAGGCAAAAAGTGTTAAGTGATTTATCCAGGATAACATAAGTAGTAAGGGTTTGAGATTGGATTTGTATTCAGGTCTTCCTGACTTCAGGCCCTATACTCTATCTACTACATAATCTAGCTGCCCCCAAAACAAAAAGTAGGAAATTAATAAATGTGTATTGACTGACTGACTTCTGCAATTATTGTGGATAACTAGGTTCAATTTAGAGTATTTGCAAAGCCTACATCAAGCCTTGATTCTAATCCAAAAGTGGGGAGATCTCTAGACAATCAAGATCATACACCTATAGATTAAATGCTTTGTGCAAAACAACCCAGTCAGTAATTATTGGAGGCAAGATTTGAACCCTATTCTTGTGACACCAGAGGAAGTACATTTTCCACTGAATTGTGGAGCAGTGATTACTGCTCTCAGAAAAATAAAGAAAATGATAATCCACATCATAGGATGAGTGAAAAATTAATTAGAACAGAAAAGGAAATGAAACAACATACATTTGAAATACCCACCATAAATCTGGCAAATAAGTTCATTCCCACTCTTCTTTTCCCTAGTGGAGAGAGAAAGTTCCCCTTTATCCTCATTCTCACCTGCAAAATGGAGAAAGCAATACCACATTTTGGCAGTTGTGAGTCCTGTCACTTCTAATTCCTGGCTGCAACTCCATCCCAGTTTTAGCTATAGCAGCATCAGCATATCTCCTGTCTCACCTCATAGCAAAAGGCCTATTCATCAGTCAATTGAGCTTCTCAGATTTAGCTTTCTAACTTTAGTAACTCAGAACTCTCCTTGAATAATTTCTTGTCCAAGAATCTTGCTAAGCAAGCATGGAGCCCTTCTTCAGCACAGCTCCCTCAATGGACTTCTCTCCACTAGCTGAAACCCTTCCTGCCCTCATTTCTCAATAGATCACACTTACTTATCCCAGTGATCAATTCTGATCACCTCCCCCCAAATGGATGGAAAAGCCACATATTCTAGTCCTGGCTTACTGTTCCCTTATGCTGATCCCTTTCAACCCTACCTTTGCAAGATCATACTCTGGATCTGCCTGTTATCTTCTATTCTGCCCTTCACAATGTATACTCCATAATGAATGCATGTCGTCTTAAATGTTTCCTTTCTCACTCTTCCTAAATTTCACCCCCATTGAACCATGAGTGGTTCTTGAAGACATCACTTCCTTTACATACCTAGAATCACTGTTCATCTTAAGAGAGTGACAATTTCCCTCATCCCTCACAGATACTTCTAACCTCTCCCTCTAAAACCAAACAATTTCTCCTTTTTTGAGGTTCTCACTATTCAATCTTGTTATCAATTCCAGATCCTAGTGATTGTTACCTACATAATCTTACAATGCTCTCCCTTCCTACTTCATGGTATTCAAGCTTTTTTTATCTGATCATTATCTTTTAGCATTTCATATTTCTCTATGTCTTAAAAACCATGACCTTATTCTTTATTCTCACCATAATCTTCATTCTCCAGATCTCTCACTTATTTATTTCCCAGGCAATCACCCATTCACTTCTTATACATCCCTCCCATTCTTATCATGTTGTCTTAGTAAACCAAATCAACCCTACTGACATTGTTCTAACATAATTCATGCCTTACTTAAACTCAGTGCTGGAATACTCCCACTATCTATCTCCTTTGTTTATTGAACTGATTGGGTAGACAATACATTGATTTTATATAACCTGAACTAGACACTCAATACATCAAGGTAAGAAGTCTATTATTCTCTAATCAATTTATTATGCTATCCCTATAGTAGGCATTTCAAACTTTCTTCTCATTCCACCAGCTACTCATGCCATCCCTTCATCCTACCCCCTCTTCTTAGTTTGTTTCTTCACAATTTGTTTTAAAAAATATGAGGCCATTACCATTCACCATAAGTTGCTATTTCTTTGCTCTTCCTCAACTCACATTATTTAGACATCTTCTTTCATGTTTGTCTCAGATGAAGTTATGGGACTTCTCAACAAGCAAACCCCTTATGCCCTTGACTGGCCTTTGATCCATTTCCATAAAACCTCTCCAGAACACTGAACCCACTTTCATTCTCATTCTCATAACTTCCATCTCTCTGCAGTAGCTCTTTCCCTGTTCCCTATGAACACATCTTTTTCTCTTCCATTCTTAATAAAACATTTACCTTATTCCATGATATCTGCTAGGCATTGTCCTTTATCTCTCCTCCCCTCATGTCTAAACTCCTTTAGAAAGCCATTCCCAATAAATGTTTCTATTTCCTTTCCTCTCACTCTATTCTAATCCATGTGCAATCTAGATTCACATTCCATTATTTGATTAAAATTGCCTTAGCTAAATTTACCAGTTATCTCTTAAGTGACAAATCTAATGATTTTTTTTTCCTCTATCTTCATACTTCTTGACCTCTTTGCATCATTTGCCATTTCAATTATCTTCCTCCTATGATTACTCTTTCCAGACTTGGTTTTCATGACACAGATCTCTCCTACTTTTCCTCCTATCTGTATGACCACTCTTTAGTTTCCTTTGATGGTTCTTTTGCTCTTGTTACCTTTATTTGTAGGTGTCCCCGCCCCCAAAGATTCTGTTCTGGGTTTCTCCTTGGTTTTACTCTTTACTTATTTCTCTTTGTGAACTAATAAACTCCTATTGGTTCAATTATATTATCTAGTTTCAAATTATTTCCCATATCTGTGCATTTAGCATCTACACAACTCTCCTAACCTCCAGTATGACATCTCCAAATTTTGTAAATCTCAAATTATATATCCAGTAGACACTTCAAACTCACCATATTTAAAACATATATTTTTTAATTCTTCCAAACCCTCCTAATTAATTTCAAGAGCAACACCACCCTCCCAATGACCTAAACCTACAAACTTAGTGACAACTAAAATTTCTCACCTCAGGCAATTGATCAAATTTGTTGCTTAATCTTTTTGTTTGTTTGTTTTTACCCTCACAATTTCACTCTTACATATCTTGTTAGTCTCTACTCACATAGCCACAACCCTATTCTAGGTCTTCATTATCCCATGCCTACACTTTTGCTACAGATATATAACTAATATGCCTTCCTCAACTTTCTTCCCACTCCAGCTTTTCCTTCACTCAGATGACAAGATGATTCTTGAAAATGTAAATTGGACCATGTCCCCAGTCCTTACAATCCCTGCCCGTACCAGTGAACTTCAATGTCTCCTAACTCCTTTATTTGGAATCCAAAGAGCTTCAAAGACTGACCTCTGTTTAACTTTGCAGTATTCTTACATTTCATTATCTTCCACACACAATATAATCCAGCAATTACAGGCTACTTACACTTCCTCAGTAATGACACTGAATTTCACACTTATATGCCTTTGGACTTGTTTTCCTGGAAAGTTTGTCCCCACATCTTTATCTCTTAATTTCTATTAGTTAGCTGTATCTTTCATTGACTCAGATCAAATCCTGCGTTCCTCATGATGCGTTTCCAGCTCTTCCCAGGTTATTGTGCCTTACTTTCTGAGATTACTTTACAAATACATTGTAACTTCTTTTTTCTAGTTCTTTATCTATTCTCTCCCCCATTAGAATATAATCTTCTTGAGACAGGGACTGAGTTTTCATTTTCTCTGAATCCATAGAATTAAAGACATTGTTAACATATAGCAATCATTTAATAAAAGCTTTTTTATTTAACTTGGCTTCCATACATACTTTCCTTATGTCCTCTTTTCTTCCAACTTCACTTGAATTTCTATCTCTTCCCTTAGACATAAACAATACTATGGGAATATATAGTGTGTATTTAACGAGCAAGTCATTGTTGAGTATCCTTTTATCTATGGTGGCACCGGTGGCACTTTTCTCTGACCCAATATTGATACCTAACCTAGAAATTTCACTCACTTAGAAAATTCCTCTATTTTGCAGAAAGAAAACTTTATTTAACTGCCATACAGAATTTCAAAGCAGATCTAATCAGATATAGATATATATATGTATATATATACATATATATATATATATTGTCATGGAAATCTGGGAAGATATTTTTTTTCAAATACATGGCTTAAGAGAGAAAGTCATGTAAAGTGCAAGAATGGGGGGGAAAAGTCTTCTAGATTATGGATCTAAGCAGATTTAAAGAACAAGAAAACAATATTGTATTATATACTACAATTATATTTTGCATAAAATCTTTTAAATATTCTCCCAATTGCTCAGAGTAAACATTAGGATGATTTCTTAAAAAATGTGTGTGCTAAGACATTCAGTTTTCGAGGAGTCCTGTTTGGAGGCTAATTCTGTTAAACTAGAAATGTTTAAAAATTTTCATCATTGACTTTATCTGCTAAATGAAAAAAATGCCTTATTCATGACAAATGTCCTTTTGAATGCAATAAGGTATGCTGTGATCTGATCTGAACTATATTTAAGACTAATGTAACTAGAAACAAGCCAACAACCAAAAAAAAAAAACAACAAAACAAACTTTCACCTAGTCTGTATAAATTTGTAAAAGATAATTTCAGGGATATAGTGATAAGAAAATTTATTCTCTTTCATTGTCTACTTAATGTTATTTACATGACCTAGTTTACTTCTTAGAGAGGGCCCCACGGGCTGAGTCTATGCAATGACAAAACATCTGGGCAAAAACAGGACATTTTAGTCAATTTCCAGATGTTTTTATCTACTTAGTGCCAAACTTCCAGCTGCTGTCATGTATGTAGAACATCTGGGAAACTGAATGTCTTTTTCATTTTTTATCCAGATGTTTTGGCATCTTATAGACACAGACTGTCAGAACATCAATTTTTATGAAGAGAAAAGAATATAAAATTAGCCAAAAATTGAGAAGAGCAAGAGAAAAATCCATGAATAATTTTTAGGAAAGGTCACTGACCCATTTAATCCTGAATCAGTATTTTGCCTGTGCTAATTGCATGAATTAATTCGACCATGTGTTATGAAATTTTATTTAGATAGAATTTAAGTGTCAAAAATTTTTGGATGAGCTTTTTAAGATATAATTTTTACCATGCTATAGTCTTTGTTATGATCATTTTAATGTACCTATAGCAAAAGGGGATTTTCAGGACAGATAGCATGTGCAATAAATAGATTCAATTAAAAATTGCATTTGATTTCTAGTACAGGTTCCTTGATTTTTAATATTATAGCACTGTGTAATCTAGCATTATATCCAGTGTATCACAGTAAGTAAGAAGGCATCCTTACTATCTCTGAATAATGAACTTTATCTTTGTCGTGGGGGATATATGTAAACAAAATAACTATTATTAATTTAACTTAGTGTAAGGATCTTTTTTTTTTATTATGACTGAATCCTCCACAACTAATCTTGTCTCATGTCCTTTCCTGAAATTATATCAGTTTAATAGGAAGTTCAGAGAACACATAGTTTGTTTGTTTGTTTTTTTAATAGTTGAATGCCCATGTTATATATGTGTGAGAGATGGAGACAGAGAGAAATAGAGATATAGAGACAGTCTCAAGTCACAGAAACAGAGAGACAGACATAGAGTGAGATTGAGAGACAGACACACAAAGAAAAAGAGAAATGACAGAGGCAGACTCTGTCCTTCCATTAATTATTGAACTTATCACCCGTGATTCAAAAAAACTATACTTGTACTCCCGAATGTCAGGGATCCTACTTGTCTAAAGCACACAGCTTAAATGTTTCTACCTATGGGTTTTTTCTTAAAAAGTTCATCCAAGGGGCGGCTAGGTGGCGCAGTGAGTAGAGCGCCGGCCCTGGAGTCAGAAGGACCTGAGTTCTGAGCCGGCCTCAGACACTTAATCCACACAAAAACCTAGCCATGTAACCTTGGGCAAGTTACTTAACCCCAATTGCCCTAAAGGGGCAGCTAGGTGGCGCAGTGAGTAAGAGCGCCAGCCTCAGTGTTGGGATGACCAGAGATCAAATCTGGCCTCAGAAAATGAGCACCCACACATAAATAATGACTAGCCGTGTAACCTTGAGCAAGTTACTTAACCCCAATTGCTTAAAAAAAAAAAAAAAGTTCATCCAAAATGCTCTTTTATTTGCCTGTAATATCCAATCTACTTCTTTCCATTGATTCTAATATGACCCATTCCACAATTTCTTTACTAAGCCCCATGGAGCCTTAGGAAATAATTTTAGCCATTTGGGTGAAAGAAAGATACAGGGTCCAAAAGAAACAGAGAGAAAGAGAGAGAGAGATGAAGGGATAGAGGGACAGAGACAGAGAGACAGAGACAGGGAGATGAAGAGAGAGAGAGAGAAAGAGAGAGAGAGAGAGAGAGAGAGAGAGAGAGAGAGAGAGAGAGAGAGAGAGGCAGAGTAACTTAGAGAGAGTCATAGAGGGACAGAGATAGAAACAGAGATACAGAGAGTAAGACCAAGTACTTCCAGAACGTTTCTAATTAGTAAATGTATGTCCCTTGATTTAATTTAGTCCAGACTAATATGTATTCATTTACTACCTGCTATTATGTTTTTATGCAGGTGAGGTAGGTACTTGGGAATATATGAAAGAATCATATAGCATGATACCTGTCCTCACAAAACTTGCATTATATTTTATGGGAACAAACTTTAAGAATTGGGTTGAATTTGAAAACATAAAAAGAAGTAGATTGGATATTCCATATAAAAAAGGAGTGAGTTCAAAATCCTAGAGGTAGAAAAATATAAGCTATTCATTTGGGGCACTTGGGATCCTGGCAGGTCTGGAGTTGAATGCATAGTATGTGGAGTCAAAGGGGCAGAGATGTATTAGGAAACTGTTATAGTCAAGATTGGAAATGATTAAAAATCTGGAGAAAAATATTGCAGCAGGAATAAACAGAAGAATATCCTTGATCTGTTTGATCATTTGAATGACATAGAAGATAGCAAGGCCTTAAATAGATGACATGTGGGAAAGGAACTCTTCAAAGACGGGATTTTAATAAAGAGTCCTGAGGAGATGGGATATATTATTGGTCACCAACCAACACAAGTCATTTTGGATGGGTATGCTGCAAAATGCACAGCATGTGCACTGGTAAAAGGCAATAAAGTAGGGAGAGAAAGCACAGTATGTTGGAGTTCCCAGAATGAATTATCATTGGAAAGAGGCCTAAACATATGAAGTACCAAAGATAAATTTGTCATATCCTTAATTTTACTAAGAGTTGGTCCTCTTAGCCACATTGAGAAGCTAGTATAAATAGATCATAGTAGTACAAGAGGGTTGGCAGATATATATGTTTACCAATTCCTTGGGCAAAAGTTAATTTGACTGAGGGTGGCCTTTTACAAATGAACTTGGACTTCCTTCCACACCATGTCAAATAAAGTCTTTAAAATTTTGATGAAATTTCCTGATCATTGATATATATCAGTTTTGATACTTTAGGACAGAAAATTTGATACAACTTCCTATGCCATTTCACTGCTGATATTAATTATAGAAATGTGAATTTTATAAAATTATTAAGTGGAACTGCTCCAGTTCATAAGAATAAGACCGCTGTCCCTTCAGGTAGCATTATAGCTCTTTATAGAAGATTTAGAAAAAAATAGTTAAAGGGGAAAATATTAGCAGACAACCTCTACAAGAAATTTTGCTGTAAGTTAAGACTCAGCAAGTGAAAAGTCAAAATCACTTTCACTTCACATGCTGTATAGTTTATCAAATATCTAACCTAAGGCCTCAAATTCTTCTACATAAATCATCATGACAGTGTAAATTGTAACATATCTCCCACCACTTGACTAAGTCCAGGGAGAAGAATCAAGTCAATGGACTATCTAGGTGACTTGTGCAATTTAGGCCATCTTGAGTAAAAAGAAGAACTAGCCCCCAGATGTTCACCAGATGACTAAGGATTTGATAGAATATGTTAAAGTTCAAAGTCTCTAAAAAGCATACTATATAATCCCATTTTTATTAGAATATTTGAAAGATGTGGAATTTGAGAATATTTTTCTTTTTGTTTTCTTTACAATAGCATGACATTCATTTTTGTTTTTGTTTAGTGTAAATTAAAAGTATAAACATTGATTATGTGAAATTTCTTTTTGGGAAAAAATAATATATTTTTTCAGTTGAAAAATAGTAGGGGTGGCTGGGTGGCACAGTGAATAGAGCACTGGCCTTGGAGTCAGGAGGACCTGAGTTCAAATCTGGCCTCAGACGCTTAACATTTACTAGCCATGTGACCTTGGGCAAGTCAATTGCCCTACTACCCACCCCCTCCAAAAAGCAAAAAAAATGTTTTCTAAATAAAATAAAAATAGTACTGCATAAATAAAAGTCAAGTAACACTAGTAGAGTTTCATCAATAGCAACATCTTTGTTTATTAATAGAATGGCTTACATTTTAAATAATAGGCATAACTATATCCAAATGCCCAGTACCATCATTAAAAGACCACTATATTGGAACTTACTGTTTGCTTTTTGATATTTCAGGATCTTTCTTAATATTCTCCCCGTTTCAGTGAATATTCAAGTATCTCCTTTCCTCATAAATTCATGCATTTTTCTAAGTCAGTGTTGATAATGCATGAGTGTGTACATGTCTCAATTGACATGAGTATAATATAAACTGAATCTTTACTTTGTACTTGGTGGGGGAGTTAATAATTGCCTTATTCTTTAAACACAATGTAACTGATTTTATTGGAATGATTATTTTATTCACTGAATATGAAATTGTTACAAGTTATCAAAAGCAAATATGTACAAGCCCTAATGATTTCTTAAATGAAATAGAATAGAGAAATAGTAGAAAGGGTATGCATTTGACTGAAAAAATTTTCAATATTGTCATTCATACAATTCATGGAATACTTAAATATAATTTGTAGTCAATGGCAAATGACAAGTTGATTTTTAAACCTGTTAAGAAGATACAAAGCAATTTACTTTTTATAAACAGTCTTAATATACTAGTTTCCTTTTTACTGTTAAAGCCAAATTGCCCCCTTGCCCCCAAGTTAAGTTGGTCTTGATCCCAGGATTTGATATTGCTTAAAAAATACTGGAGAATTATTGTAACCAAATAGATACACTGGAAATTGATACCCCAGAACACAAATGAGTCCTGTCAAATAAATTAAATCATTTTCATGTGCTGAGGTGATGTTTGCAATCCTCTCCAGACATTTGTGTACATATTTAGGCAATAAGGGTTAGCAGATTTCTAAAGGTTAAGTGGGAATGTCAGTCCTGATGATGGGAATCATTGCTGTGGTGAATGCAATCCTTGAGCTGAGGGATAAGTGATACCATATTAGAGTGTTTGAGCTCTTACACTAGAATCATCTATTGATAATTATGTAGAGGATGATTGTTTTTATTTATGGATTATACAAGAAATTCACAGAGGAATCAGGACTCAGAAAGAGCCTGAGAGGTCATGTAATACGGCTTAATCAAACATGTCAGGAAACTGAGGCCCAGGAAGTTTATGAATTGCCAAAGGTCACACAAATAATATGAATAAGAGGCAGGATTTAAACCCAGAACCTCTGACTCTTGAAACAACCCTATTTACATTTATGACAGGGCACCTTCTTTTTTTGTCTTTCTTAATCCTGCCACAAACTTCCGAAACCCATTGTAATATTTAGCATTCTGATCAGATAAATGATGGAAGAGGGAAATCAGCCAAAATTGTTCATTAGATAGATCTAATGGGCATAATTTTAGTAGAAGATATGGTCAGAGAAGTCTACAAAAATGGTTTCTTTTGTGGTCATGAGCAACACACACACACACACACACATACACACACATATACACACACTATATTTCTAAATCACTCAATTCAGCCAATAGATATTTATTAAACAATTCCTAAATGCTAGGCACAGTGCAATTCATTCCATGCAAAGACAAAAATGACTTGCTAATTGAACTAAATTAGGTAGTCTGTTATTTAAGGACAGTGAGGGGGGTGTACAGGAGAGGGGGGAGCAGGGAGGGAAGGCAGGCAGGAGGGATTATCCGGTGTATATCTAGATAAATAATTCCACCATATATGTATATAGGGAATACCACCTGAACTGAGTCTCAAAGGAAATTTAAGATTCTAAGAGCCAGATTTGAAATTGTTATTTTGATTTTTTAAAACTATTGTTCATTCAAGTCCACCTAACATTGGTAATATCATGATGGTAAAGTCTGCATTTATGAGAATGGTCATCAAAATCAGGAAGAATTGGGCACTCAACTAAGTGTGCTTCCTGAAACACACACATACACATACATTCATAATATGTTTTTTAAGTTAGGAGTCATATAACAACAATAATAATTACAAACACTAATATAGTACTTTAAGGTATGCAAATTACATATTTATCCAATTGCTTCTTACAACATAAATACTTTTGTCACCCCAATTTTACATGAAGACACTAAGACTGAGAAAGATAAAGTGTTTCACCCAAGGTCACACAGTTAGGAAGGATCTGAGGCAGGATTTAGAATCAGTCTTCCTTAATTCAAATCTAGGTCTCTAGCCATTGAGTCACCTGATTAAGGCAAATGATATAATGAAAAGAATATTGATTCTAGGGCCAGTAGAATTGTGTTCAAATCATTTTATCTACATGAATTTGAGCAACTCACCACAAATTTGTAGTTCTGTTTCCTCATCTGTAAAATGTGCACATTAGTATACATGACCCCTGTGATTCATTTTAGCTATATACTATGAATTAAAATTGGTAGGATGCTTTTTAAAAAAAATAGTACAGTAAAAACAATTTTCTGCATGGCTGTAAGAATTAAAATATCTAAAATGTATTCTTGGAGACATCAAATGTCACCTACTAGGGACTAATGATTCAAAAAATAGTCAGTGATGACAATCTGCACATCTTAAGAATATTGGCATCTGCATCATTGCCTATTTTTCTTTATTTTATCATATCATGAGGAAATTGTTTCTCTTACTAATATTTATTACAAGATTAGGCTTTTGTTGGGGCGGCCAGGTGGCGCAGTGAGTAGAGCGTCGGCCCTGGAGTCAGAAGGACCTGAGTTCGGATCCGGCCTCAGACACTTAACGCACACACAAACAAAAACCTAGCCTTGTGACCTTGTTCAAGTTACTTAACCCCAATTGCCCTAAAAACAAACAAACAAACAAACAAACAAACAAAAAAGATTAGGCTTTTGTGAGGGAAAGGTTAGACTGCAAAGGGGCTATGTGTCTAAATTATTTCCGAAATCCTAGGGGGACAAGTTGGGAGCCATCTGGCCCTTGAGCTTCCAGGAAAGGATCTTTTCACAACTAACACTGGAAATCTCAAATCCAGAAGGATACATTTAAGAGATTCCTGTAATTCCTGCGAATGGTCCCCAGACTGTTGCATTTGCATTACATTTATTCCCATCAAGAATAAGTTGATGTTCAGTTGTGGGTAAATATACATATTCCATATTTTGCTTCATCAAGTGACTTGTATTACTTGATACTTTTGAAGACAGTACCTGAATGTCAGATGTAATTTAACAAATAGATAAACAAATACTAAGGAATCACAGGTCTGGAATGCCATGAGCTTAATAGTATTTCTAGTTTAGCATTTGTAGTATCATATCCTGTAAAGTGAAAATGTGGAGTTTCAGTGATATATTTTATTTTACCAATTTCTATCTAATTTTAATCAATTAACAATAGCAGATGTGGAAAGGATTTAGCAAAGTCAGACACATAGCTATCTGGCAGGGTCACATTTAACCCACTTCTGATTAAAATATTTTGTTTTCAATTATCTTTGTCCCTAGGTTATTTATTCAATATTTAATTTGCTCACTATCACCTTTCTTTTATAGAAAATTACAGCAAGAAAGATTTGTTAGTTCAATTCATGAAGTATTCATTAGATACCTACTACACACAAAGGTGCTATGCCAGATTCTGAAGACACATGGATTAAAAATTATGCATTTCTCTCTGGAATGATTATATGATTCACCAAAGAATTATGACATGAACACAAATAGATCAAAAGTGATAGGGACAAGGAAAATTCCAGAGAAAGTACTCTAGGAAGATTTAAAGAGATTTAAACAATTTTAGCTGAAATAGTCATGTCTCAACACCTCTCCCAACTTAGCACTCCCACACTCAACAGTTGGGACCCTATAAGATGACTGATACCTCATTCCCAAAGCTGTATTTTATAGACATTGACTCATAATATCATAACTTATAAGCCCCCAAACAGTATGCTTCTTTTAATCATCAGACAGTATGAACAATTGCCTCTTTTGTTTTGTTTATTTTGGGGGAGTCAATCAGGGTTAATGACTTGCTGAGGGTCATCCAGCTAATAAGTATTTGAAGTCAAATTTGAACTCATGTCCTCCTAACTCCAGGGTCAGTGTTCTATCCACTGAACCATCTAGCTGCCTTTCACAATTAGCTCTTAGGATTTACTAAGATGGAATACTAAGAATAGTAGCTACCAAATGTCTGCCTGATAAACCTGGGGTACACTCTCCCACAAATACTCAAGGTGTCCATGGGAAAACTGGCTATAAACTTAGAGTATGGAGACAACTACGTAGATGAGTGGAAAAATGTTGTCCCTAGATTAAAGAAGATCTAAGTTCAAATCCTGTCTAATATACTAGGAGAAATGTTGCTAAACCACTCAAAAGTGTGGTACTAAAAGACCCTGATATGCTTTTTTGCCCCTCTCTTCACAGAATCCTCACATAGCACCCCAGCAAAGTGCAAATTCTCTCTGATTAAGTGCAGGATCTCTGCTATGTAGTAGTCTCCTCCTTTCTGTTCCTCTCTATTCTTTGGGTTAGAGTTGTCTTGTGTCTCTAGCCAACTTGCTTATTTCACCAAAGATTGCTCCCCTTAAACTTGGTTTCTCCTTCAGATGACTTTCTTTCATTAGCAATGTCCCTCTGGAGTGTGTCTCTTCTCTCTACTGAGTGTTGAGTTTTTCCTACTAACAAAATAGCTATGACTCAAAATAAAATGGTTGAAGGAGTGAAGGAGAAAGAAATACCCTTCTCCATGCCCCTGGGTTTCAACCCACAGTTATGCTGAATGCTGAATGGTCATTACTCTCCAAGACATAGTATTTAAATCCCCTAAAAAAAGGGTTTGCTTCTTCCCTTCTAATGAGACCAAAGAGAAGTTCATACTTTGTAAAGCAGATATAATACAACTCCTAAATAATAGAAAGCTTTATGAAGGAGTTAGTAACAAAGAGAATCTGAGAAAAACACAGATAAGGAGGGCTTCATTAAGAATGTACCCACCTCAACTACAAAACACTTCTCACACAAATAAAATCAGATCTAAATAGTTGGAAAAATATCAATTGCTCATGGATGAGTTGAGCTAATATAATAAAAATTACAATTTTACCCAAACTAAACTATATATTTAGTGCCATACCAATCAATTTACCAAAAAACTACTTTCTAGAGTTAGACAAAATAATAACAAAATTTATTTGGAAAAACAAACGGTCTAGAATATCAAGGGAATTAATGAAAAGAACCACTAGGGAAGGTGGACTAGCTATGCCAGAACTTAATCTGTATTATACAGGAGCAGTCATCAAAACTGCTTGGTACTGGCAGAGGTGTAGAGTAGTGGATCAATGGAATAGATTAGGCGCAGGAGACCCAGCAGTTAATGAATATAGCAATCTATTGTTCGATAAACCCAAAGACCCCAGTTTTTGGGAAAAGAATGCACTATTTGACAAAAACTGCTGGGAAAACTGGAATACAGTATGGCAGAAACTGGGCATAGACCATTATCTAACACCATATACCAAAATCAAGTCTAAATGGGTGCATGATCTAGGTGTAAAGGATGATACTGTAAGCAATTTAGGAAAGCAAGGAATAGTTTACCTGAGAGATTTGTGGAGAGGGGAAGACTTTAGGACAAAACAAGAATTAGAGAGCAATATAAAATGCAAAATGGATAATTTTGATTACATTAAATTGAAAAGCTTCTGTACAAACAAAGCCAATGTAACCAAGATCAAGAGGGAGGTGGGAAATTGGGAAAGAATTTTTACAACTTGTGTCTCTGATAAAGGACTCATTTCTAAAATTTATAGAGAATTGAGCCAAATCTATATGAATACAAGTCATTCCCCAACTGAAAAATGGTCAAAGGATATGAACAGGCAGTTTTCAGAGAAAGAAATTAAAGATATCTATAAACATATGAAGAAATGTTCTAAATCACTATTGATTAGAGATATGCAAATCAAAACAACTCTGAGATACCACATCTCTCCAGTCAGATTGGCTAAGATGAAAAAATAAGAAAGCGACAAATGCTGGAGAGGATGTGGACAAATTGGAACACTAACACATTGCTGGTGGAGTTGTGAACTTATCCAACCATTCTGCAGAGCAATCTGGAATTATGCCCAAAGGATTATAAATAATTTCATACCCTTTGACCCAACAATACCACTTCTAGGGTTATATCCCAAAGAGATCACAGAAGTGGGAGAAAGACCCATATGTACAAAAATATTTATAGCAGCCCTTTTTGTGGTTGCAAAGAATTGGAAACTAAAGGGATGTCCATCAATTGGGGAATGGCTAAACAAGTTGTGGTATATGAATGTAATGGAATATTATTGTGCTATAAGAAACGAGGAGGTGACAGATTTCATAATTACCTGGAGAGACTTATACAAACTGATGCTGAGCAAGAAGAGTAGAATCAGAAAAAAATTGTATACAATCACAGACATACCATATCTGTGATGACCAATTATGACAGACTGGACTATCTTCAGCAATGCAGTGATATAAGTCAATCCCGAAAGACTCAAGAAAGAGAAATGCGCCATCCAGAGAAGTAACTAGAAAGAACTGAGCCTGAAACCTGATGAAAGCAAACTGAATGATCTTTTCCTTTTCATTGTTTGGTTATATTTCTTCTTTACCATCTTTCATTTGACCTAGTACAATACGCCTTTGTAATAGGAATAATGTCTAATATGAATGCATTTGCAGATCCTATACTGGAATATATGTTGTCATGAGGGGAGGAGGGAGGGAAGTATAGGAAATTTGAAAATCAAGGAACTATGGAATTGAATCTTGTTAACTGAAACTAAACTAATAAATTAATTAAAAAAAAAAGAATGTACCCACCTCACAGAACAGCTGATAACATAGTTTGCTTGAAATGTAGAGGGAATGGAAGTAATGTGCAATAATTTTGGAAACATAGTTTGGAACCACAATGTGGATGCCTTTAAAAGCTAAGTTAAGAAATCTGAATTTTATCCTAGAGATGACGGGGAATTTCTGAAAGCTTTTGAAAGTAATGACAAGGAGCTTCACTAGAAAGAAAAATTTGACTCTTTTGTGAATGTTGAATTGAAGATCAAAGAAACTAGAACCAAGAGAATCATTTTGGAAGGAATTACATATTGAATAGATTTGAAGAATGAGAGGGACAAGACTGTAAGGAGGGCCAGATGTAAGGGACATTATACAGGGAGAATACAGAGAACTTAGTCATTTATATCATGCAGATGATGAGGCAGAATGAGAAAAAATTTATTGAGTCTTTTACTAGGGAAATGTTGGTACCTTTATCAAATAATGGGGATGGATTTTTTTTTATTTGAAGGGATTCGGGGAATGGTGTTTACCTTTTGAACTACTGAACTTGAAATGCTATGAGGCATACTGGTGGAGATGCCCAACACAAAGGTGGAGATGTGAGACAGTCATCTGGATAGAGATGACAATTTAATCTAGGAGGATAGAGAAGGTCAATAACAAAGAGAATAAAAATGAAAAAATTAGTAAATTAAAGAATGATAGAGAACTTCTTATATATTTACTATTTGCCAGATATGGTTCTAAGTATTACAGATATAATTTTTTAAAAAAAGATAAGCCTTGCATTCAGGGACCTTACAGTCTAATGGGGGAAGACGAGATACAACACATACACACACACACACACAAACAAACACACACACAGACTGAGCTGGAAAGCAGGGATTGGAGTGATAGAGAGAAGAGAAATATATCAAGCACAGCTAAACCTTAGGAGATACTCAAGTTTGGGGAAAATATGATAGATCATGAAGGAAATCTAAAAGGTATAACAAGAGAGGTTGGAGAAAACTGGGAGAAAGGCATACCATAAAAGTTGTGAAGGAAAGGTTTCTGAGGGAAGGGAATAAATAATGTCAAATGATATAAAAAGGTGAAGGGCTATGAGGACTGAGAACAAACCACTGAATGTTAACTTAATATCATTAGTTGCCTTTGAATGAAGTTAGAGTTGAGTAGGGTGTGGATGTCAGGGTGCTGAGGAAATACAGAAACTTAATATCTACTAATATTTTAAAAGTTTAATGGGGAAAAGGGAAAATGAATAAAGATAGATGGAAGGTTAACAGGAAACTTTGATTTTTTATAATTTGCTATTTGATTGTAGAGTAGGGAAGACCCAAAAGTCTTCATAGACAGGGGAGAGAGAGCCAGTACAGAGAAAGATATTGAAGTTTAGAGAAAGGGAAGGGATACGTAAAACAGGAATCTCCCAATGTAGACAGGAGGGCAGAATAATAAGGAAGAGAAAAGAAAAAAAGATGAGCAAGGGGGTAAATAAGTTTAGGGTCTAGAGAAGGGAAAAAAATACTCATGACAGATGGCTTGTCTCAGTAAATAAGGAAATGAGGTCATCTGTGAAGAGGAGTTTTGGGGTGGAGTTGTACACTTTGTGAGACAGGAAAATTTTGGATCATTTGCTGTGGGAAAGGTCATAAGTTAAATCCTTTTCTTTTCATTTAGTCCTCTAAAGTGATGAAGAACAGCTTGTCACCATATGCTTCCTTATTTTAGGTAATGGCAACGTAGCAAAGCAGTCCCAAAGTCTTCCAAATGACAGTCTTTTCTAACAGCCTCAGCTTTCTCCTTCTTAAGCCAATTAATCCCATTTTCTCCTGAATCTTATTTCTGATTCTGAGTTTTCCCTTGTATATCAAAATCTTCAAGGTCATTTTAGCTCTGGATCCTAGAATATAGAGTATTTGAGAAATTAATATGTTGAACTAGATCTCTGAGGTCCTGTCCATCCATCAGTTTTTCTGCTTTTATGATCCTACAAGGAAATGGGCCCATGATTGTTGTTGTTTGTCCTTCATTCTTGAACAGGACCAATGACATCATAATGGTAATATCTTTACTTGTACATAAACTGGATTTAGGTGAGACAGAGCTACACAAAGTCATTGACCTCATTCTCTACTCCAGCACAATTGGAGTCCAGTGGTAAGACAAAAGTCAAGATGATTCCAAGGTCACTCAAGCGATGGAGTGGGACTACATAGATTACCAAACTTTTATAAATGAGATTTTTTCCCCAAAAACATAACAAAAGATGAAAACTGTACATTGTAGAGATTGTGGTAAGACGAGAACACTTTAATACTGGAGCTGTGATTTTTTTACTTATTGTAGAAAACAATTTGATATTATACATAGAAGAAAAATCAATAAGCTATGGCTTTTGACAATATGATACTATAGCTAGTTCTCTTAAAAATGTCAGTAGCCACTCATTTTGTGGTAGGAAAGAACTGGGAGCAAAGTGGGATTCAGAGATTTAGGAAGTGGTAAACAAATGGAGTATATAATGAAATGTTATTATGCAGTAAAAATTACAAGTATGAAGAGTTCCAAAAAACTCTGAAAGAATTATATGAACTAATGTAGAAAATAATTGATCAGAATTAGGAGAATAATTTATAAAATGACTATAATAATGTCAAGTGAAACAACAAAAGATTTTAAAACTCTGATCAGATAATGACATTGAAACATGCCTCTCACCATAAAGCAGAGAGGAAGTTGTAGGTGATGAAAAAGGCATATATACACTGTTAGATTTGAATAACGTATTGAATCACTTTGTTCACCGTATTTTTTTTTAAAAGAAGGAATTCCATTGAGGAAAGGAAACAGTCATTGGGAAGTAATAGTGATATAAACAAAGAGGGCATCAATAAAACTTAAATAAACAGAATTGTAAAAAAAAAATGAGGTATAAAGGATATCAATAGAATGAAGTCTGACTGGGAAAGGGGTTTGGCTCTTCTTGTAGTGAGGGGGATTAAGAACTTTGGAGAGCCCCTACTGTCCACTGAGATTTAGAGGAAGGTCATTTACATGAGTAGATAGATTCCATATGAAACAACATGAACAAAAGTTGCTCAGGATGGGTAGGTATGTGTGGATTTAAATATATGGTACTGGAGTTAATGCTCACATAAATGAGCTCATAGATTCTTCTAGTCATCAAAGTATGATTCCTTCTAAGTTCTTGGTCAATGATTAATATACACCATGGAGGTAGATAGACTTTCAATGAGAGTTCTCAATCATGGTATCCTTTTTGTTCCTGACATCCCTCTTGGGAGCTAGGCTTTATCCTCATTTTATATGAACAACTTAAGTATTTTATTCATGAATATAGCACTAACGTTAGACTTAGAATTTGAATCCATCTCTTCTGATTCTAAATGAAGTGCATTCAGTGCATCATTAAACATGTATTATAAGCCTACTATGTGCCAGGCATTATGTTAAGTGCTGGGGATAAAGTGAAAGGCAAAAGATGGTGCCTAGCCTAGAGGAGCTTACATTCTAATGAGAGAAGATAACGAAGGAAGGAAGTTGAAAAAGTTAGGAGAGGTAAGGTATCTGAAGCTAATACAGAAGTCCTGTGGAGTGCTGGCAGGTGGGGAGCTAAGTGATGGCTGGGCTGGATACCCCCTTCAAATGGAATTTCTAGGAGGAGCTCTCCATTTTCTAACAAAAGGGAGAGACCTGAGGGTCTTAATGTATTGATGACATTTTAATTTTTTTGTTAAAATGATCCAGAATTATGAAAAGATGCCTGGGAAATGATGGAGGAGTTCCTAGTGTAGCCAGAAACTAAAACTGTTCTCTACATAACACCCAAATACTCTTTTATCCATAGATGTAGCTACTATAATGATCATTTCTCATTTATATATTAAAGTTTGGAAGTTGAGAAAACACCATAGTAAAAAGACATCATTTCTTCACAAACTATCTCAGATAAATGACAGAGATGAGTAGGCATGTAAGTATGCCCATGACTAAATATTTGGATTTCAAATATTAGAACAAAGCATATAATTTGTGATATATGTATAGATACATGCATCACAAGTGCTGTTTTACATATATATATATATATATATATATATATATCACATGGAAGACTTAAAAAATGTTATACTGTGTTAAATGTTTGGCTATTTCAAAGGAAAAACCACTGAAACCCAAAAAATCAATTGATTGGTTCATTTCTATTATCAAGCGTCTCCTACACCCAAGACAGTGCAATATTCATTATTGGATATAAAGATAAAGAAATAAACAATTGTAAGAATAAAAATCCCTGATTGTAAGAAATTTGTGTTCTATAAGGAGGGTTCAGCTATCTAAAAGTTAGTAAAGATAAATAATATACAAGGTAATACACAGTACTATTTTTGTTTAATTTATTGAAGAGGAAGAGAATCCTGATGATTAGGTGGATCAGGAAAGCTTCCTGTATGAATTAATTAGCTCTATAACTTCACTTTGAAGGAAGTTAGGGATTCTATCAATTGGAGGCAAATTGGGAATGTATTTTACCCATCAGGTTTAGCCTATGCAATGGAAAACAGAGGATTGAATGTTGTGTACAAGGAACTGCTAAAAAAGAAAAGTTTATTACAGTCTAAAATACTGAAAAGAAAGCAAAATGGATTTACACTGGAGAAATGGTTGGTTTTCAGATTGCTGAAGGTTTTAAATACCAGTCTAAGGACTTATCCCATTGACATTAGGAAGGCTTTGAAAATTTTTGAGGAGGTAACATAGTCATATCTGTTTTAACAATATCATGTTGGGGCGGCTGGGTGGCATAGTGAGTAGAGCGTCGGCCCTGGAGTCAGAAGGACCTGAGTTCGGATCCGGCCTCAGACACTTAACCCACACAAACAAAAACCTAGCTGTGTGACCTTGGGCAAGTTACTTAACCCCAATTGCCCTAAAGGGGCTGCTAGGTGGCGCAGTGAGTAAGAGCACCGGCCTTGGAGTTGGGATGACCTGAGATCAAATCTGGCCTCAGAAAATGAGCACCCACACATAAATAATGACTAGCCGTGTAACCTTGAGCAAGTTACTTAACCCCAATTGCTTTAAAAAAAAAAAAGAATATCATGTTGATGATCTTGTGTAGGATAGATTAGAGAAGGGGACAGAACGGAAATAAAAAATAAATTCACAGAATATTTGGGCAGCTAGCTGACACAGTGAATAGAACACTGGACTTGGAATCAAGACTTCACTTCCTGAGTTCAATTTGACCTCAGGCACTTACTGTGTGTCATTTACCACTTTTTGTCTCAGTTTCTTCATCTGTAAAAAGAGTTGGAGAAGGAAAAGGCGAAATTCTTCAGTATCTATGTGAAGAAATCCCCAAAATGTGGCCATAAAGAGTTAGATATGACTGAAATAACTGAACAAGAATAATATTTCAATAATCCAGTTGAAAGATGAAGACTGAACTACAGTGAAAAGCTATATAACTAGACAGGGAAAAGCATATATGAAAATATTATAAATACAGAATATGTAAGACTTAGCAACTGATTGGCTATGGGCAGAAGCACCAAGAAGGAAAAGTCACACATGACTCCACCATGAAAAGCAAGGTCACTAGGATTGTAACACCCTCAGCAGAAATAGAGCTGTTTTGAGAAAGATTTCAGAAAAGTCAATTCAAAGCTATCAGAGCTAAAGTTAAAGAGGAAAAAAAATACATTTTGGCGAAAAGATATGTTTTCTATCTAGCATTTCCTTATGCTTATTAAACAAATAGAAGAAAAAGCTTACATTCTGACTGCTAACTTTGGATCTAATTGAGTGACTGAAAAGAGAAAATAAAGATAATAGTATCATACATTTAGAGTGAGAAGTGACTTTTAGAGAGACAAATCCTCATTTTATAGTTAAGAAAACCATGACAGGAAAATTAAGTGACTTGCCTGAGGTCACACAGTGAGAAAGTAGCAGAAACATGATTTGATCCCAGGTACTCTGAATTGGAAAACCAATATTCTAATTCCAATTTTCACAGAAGCTATGAACACATCAAATAAAACTTCAATATAAGTTATATTGAACCCTATCTCTGATATTTACTATTTCTGTGACATATACCAATCCATCCAAGTCTGAATCTATTTCCTCAAAAATGGAAAAATAGCACCCAAATTCCCTTAGCTTGTTGTTGAGTTCACAAAATTGTTGAAAGAAAATATCATAGTAAACTTTTAATACTATAGAATCATTTGGGTTATTATTATATGTGCCCTCATCTATTTGCCATACCTTTTACAGCACTTACATGAAAGATATTTGATAGAAAATCCCTTCTGCTGGTTAGTGGAAGAAGCAGCATTATGATATTTTCATGTAATGTCAAATATGTGTGTATTCACATATATATGTCTATGTGTGTATATGTGTGCATGTATGTGTGTATACATATGTACATGAGTGCATGTATGCATGTCTGTATGTTTATGTGTTTATTATTCTCATATGTATATACATGTATGCATATTATACATATTTCAGTTTATTATTTATAATGTACTGAAGATAAAAGATCATTTTATCAATCAATTTCTGCATAATGAATTAATTCTAAATCTCCCAGGAATTGCTATATCAATTAGATTTATACAATCCAGGGAGAGGGGATCCATATATCTATATTCCTTTTGGTTTGTAATTAGAGTAATGACCTAAGAATGATGAATACTTTGGGGAATTAATGAATCTCAGTTAAGGATACATCTGGCCATTAACCCCAAATCTATTCCTACTGCTTCTATAATGATTTCAAATATTTGAATATATGTATATACACATATACATATATCACACACACAGAGGAACTAAAATAAAGCCTTGCATGACATATAGGTCAATTCTTGATCTTCTCTGATTGTTAGAAATATTATCAATTATCTATAAGGAGCAAAAATTATTAACTTTTTACCAATACCAGGGATGAGAAAGAAATAATGCAAGAATAGCCAGAGAGATCTGGGCACTGTATTCAATAACAGAGCTGAGAAAAAAATGTAAAATTCAAATGTAAAATGTAAAATTATTTTTCCTTTTACACACACACACACACACACACACACACTCACACATACATACTACAAGTGTCTTACTTGAGCCCTATTCCCCTAAAGTCTTATTAGGAGGGATGTCAACTAATCCACAGTAAGGTATTGGCTGATAAGGTTTAATGTGAGATTCCTCCAAGGGATATTTACATTTTCATAGAGGCCTCTTAAAGACCAATAAGCTTTCTATACACAATGGAATGACTCTCCAGTGTTGAGATAGTTGGCAGTCAGAGGAATACTTTGAAGTCTTTCCAAGCCATACTTAATTCATACTCCTCTCCATCATGTCACATCATGCACTGTCTGCTCCAGCCAAATTAGATTCATTACTGTCCTTTGACCACATTCTTACTTTGTTTTCTTCATGCTGTCCCTGCCTATTGAAATCTTTCCTGAAGCCTTCTCAGACTTCTGCCAGAAGGGGAAGAATTTCTTGCTCTAAATTCTTGTAAAACTTGATTATGCTCTTCATATGTGATTATCATATTCCATTTTGTATTTACTGTGTGAAATAAAAAAACTACATAAATATAATCTATCATTAGCAAAATGTGTATTCTAAGTGGTTATGTATGTGTGTTCCTACGTACTAGACATAAGTCCTTAAAGATAGGAATAAGGGGTTATTTATCATTGTATCTTTTTCAATCCCCATCACAGTGTTTCACACTTGCTCCCATAATTGTGATAGTAACAGTGAGGTGTGGGCCTCTGGCCAAAAATATCATATCCAGCAAAGCTAAGCACAATTCTGAATGAAAAAAATGGACATTTCATCAACTGTCAGACTTTCAGGACTCTTGTTAAAATAAAAAAAAAAAAAAACCCTGAATTTAATAGAAGATTTGACATATAAGAGCCAAAGGAAATATAAGGTATATACCAATGACCAATTACAAAGGACTACATAAGGATAGAATGTTTACCTTTTATGTATGGAAAATGTAAAACCTATGTCTAAGATTGTTACTAGGAATTAAATAAATTATAAGAAATATTGGGATAGATGTGAATATGATATGACTTTAAAAAGCAAAAACGAGGGGCAGGGGGGCGCAGCTGGGTTGGGCGGGGGTGGGCTCCTGGCGAGCGCGCGGCTGGAGGTCGCCCGGCGGGAAGAGCCCTGGACCCGATTGTATATTCATTTCCTCATGTCTCTGAAATGCAGTTCATAGGAGGACTAAGTATATAGATTAAAGACACAGTAAGGACTAAGAATCCAAATTTTTGAACAAAGGCATTTAAGAAAGATAAGAAAACTGAGGCTGAGAGAAGTGACGCAGGGAGAAGTGACGCAGGGTCTCACACAGCGAAGTCACTGTCTGAAGCAGAACTGAACTCAGGTCTTCCTGATTTCAAGTCCATTATTCTTTCCACTTTGGCTGACATATAGTGGGGACTTAATAAATGCTTGTGGAATCAAAAAAAAAAAAAAACATTCAAGAACAGCCAGAAGAGTAATTATTTTATACAAATGGGGTGCAAGAGGAAGAAACAGTACAGAAGAATTAGATGGGGTAAGGGGGGTGTCAGTTCTGGAAAACTACTTTCATAGGGAATGGGTATGAGAGGAAAATATAAATACATCTAGAAGAGTAAAAGTCTTCTAAATTTAAAAAGAAATAAAATTCAAAGGGAATAGGGAAAGGGAGAGGGTAGAGGATAAAGGAGAGTTCTTTAGAGAGGAGGGTGAGGGAATAGGCTAAAAGAGGGGTAAAATGGGTTTTTTGATTTAGAGGAATGGGAAGATGAGGGAGGGAACTTCAGAAGGGAAAGGGATGGAATAGATCCAAGAGGTGTCCAAAGGGGTGTTTAGATTTAGGGGAATGGAAGGATAAGGGAAGGATTGCTGTAGTGGGAGTAGGTTACTTAATAACAGGGGCAGGTAGAAGTAAAGTAGAAGAATTAGGAAAGGCAAGGAGGAAAAGAGATATGCACAAACTTAAAAACAAGACTAGGAGGAAAATCTGTTCATATATGCATGTATATATGTGCATATATGTATGTATGCATATGTACATGTATATGTCTATGTATATATCAATACATATATATATATATATATATATATATATATATATATATATATATCCATGTTCAATTATGGCCTTGGGGTGGCAGATAAAGGGAAGAAAAGGGGAGCAAAAAACAAAGTAACAAGTGTATAAGAGAGAACAAAGAAAACTTACAAGAAAGCAAAGATGGACTGCTTTTTATTTAATGCCTAATATTTAATATATAGTTTTTATTGAGATGATGTTATTGCTATATATTCTGAATTCTCTCCTATGTTCTTCTGTGCACATGGCATTTTCCCCTTATTTCATATATGTTTATAAGGTTTCTTTTTCTTTTATTTTGTTTTTTAAGTTTTAATATTTGTCTAACAAAAAAAATTAAAAGGACACATGTACATATATTTATGTATATATGCATATATATATGTGTGTACACACTTACACACACACATACACACACATTCACAGACTCATATTCATCCACGTTTGCATTCTTGAGTGGAGAATTCCAAGCTTTACAATTAGATGGTGATACAGAGAAACCTGTTTTTCTTTAGCTTTGTTATTGTTCAGTCCTTTCAGTCATGTCTAATTCTTTGTTACCTCATTTGGCATTTTCTTGGCAGATGCTACAATAGTTTGCCATTTCCTTCTCTCACTCATTATGCAGATCAGGAAACTGAGGAAAACAGGATGAATGGCTGGTCAAGATTTGTACAGCTAGTCAATGTCTGAGGCCAGATTTGAACCAAGGAAGATGAGTTTCCCTGACTCCAGGTGTGACACTTTATTCACTCAATGACCTAACAGCTTGGTATATCCTTTAGATACTAAGATATAAACTAAAACAGAATTGAGATCATCTAGTACAGAGATTATTAATAATTTTTTTCTGTGTGTCAGAGGCCCTTTGGGAATCTGGGGAAGGCTATTTTCAAATGAATAAAATACAGAGGATTCCAGAAGAAATAAATTTTATTTAAATATGTTTATCTATATAGGTACATAATAAAATATAGAAAGAAGAGAATAAGCATTTATATGGCACCTATTATGTTACAGGCTCTGTGCTAAGTACTTTTACAAGTATCATATCATTTGATGCTTACAACATGGTTGTTATTGTTTTTCCCCTTTCCTCAGTTAAGGAATATAAGACAAATAGTGAACAATATGATTTTCTTGGAATCCTATAACTAGTAATTGTATGAAGCTAAATTGAATTTACTTAAGATCATCTGCCTTGAATACGGGAAATGACTTCATCCAGATTTTTGACTTTCACACTGAGAAAGCCCTCTTTCCACATTTATTTCAGAAATTATGAAGTCATGATGATAAAGTAAATGCATAGAATATTATGCATTTCTCTCATTCAAAAAGAAATCAACAAGCAATAGCATCCAAATACAATTTCATTTTTTCCTTGTGTTGAAGCAGAAAAAGTAATTCATATTTTTCTAATATTCTTTGTAGTTTTAAATATTATTAATAAAAGGTTTAACATCTCATTTCGAGTACTCTCATATGAGAGAGTAAACCTAAACTTGACTCAGTTTATGTGACACATTTTTTTCTATTAGGACAGTTTTTTTTTTAACTTGGATCTATAATTATACATATATATGTATATTTCTATACATATATTATTCAATATATATCTTTATAATCTTGATGTTTTTTGTTTTGTTTTGTTTTTTTACATATTTAAAAATATTATTTTGAGAAAAGGTCCATAAGTTTCTCAAAAATACCAAAGGTTCTCATGGCACATAAAAGGGTGAGAATTCTCACATTATTAGGGGGTATGAGGAAAGAAGTTTCTTTAGAATTGATTCCATGAATGATAAGTACCAAGTCTCTAAATTTATTGAGATGTATGCAACTCTGTCTCTATTAAAATCATACTCAAGTGGCTCACCATGGTGTTGAGTTAAATCTTGATCTTTGAAGGGTGATACGAAGGGAACAAATATTCTGACAGATCATACCAAGTTGCAGAAATTGTATATGCCTGGCATTCAAGATTCAGCTCTGCTATGATGGGAGAGGTATATCTCCAGAAGGTTGGACTCCAGGTGTTTAATTGATTTTTGACTATAGCTGTCAAAGATGGGTTGCAAACTTCATTGATCCTTGAAGGACAATGATAGATAAGATAGATAGATACACACATATACATATATATGCATATAGGGAGATATATAGATAGAGATAGAGAAATACAGATGCAGATATAAAGATAAAGATATAAATATGTATATGTATATAAAGAAATGGCACACCACTCTAATATATTTGCCAAGAAAATACAGATGGGGTCACAAAGAGTCAGACATGACTAAAATGACTGAATGACAACATGTGTCAGTTATTTCTTCTGCATTCTTTATAACACCAGATGATGCATTTTATAACTGAAAGGATTAATCTACCTCCAAGAGATGGATACTTACCAGGAGAAATATATCCAGAGAACAGTGTCACTTGCTCAGAAATAGAGAAAAAAAATCAATGGCTGGATTTTTAATGGTTGGCAAATAAGTATATTGGAAACATCTGGGGTTTTTTTTGGGGGGGGATAAAAAGGTAATGAAATAAGTGTTTTATTGCAGAGTAAAATAAATGTGAAAACATGAAAAAGAATCAAGTAATTACAAGAACAACATTTAGGAGTCAAAACCAAACTCTTCAGAATCAAGCCCTGTATTTTTTGAAGAAAAACATTATGTCTGTCTATCTTGGCTCCTCATTTTCTGACACCGTACTCCTAGTCTGTGGTTGGTGGAGGGAGTGGAGAAGGGAGGGAAAAGCCATCTATTACTCTGTTTTATTTATTATTTACATCATATATATGATCACGTGTTTCATCTCTATAATTAAATAATCAGTAACTTAGAGAAATCGAAGAACTACCCCAAAGATGCCAAGGACCAAAATAGTCCTTTGCTTTATTCATTTCCTTAAAATTTCCCTATTGATCTTAATTAAGCTCTTGCTGAGTTTATGAACTCAAAGGGATTTTTTATAATGGAAAAACATTAAAATTATTTCCCCATAGGTTTTTCAAACTCCTAATGGCTATAATTGGTCTACCACATAAAGCCAAATAATGTTTATTAAGTCATCGCATCTCTAATTATGACAAAGGAATTTAATGAAGATAAAAATAATCAATTGGAGAGGGCACACAAGGTAATAATTAGCATTTACATAGAATGTTTAATGTTTAAAAATGCTTTAATTTATTATCTCCTTTGATCTTGATGATAACCCTGTCAGATAGGTTTACCCCCATTATACAGATGAGGAAATGGAATCTTTCTCTCTCTCTCTCTCTCTCTCTCTCTCTCTCTCTCTCTCTCTCTCACTCTCTCTCTCTCTCCCTTCCCCCCCCATTCTCTCCCTGTTTCTCTGTCTCTCCATCCCTGTCTTTCTGTCTCTCTCTCTCTGTCTCTCCATCTCCATCTCTCTCTCTCTCTCTCTCTCTCTCTCTCTCTCTCTCTCTCTCTCTCTCTCTCTCTCTGTCTCTCCCTCACCCTTATTTAATGTGTGAATTTAGTCAGTTGTAGGGCTCTGAATCATTTTCCTCTTGGATGTTAAAGCCTATACCTTTATAGTCATGTCACTAATTTGTTATTTACAATCTATATTAGAGACAAGAAAAAACATTTTGTTAAATTAGACTGTGGAAAAAGAATGTGATACCTCCTGTGAAGGTGTTAATACTTTAATATCAACCTAAAATTTATTCCCATCATGCAGTTATTCAAAAGAAAATAGCCTCATTTTCATTTTGTGTCTTTGCATAGTAACAAAAATTTAGAATTGAGACTTCCAGGATCCAAGATGTTTGAGTAAGCAGAAAATTGTTATAACTCTCCCTCCAAACAACCTTAAAATAGAGCCCCCAAAGAAATCCTGGAACTGCAGAACTAACAAAAGGATGGAATGAAATATTTTAGCCCAAGAAATGTGGAATATTGGCAAGAATGGTCTGTCTCATTCATTCAAACAAGTTAGCAACAAGGTCCACCTCAGCAAACCAGCAAAGGATCCTGAGCCTCCGTGTGGAGGAGTAGGCAAGTGTCAACACCAGGAGCCCCCACATGCCTCAGAATAGCCAGGGGAACCAGCAGACTCCAGCTTTGAGAACTGCCACAGACTCAGGAATAACAATGGGCAGTTAACCTCTAGTGGCCAGGTCTCCATGTGCTTCAGTGTACGCTCAGGAAATGCAGAAATACCCCCACAGTCCTCAACATATGCCCAACACTAGCACTTGGACCTCAACTCAGCACCAGGTAAACTACCAGACCACTATGGCTTCCAGCAGCATCAGGCACACCATGCCACCCCCACCCGACTCCCTCAAAACAGCACCAGACAGAATGGTCCCCCATGGGTGTCAGGGCATCAGAACAGCACTAGGTAAATAGCCAGAGCCTCCAACCCCTTGCACAAGAAGTCTGAGACTGTCCCTTCCACCCTGGGAGCAAAGCTCAAATTTAAAAAAAAGGAAAAAGGCCAAAAACGATGAGCAAACAAAAAGAATAATTTGACCATAGAAAGTTATTATGATGACAGGGAAGTTCAAGACACAAAATCAGAAGAGGACAATAATGTCAAAATACCAATGGGAAAAACCCCAAAGAAAAATGGGAAATGGTCTCAAACCCAGAAAGAGTTCATAGAACAACAACAAAAAAAAAAAAACCTTAAAATCATATTAATGGAAGTAAAAGAAAAGCTAGGAAAATAAATGAGAGTGATGCAATAGTATTATTGTACTTAGTACAAGAACATCAGTACTTGTCATTATTCATCACAACATAGTATATATTTAATACTTGTTAATTGATTGAGTGGTTAATCAAGTAGTCTACATACAAGATAATTGGGGACTGACAGTGTTATCTGAGATGGGCTTTTTCCTGAAGGAAAATTATAAATGCTGGAGAAGAGGAGGGGAAATTGGAACACTAATGCATTGTTGGTTCAATTGTGAACTGATCCAACCATTCTGGAGAGCAATTTGGAACTATGCCCAAAGGGCTATAAAAATGTGCATCCCCTTTGACCCAGCAATACTACTTCTGGGGTTGTATCCCAAAGAGATCATACACTGGGAGGAGGACCTGTATATACAAAAATATTTATAGCAGCTCTTTTTGTGTTTTCAAAGAATTGGAAATCAAGGGGTCACCCATCAATTGGGATTGAATGGCTGAACAAGTTGTGTTAAATGAATGTAATGGAATGCTATTGGGTTATAAGAAATGAGGAACAGACAGACTTCATAATAACCTGGAGAGATTTATATAAACTGAAGCTGAGTAAGAGGAGCAGAAGCAAGAGAACGTTGTACACAATTACAGACATATCATATCTGTAAGAACTAATTTTGACAGACAGAGCTCCTCTCAGAAATGTAAGGCTATAAGACAATTGCAAAAGACTCACGATGGAAAGGGGTATTCACAACCAGAGAAAGATTTATGGTGTCAGAATGCAAATTGAAGTAAACTATTTACTCTCTCTCCTTTTTGTTTGTTTTCTTCCTTCTTTCTCATTGTTCATTTCATTGGTCAGAATCATTCTTTACAACTTGACTGATGTTTAATGTGAAGGTATCTGTAGAACCTATATTAGATTGCATGCTGCCATGGGGGGTGGGGGAGGCAGGAACGACAGAGAGAGGGAAAACTTGGAACTCAAAAGTTTGTGGGACCAAATGTAAACTAAAAGTAAATGAATAAATAAATTAAATTTTAAAAATAGTGGTGGTAGCAAGTCATAAACCTAGTGTAATGGGTATTGAGTTATTGAATCTCACGTGGATAAAAAAGATAAGAATTTTCATACCAGAGGCAGAGCCAAGATAGCAGAGTAGAAGCAGGGACTCCTCCAAGATCTTCTCTAAACCCCTTCATATATCTTTAAAATTACTCTAAACAAATTCTAGAATAACAGAATCCACAAAAAATGGAATAAAACTATATTCCCACTTAAGATAAAATGGGTACTTATGGTCTGTTGTACCAGTGTGAGAGAGGAGGACAGTGTAGTTCAGAATAGACTGGGCCTTGGCAAACAAGGAGCAGGCCTTGAAAGCCACTGTATAAGTGACAGCAGTAGCTGCCTCTCAACCCACAGAAAGTAAAGAAACTGGATAGCAGGTCAGAAGGAAATTTACAGAGGTTCCTTTTCTGGCAGGGGCAGGATACTGTTGCATTGCTTATACTTGGATCTAGGTCTTAGTTTCAGTGTGAGATGGGACACTAGCACACCAGAGCTTGTATCATTAGTGGAGTGGAGATCCTGATCACAGTACCAGGGGTGAAAAGATGCTTGTGATCATTTACAAACCAGTGCACAGTATAGGAGAGAAGCAAACACAATCGTCCCTATATCCCATCACCTTAGAACAGTCAAAACCTTACAGATCCCCAGAATTAACTTTGACGACAGCTGCACAGAAATAAAACAAAACAAAGGAAAAAAATCCTTAAATTTGGAGCAGTGCACCCTCCACTTGGGAAACAGAGTCCCACTTTAGCATGGAGTTAAAAATCAAGAAACAGGCTCAGAAATGAGCAAACAGAAAAAAAAAATTCTCAATAGAAAGTCACTATGGTTACTCAGAAGATCACAACATACTCCCAAAAGAAGACAAGAAAGTCAAAATTCCTGTATTCGAATCCTCAAAGAAAAGTATTAATTGGTCTCAGGCCATGGAAGAGCTTAAAAATATTTTAAAAATCAAGTAAGAGAGGTAGAAGACAAATTGGGAAGATAAATGAGAACAATACAAGAAAATCATGAAAATGAGTCAACAGCTTGGCAAAGGACACACACATACACAAATACTGATGAAAATAGCATCTTAAAAACAGAATAGTCAAATGTAAGAGGAAAAAAAAATCTGATGAAGAGAAGAATGCCTTGAAAAAGAGTATTGTCCCAAAGGAAAAAAAAGATATACAGAAATTCACTAAAGAGAAGAACTTCTTAAAAAGTAGAATTGGCCAAATGTAAAAGAAGGTACAGAAGCTCACTGAAGAAAATAATTCCTTAAAAGTTGAAATTGGACACATGGAAGCTAATGACATTATTAGACATCAAGAAACAATCAAAACAAATAAAAAGAAAGAAAAATAGAGGAAAATGTGAAATATCTCATTAAAAAAACACTGACCTGGAAAACATATCCAGGGGAGATACTTCAAAAACTATTGGACTACATAAAAGCCATGGAAAATAAAAAGAGATGATGTCATCTTCCAATAAATTATCAAGGGAAATTATCCCAATATTCTAGAACCAGAGGGGAAAGTAGAAATTGAAAGAATCTGTTTATCACTCCCTAAAAGAGATCCCAAAATGAAAACATTCACGAACGTCTTAGCCAAATTTCAGACCTCCCATATCAACAAGAAAATACCACAAGCAGTCAAAAAGAAACAATTCGGGGCGGCTAGGTGGCACAGTGAGTAGAGCACCGGCCCTGGAGTCAGAAGGACCTGAGTTCGGATCTGGCCTCAGACACTTAACATACACAAAAACCTAGCCCTGTGACCTTGGGCAAGTTACTTAACCCCAATTGCCCTCCAAAAGGCAAAAAAAAAACCAAAACAAAACAAAAAAAACAATTCAAATATCATGGAGCTACTGCAGAATAACACAAGATTTAACACTTTCTATATTAAAAGATTGGAGGCGTGGATCATAATGTTCTAGAGAGCAAAAATTTTGGTGGTATAACGAAGAATCATCAACCCATCAAAACTGAGTATAATTCTTCAGGATAAAATATAAATATATACATATATATATATAAAATGAAATAGAAGACTTTCAAGGATTTCTGATGAAAAGACCAGAACTAAATAGAAAATGATACAAGATGCAAATGAAGCATTAAGAGTGAGTTTCTCTGATAAAGACTTCATTTCTCAAATAGAAAATTGAGTCAAGTTTACCGAAATAAGGGCCATTCCTCAACAGATAAATAATCAAAAATATGAACAGGCTGTTTTCAAGCAAAGTGATCAAAGCTATCTATAGTCATATGAAAAAAATGTTCTAAATCAATATTGTTGAAAGAAGTGCAAATAAAAACATCTCTCACCTCCCACCTGTCAGATTGGCTAAAATGACAGAAAATGAAAATGACAAATGTTGGACGGGATGTGGGAAATTAAACATTAATGTAATATTGGTGAAATTGTATACTGACTCAACCATTCTGGAGATGGATTTGGAACCATTCCCAAACAGTTATAAAACTATGCATACCCTTTGACCAAGCAATAGCACTACTAGGTCTGTATCCCAAAAAGATTTTTTAAAAAGCAAAAGGACCCATGTGTACAAAAGTATTTATAGCAGCTCTTTTACTAGTGGAAAAGAATTATAAGCAGAGGGGTTATTGATCAATTAGGGAATAACTGAATAAATTGTTGTAAATGATTGCAATCGAAAACTATTGTGTTTTAAGAAATGATGAACAGGATACTCTCAGGAAAACATGGAAAGACTTACATGGAATGAAATGATCAGAACCAGGAAAACATTGTACACACTAACAGCAATATTGTAGGATGATCTACTATGAATAACTTGGCTATTCTCAGAAGTAAAATGGTACAAGAGTTCTGTAGGACTTATGATGTAAGGTGTTGTTCATTTCCAGAGAAAGAAGTGGTAGAGCCTGAAGGCAGATCAAAGATCCTTTTTTTCTTTACTTCATTTTTCTTGGTTGTTTTTTTTTTGTCTGTGTTTTCTTTCACATAATGACTTACATGGAAATGTGTTTTGCATGATACAGTTGTATCACCTATGTAAAAATTGCTTGTCTTCTCAACAAGGGGGAATGGGAAGAAGGGACAGAATTTGGAACTTAAATTTGAAAAAAAATGTTAAAACTTTCTTACACATAATTGGGAAAAGTATAATATTCAATATTTTTAAACAAATGCTTTATTAACTTCTGTTTTACATCATTCATTTCTGCCAGATTTTGAGTTACAATCATTTCCCCCCCATTATTCCCCTACCCGACCTCCCAGAATAGTAGTCCCACAAGATATCGCTTCCTCCAATCTGCTCTCTCCCATACCTTCTCCCATACCCCCATCGACTTTTCCATTAGAGGAAGGTGAGTCTTTGTGTGCCAATGCCTGAACATCTTATCTCCCTATTACAAGCAAAAGAGTATTAATAATAGTATTTTTATATATTTGAAACATTTAATGTTACGACCTCGGATTTCAGATCCATTTCCTTCCTCCCTTGTCACCCATTCCCTCTTGGGAGATAAGTAATTCAGTATATGTTGTACATGTCTAGCTATGCAAAACATTAACATAGTAGATATATTGTACAAGGCTGCTTATAATTCCCTCCCACTCATCCCACCCCCCACCTGGTCCATTCCCTACATGATCCTGTCCCTCTTCTATAGTGGGGACTTCCAACCTCCCCTCACCCCAAGGATGTCCTCCCATCCATCATCCATCATCCCTCCTCCCATCCCCCTTCCCCCTATCCTGCTGCAGGTTGAGATATCCCATTTAGTATGTATGTCATTCTCTCCCTGGACCTAATTCAATGAGAATGTGGTTTTTCCTTTTTAGCCTCTTTTGCAACCACTTCCCCTTGCTTCTTCTACATGGTATAGTTTACCCTACACTGTCTCTCCCCATCTCCTCTTGCCACTTTCCTCTCTCACCTCATAATTTCATCCCTTGAGTATTCTCCCTTCCCAACAAATTCAACCTATGCCCTCTATCCATATATAACTGTAACCATATACACACACATTCACATATGTATTCATATGACCACACACCCTTCTTCTATTATTTTCATAGTGAGAAAGATATCATCAGTCGCAGTTATTGCTTTTCCATATAGGAATGTAAATAGTTCAACTTTGATAAGTTCCTTTTGATTTCTTTTCCCTGATTACCTTCTCAGGCATCTCTTGCTTCTTGTGTCTGGATGTCAAATTTTCTATTCAATTCTGGTTTATTCCTCAAGAATGCTTGAAAGTCCTCTATTCCACTGAATGACCATATTTTCCCCTGAAACAAAATACTCAGTTTTGCTGGGTAGGAGACCCTTGGGTTCATTCCCAGTTCTTTTGCCCTCTGGAATATCATATTCCATGCCCTTCAATCCCTCAGTGTAGAAGCTGCCAGGTCCTGGGCTATTCTGATTGTGTTTCCACAATATTAAAATTGTTTCTTCCTGGCTGCTTGGAGTATTTTCTCCTTGATCTGGGGATTCTGGAACCTGCCTATAATATTCCTGGGAGTTTTCTTTTTGGGATCTTTTTCAGGAGGTGATCGGTGGATTATTTCAACCTCTATTTTACCCTCTGGATCTAAAACATCAGGGCAGTATTACTTAAGATTTTCTTAAAGGGTGATTTCTAGGTTCTTTCCTTGATCATGGCTTTCAGGTAGTCCAATAATTTTTAAATTGTCTGTCCTGGATCTATTTTCCAGATCAGTGGTTTTTCCCATGAGATATTTCACATTGCCTTCTAATCTTTCATTTGTTTGGATCTGCTTAACAGCATCTTGATTTCTCATAAAGTCACTAGCTTCCATTTGCTCCAGTCTAACTCTGAAGGAATGAATCTCCTCAGTGAACTTTTGAGATTCTTTTTCCATCTGGCAAATTCGACTTTTTAAGGCATTCTTCTCCTCATTGCCCTTTTGGGCCTCCTTTGCCATTTGAGTTAGTCTATTTTTTAAAGTGTTGTTTTCCTCAGTCAGGCTGTTGACCCTCATTTCATACTTTTCCTGCATCCTTCTCATTTCTCTTTCCAATTTTTCCTCCACTTCTCTTATTTGATTTTTAAAGTCCTTCTTAAGGTCCTCTATGGCCTTCAACCCGCTCATGGTTTCCCCTGGGGCTTTTGGAGCAGGACTTCTGACCTCACAGTCCTTTTCCCGCTCTATGCCCCCAAAATAGGAGTCTAGGGTTGCATTTTTCTGTTTCCTTTGCCTTGGCATGTTGCCACTTAATTGCTTAACTTTTGGGCTTGTTGCCACACTATGGCTTTAAGGCCAGATAGAGGAATTTTCGTCCCGAACTTGTGGGGGGCAATTTCCGTTTCTGGCAAGCTGTAAATCCACCCACGACTTCCACCCTAGATCACAATCCAGATCCAGGGAGGTTAAAGCAAGAGGGATTACCCCCCAAGACTGATCGCTGGATCTCCCTACAAATTTGCGGGCCGGGAGCTGGAGCTGCCTCTGAAAACTACAAAATGGTGTTTGTCCTCAGCGGCTTCTATTCCCCAGGGGAGGGAGCCGACACAATCACTAAATACAGGTCCCAAAGTCCATAGGACACTAACCTCTTACTTTGTCCTAGGCATATCTATGTTGATAATTCTGGAGTTGCCACAGCTGCTGGTGTTCTGGAGTCTCTCCAGCAGGCTGCTGGCCCTGCCGCCCTGGGGCTAAAACCTCGGCTCATGTGGACCTGGTCTCGGCCCGGCTCATGCGTTCTGTGTGCTGCACGCTGCCAGGTCCCATACCGCTGCGTTGGTCCTTCCTGCAGTGCTGCTGGGCTGTCCTCAGCTGGAGGTTAGCTTCTCTGTGTCGTTCTGTGGGTGCTGGGGCTCCAGAAGTTGTTCAGAGTTCCCTTTTACATAGTTTGGAGGGAATCTGGGGGCAGAGTGGCTTGGACGAGCTGTTTCTACCAATATTCAATATTTTTAAAAAGAATTTTCATGCCTGAAGACTCCACATAAATAAAGGTCAAAATTTAAAGAATACTGATTTAGCTCTCAGATATTCAACTTTTAGAAAAATTTTCCCAAAAGGTGATATGCTGAAGATATGCCCTACAGTTAGTCATGTGAAGTCATTCTGCCTCTCAGCTTAGAGACAGTAGAACATAGGTTCAGAATCATTCATATACTGCCAATCATGTCTCCAGTGTTGATTTCTTGTATTGAATGATGCTTCTTAAGACAAAGGGTCCCTGAAAGAGCATAGTAAGGGGGGAATAGGGGACATCTTATTAAAAACAATTTTTAAAAGATTTCAATTTATTCTCTCTCTCTCTCTCTCTCTCTCTCTCTCTCTCTCTCTCTCTCTCTCTCTCTCTCCCCATATCCTCTCTTAACTCTAACTTAGAAAGAATAAGGAAGAATATTAATTTGTCTGGATTATTTTTCTAAATGACTGTTGTAACTCCTTTATTTTGTTCCAATGGGGATGATGATATGAAATATTTTTTTCTCAGAAATTAAAAAAAATGCACACCAGCCTTGTCAGTCACACTCAAACAACTAGCACAGGTAAATTTACTCTTAAAAAGCTTGTAAGGAAATGGAACCAAAGGAACTTAGAAAATCTAAGTAAACTTAAGTTCTAATGATAAAACTGGAAGACAAGTTTGATGATGTGGTGGTGGGTTGCTTTAAAAAGAAAGAGGGTGATTAGTTACTGCTTGTGGGCCTGCTTAAAGGAAACTATAGAAGTGATGATACTAGACCCAGGAGTTACACGCTTGATAAGTACACTTTCCTTTGACTCAGAACTAAGCAAACATGCTGTAAGAGAAAGATAGGAAACTACTTGGCTGATTGGCTATATTTTCCCTTTACTTGTTTGAGGGCATGCTTGCCTTTGATAATAAACTCTCATAAATAAATGTCATTGAAATGTTGGAGAAGGGAATACCATTGCTCCATATGTATTGAGAGACTTTGAAATATAATACCATAGCCCCTCTGGTGGAGTATGGCTGGAGATCAAGGGCAATTGACTGTGATACCTTAAAATTTATAGATAGTATGACAGAATGAGTTGGGGAAAAATCTTCTGGAAAATTTCATTTATGCTGTCTCCCTTTATCTCCTGAGAAATTTTTGGCTGATCTTGGATCATGTGTTCTAGAAACAGAAGAGAGAAAGTGGCTGATTGATGTTAGCCACAAAATTGAATTTGATACAACTCACCTATAAATAAGAAAAAAAGAGAAAACCACTTTCCTTTACTTTCCTTTTCTTCCCTTTCTCTTATAAAGAAGTTTATTTTTTATTTGGCATTTCTGAAATATTTCATTGTAAAGTCACAAGAAATTCAACATAAGCTCTATTTTTTTTGTGTGTGTAGACCTCCCCCCAGATTAAGGCCATTTTCCAAATTCTGCTCAAATTCCTTCCCAGCATTCTGTATTAGTAACCATTGAGAACTCCTGTCTTTGACCAGTCTGACTTTCTATCTATCCACATGGATCTCAGTTTGGAGAATGCCTGGATAATGCATTTTCTCCATTTGGTCTCAAATATTCACTGATCTCAAGCATGTATTAATCCCTGATTCTTCACTCTTTTTCTATTCTATACCAACCCTAGGGACATGATATTCTCATCTTAAATCCCAATCAATAATCAAGCATTATTTAATGCTGAAACCCCTGCACCCATCTGTTAAATAGTCCTAAGACATATTAGGCACCAAAGATGGGACATTCATTCAAATGAATAAAATTAGTATGTATATGTATATATATATATAATGTATATATATAATCTATATATAGTATTTATACATACTATGTATATATTTGTATGTATATGTGTGTACACATGTATATTTTTGGATATATACACATGCGTACACATACATGTGTGTCTATATATGTGTGAGTGTGTGTATATATATGTGTGTGTATATATATATATATACATATCTTGAACCATCTTGATATACTCATAAAGAATGCATTATAGATACATATATCTAACATTATATTAGGGACCTTCTTCTCACAAGTTATGACAATTCTTTTCTTTCACCATGGTCCTGAGTATCTGTAGCGGCAAGCACCCCAATATCCCCAGGGTGACTGCCAACACAGGTTCTTAGATCTGCTTTTGTAAAGGAAAGCAACTCAAAATGGGTTAACAAGCTTACTTTAATCAAACAAACACACATTACCTAGTTCAGGGGAAAAAGGTCAGCACCCCAAACTTCAGAGTTACAGAACTTACAGATCAAACAGACAGGCTTCCAAACTGTCTTACCATTATATCAATACCAAATCACAGTTACCAGAGAGGGAAGCATCAACATCTGGGTTTTCAAAGCCGGGGGGCTCTCAACAACGGCTTCCCAGAGTCTCATCTGGTCAAATCACACAACACTTCTCAAAGTGAGCCCCAAAGCAAAGCCTCTCATCAGGGTTTATATAGACTTCTCCTGGCTCAGAGAATGTAACAACCTTCTTGACCCACTGCCCAATCACAAAGTATCAAGGTGTGGGCTTTCCTGAAAAAACAAGCCTCCCACCACAGGCTCCAGGTGCACTTAAGCTAGGGGCAGGGAAGATCTTTAAATCTGCATTTCCATTACAGTATCCTGTCTCAAAAACAGACATAAGAGTGAAATAAATTATACTAAAGAAAGGATTACTCATTATAAAAATTGCATGATTGAGACATTTTACAATAGGAATGCTACATGTAGTTGATTAAAACATTTAGCATGGAGATGGAGAAAAAGTGTTGTGGGGAAAAAGGCATGTCAACCCAAATTATACCTGTGTTAAGAAATTTAGGATACTAAATAGAAGTTGTGAAAAGAAAGTTTGGAGCACTCAAGCAAACATGGAGGGAATATCAGAAAGACTTATACTTGAATAACAAAATGTCTTATACAAGATCTCTGCTTAGGCATTAGTCATTTTCAAGTTTCCTTTCCTTCTGCATAGACCTGAGAATAAAGTTTATCATGAACTATGAGAACACTGTCCCAGTGCTCTGATCTTATCCAGAGTGAAACCAAGATTCTGCAATATTCTCAAAAGTCCTCTCAGATCAATCAACATAAGATCAACTAAATTCCTTTTTTTTTTAGTATCTTCAAATTTATCATCTTCAGTTTTCCAAACTGTGAGTAATTCAGTCAACAAATACTTATCAACCAATTACTATATGCAAGAGCCATGTCACTGAAACAAAAAGGCCAATTTTCTAATGAGGAAGCTAATATGTAAATATTCTGAGGTCTTGCCAGCAACAGGTACTCTCAGAGATTTAGGTTTTGCCAGACCTATTAGTTCTCAATATTTGGAGCATACGCCTAAATGCAATTATTCTCACGTCTATGTAGTATAGTTCTTAAACCCAAAGGAAAATTATTAGTCTCTGACATGTACTTCATTTCCCAATTGCATATTGATACTTGGAGATGTCCATTGAGTGGTCTTCTGATTATGCTTTGAGTTTTAACCCGCTGGCCTATGTGGTATTATTCAACATCTTGTGTGTATTAAATAGGAGGTTGTATTAATTAATCATATGGTATCATGTTCTATTCTATTTCCTGTGCAATGAGGTACATTTTAATTTAATAACTAATTGGCTAGACCAAAAATCTTAGAATCTTGGGGGAAAAAAGAGGTTGACATGATACATTGATACTTGCTGAGGCCTCTCTGATTTTAAGCAGTTATAACATTGCTTTTTTTAAATAATAAAATTGCTCTCATCCCAAGTTAAATTTCTTTTCTTCAGTGTTGAAGTACCTATCAAGGATGGTTTATTTGTTCCACTGAGATGGATTTCTATTGCTAAAGCCACTGAACTCTTCCATAGATTATTGGTATCCTCAAATCAGCATGCATAGGTTACCTCAGATTTTTCTAATTGTATTCATCATTGCTCTCCTGATAAAGATGATCCATTTCAATGTTTTTAATCATCAATTATTTGGACAGATAGAGCTCATAAACCTAATATTCTCAAAATAAGAAATTTGACTACTTGTTCTTTCTCACAACTGAAATTTCTTACAAAAGAGGTATGCATATATCTGCTTAAAACACAATCTATTATTTAAGTTTTAATTTCCACTTATGTTTCTTTACTCCACTCATTCCTAAACAATGATTCCAGCCACTGATAATGACACTGGCAATGGAATGTTTTTTACCAGGGGTGTATATCATTGACACTTTTCAGCAGTTTGCTGAAATTTCTTTATGCATACTGTAAGTCTTTTTAAGAGTATGAGATAAAGTACATAGGATTATGAATGAAACAATTAATATTTAAATAGTTATCAAATATATTTAAAAATAAACAAGTTCACGGACCACAGATTAAGAAGTTCTCGACCAATTTGTAACACAAGATTTACATAAAAGTGAGGTTAAATGACATTTTATGCCTAAAAATCCTTCAAGTAAAGAAAATCAAGTTATAGACATTGAATTGCGTGCATTGATATATCTTCAAGGAAAGTGGTATATTGGGTTCTGGACACCTTGCCAATCATTCACATGATAAGTCTATTGGTGAATTAGTAAGTGAAATTAAAGCTCTTTAGTCTGCTATTCAAGAACTTTCATGTTTTGGAGCCAACTTATCTTCCTGATCTATCTCTTACTATATTTACTATGCAACTTCAGGAATTCACTTCACAGAGTCACATTGTAATATTGGGAAAATAATAGCACTTACTTCAAAGGTGCTGTTGGGATGAAAACAAATTAATGAAGATAAAGAGTTTGGGAAATATAAAAATGCAAAATCAATGTGAGCTTTTGTTGGTGCTATTATCTCATTTCTCTGCACAGGAATAAAGATATTCTGGGATAAAGTTTGTTAAATTTTCAGTGTGAGCTTTTCTTTTTTTTTTTTAACAATTGGGGTTAAGTAACTTGCTCAAGGTTACATGGTCAGTCATTCTTTAATGTGTGGGTGCTCATTTTCTGGGGCCAGTTTCGATCCCGGGTCATCCCAACTCCGAGGCCAGCGCTCTTACTCACTGTGCCACCTAGCCACCCCTAGTGTGAGCATTTCTACCTTGGAAATTAGCTAACATTACAAATCTGGTTTGCTTTACTATTTTGTAGATTATCTTTTAAATGTTGCAAAAATATTAATAATCATTAAATATAAAGGTATATGTGTATGTAATAACATTTAGGCTTCATAAATTCATATTTAATGTATATACAAATGTATGTATATACAATAATCATATATAAATACACACAGGTGTATACACAAATATAGGCAATAGTGATATAAGAGACATGGAGTCTCTACTCTTCCTCATTTTTAATAGAAGCTGATTAAAGTCTTTATATATATATATATATATATATATATATATATATTATTTCTCTTAGAACTATCTTCAAAGCCAGTGTAGAAAATTATTAATAAAAACCCATGCCTCTTACAGAGGGTCCAAAGCAGGTGTTCAAAATAGGGAATAGGGGCATCTAGGTGGCACAGTGCATAGAGCACCACCCCTGGAGTTAGGAGAACCTGAGTTCAAATCCAGCCTCAGACACTTAACACTTACTAGCTATGTGACCTTAGCCCTCCAAAAAGCAAAAAAAAAAAAAAAAAGATAAAGAAAATAGGGAATATCAAATTAAAGCCAGATAATAATTACAGAAAATGGGGAGGTTTCATACCGATCCTCTGGGGATATCTGACAGAAATGGGGATCTTTCATGGTTGTGTATTTTAGGATTCAGCAACTTCGTATCATAAGAACTTTTGTCCCCCAATAATAGATTACTGTAATGGCTCTCATTAAGAAGGCCTGGGTCATTACCATGATTAGACAGATTTATTTTGGTCATAAGAATCAAGTAGCAATGAAGTATAGATCTGAATTGTATTGCAACTGATCAGAGTGCAGCCTTCTGTCAGCCTATATTGGAGGTGAGGAAGAGAAGGAGACTATATATCTCATGAATCCCTCCTGTGCTATTTGGACAAATGATGTAATCATGTTATATGCCAAAGAGTTATATTTGTTTTTGGCATGGAAATGCCCTGTAAGAAATTGCTATAATAGAGTGGCCTATTTATGATGAAATATACTTGGTTGAAATGGGTGTAGACCAACAAGAGCTACACTATTCATCTTATGAGATATTGATTAAATAATACCAGATAATGACTTGAATAGTGTTGATTGAATATATTCAAAGAGCCTAGAATCCCTATGTCTGATTATGTCATATTTTTACCAGTTTTCTTAATCCTAATCTAAGGAAGAAGGAAATAGAATTAGAGCCTTTTCTTAGAATTCCAGGTATAACTGTTAGTCATCCTGGTCAGTGTTCAAGGTCAACCACAGAGCTTTCTCAGTATCCTTTCCCCCATTTATAAAGCCATGATTGTAACACATTTGCTGCCTTTCTCAAGGATTTTGTGACTTTTAATGAGGCTCCATATCTACAATGTTATCTCTGTGAAAATATTGTTATTATCAGTACAGATAATGCCTCAGCTTGAAGAGAGAAAAAAAAAGATACCCTGAGATATCCCTGGTATTATGATAAAGCAATGAACGACCACCTACAGGAAATTGGCTTCATAAAAGGCAACAACAAAGAGCACATCAGGATTACATGAAATCAATCAGAAGCAGACACGAAGAACACAAGCCAGATAAAGTCGAGCCTTTCATGACTGATGGCAGAAGAAATCAAAGACATCCTTGCTAATTTCAAAAAACTCTCTCCCTTCTCTAAAGGTGAGAACATGACTTTAGACAGCATGCTGGCTCAGCTGGACTTCTGTGAAGATACGATGACTCCATTTATGGGTTTCTTGAAGAATGATTTGGGAATGAAAAGGCTCGGCAAACCCATACAACATTAATTTGGGTCACCTGTGGTGTGGGCTGGAAACTGGGGCTTTCTACATGCATTTCTCCATCAGGAACCAACTATATGCACATTCATGAGCTTTGTTTATTTATTTTGATCCCAATCCTAATCAAATTTTCAAAGGAAATGGTAACCAGGTTATTTATTTCAGTAAAATTGTCTCTAATTTTATAATGAAAATATCCATTCAATTGCAATATGGCAACATAGAAAGCTGGGTTTGAAGTGAAGGGGCTTTAGTCTGAATATGTGCTCCATATTCTCTGTGTGACCTTGGGCAAGTCAATTCACTTCTCTAGCTTTAGTTTCCTTATGGATAAGAATAGGTTTGACCAAGTGATCCATAGGGTCCTTTTTGACCCTAAATATGTGGTTTTATTAACAACACAAATTTAATAGTCCTGCCCTACATAGTGATAGGCTCTTACTGTAACTTTAAGAGGGAATGGAATTTTGGGAAGTTAAGTATTGGAATTTGGTGTTACTGCAATAAATAACAGATGAGCACTAGGGCATGGACACCAATAAAATGGAACAGGTCATGAAAAGTGACCAAGAATTGTCTGTTACATATTGAAGATCACTAGGCCATATACTAATAATCACTCTCATCCAGAAGAGCAGCATGTTGAGAAGGGGTTGTGTCTCTATCAATATGTAACCTGAATTTAGACACCAATAATTTTGTTTTAAGGAGGTGGGGGAAAGAAAAAGAATTAAAGTAGGGCCAGGATCCCAGGGTCAAAGCACAGAAAAAAAGTGAATACTCAGAAAATAAAATTCTAGAAAGGAGTTCAGTGAACAGCATCCTGGGCTCCAGAACAAATTAGCAGGTCTACTCAAAGAGTACAAAAGCTACCTGATTGGTGATATGAAGTCTAAATCTACCTTGCTTCTGCTCTTTCTTCTCTGTTCTGCCAGTTATGGAGGTATAGGCAAATAAACGTTACAAGGCACGTGTCAAGATTCACTGAAATTCTCTAGTGATTTTATTGTCGTTTCTCCCAGTGCTTAACACAATGCCTTTCACATAATAGTTGCTTAATATATTATTGTTGACTCGATGAGTAATTGGTCAGTAGATAAGCTTGTATAATTCAAATAGAATCTATTGGAAATCTTCCTCATTGCTTATTCCTCATTTTTGCTGCATGGTCTGAATTTGTTTTGGAATAAGGCTACCCTGTATTAAACAGATAACTGAGAATGTCCAACCAAGTATCACATGTGAAAAATGAAGGAAAAAAAGATGCTGGATCAAACACAGCAGCTGTCATTGTTATTCCTTGCCTTCCATCATCAATAGATCTGTCCTCAGTACTCACACCACTGACTCTCACCACATGCTCTCTCTCATCATCAGATACAGGTTTGTTTCATTCAATATGCACGAGACCCCTTCTTTTTCCTAGTTTCCTTCAACACCTAGGTAGAAATGCTAACACATTTAGCTGTCTCTTGATTCAGCTGGTTCTCTTAGACCTTGCATTATGAAGAAGATACCAAGAAAAATGTAGCAGAAATAGTTTATTTATTTTTATATTTTTTCTACTCAGAGACCCTTTCTCTCTGGTATAGGGATAGTGAAAACCAGGGAGAGATAAGGCTAATCTTTTATCAACTCATGATCAAGGGACTAGCTTTGCAAAAAGGCTAAGCATGCCAAATAAATGAGAAATGTAGCATTGCAAAATTACTGAGCAGTTTCATTTAATCACCATTTACAATAAATTGTATTGATGCTTTCTTTACAAATAAGGTTCATATTTATATTAATTGAAATTAAAAATCATAAGTTGCCTAAAATAATAGGTAAATGTTTTAAACTATAGTATTAACATTTAAAAATATTTAATTTATCACTTAAAGTCTATTTTACATTGAACAGTAATTGGGAAAAAAAAGTCACTTAGGAGTCAAGTCACTTAGGAGTCAAGGGAACTGGCTTCATTGTCCTGTTTTTATACCACTTGAAGGTATGACCTTAGACAAACCAATTTATCACTTTGGGCTTCACTTTCTTTATGTATAAATGAGCTTGGATTATGTAAAATCTAAAGTTTCTTCTAATAATGACTATCTATGAGGCTATTTTTCTGATCTTGGGATACTCCTGCTGAATAAAAGAAAAATGCAATAAAATTTATTGATGCCAAAAATATTTTAACTAATCAACATCATGATTTAAAATTTCCTGATTGTCAACTTTTATACCAATTTTACTAATTAAATATAACAATTATGTACACACACAAAAACATTGGATTTTTCTAATTTCTAATTAGGACATTTATGACAATGATTGAGGGAAATAGGTTTGAGACATTGTCTTACATATTAAATGTCCCGGCATTTGCTTATTAATTTATTTTTTAAAGTGGTCATGAGAGAGATAGCAAACACAAGATTGCTTAATAATGTATTTTACATTCAAAGTCAGTTCTGTATTAATCACAAATCAAAGACCAAAAAAAACTTCAAAATATCAAAATTCTATCTGATATTGAAGTTTGTGTTTATGCTTTTTTTTTTTTTTTTTTTGGTTGATCTTGGTCCATACCAAGTTGCCATCACTGTGAGGAACTCCCAATTTGGAAATTGTTCCCCACATTGATTCAGGTAAGTAGATAGCTACAAAACTTACTAGAAAATTGCTGTTGCCAGAGGAGGCTGAACTAACTATGCTTTAAAAGATCTTATTTTCATTTTAAAAGTGTATATTTAATTTGCTTTTATTGCTGCTACATTTCAGTACCTGGAAATAGATCTATTTATTTTTTTTAAATGGTAGTAAACAGGGGCAGGCTAGGTGGTGCAGTGAGTAAGAGTGCCGGCCTCGGAGTTGGGATGACCCCGGATGGAAACCAGCCTCAGAAAATGAGCACCCACACATAAATAATGACTAGCCATGTAACCTTGAGCAAGTTACTTAAACCTGATTGCTTTAAAAAAAATGGTAGTAATCTCCAGTCATACAGATCTATACATTGCTATAGGGCCCACATGGCTCTGGAAGAGAAAGTGAGGCTGGGAACTTTGCATAGCCCTCCCTTACTTAAATCCAATTCACTTGCAATTCATGACATCACTTTCCTGATGTCATGGTTCTCTTTGAGAATGAAGGACCAGGGGCGGAGCCAAGATGGTGGAGTAGAAACAGCTCTTCCAAGCCTCTCTGCCCCCCAGATTCTCCACAAACTATGTAAAAAAGGACTCTGAAAAACTTCTGGAGCCCCAGCACCCACAGAATGACACAGAGAAGCTAACCTCCTGCTGAGGACACCCCAGCACCCTGCAGGAAGGACCAGCGCAGCGGTCTGGGAGCCGGCAGCGCACAGAGCGCAGAGCTCAGGAGCCGAGCCGAGCCGAGCCCAGGTCCACATGAGCCGAGGTTTTAGCCCCAGGGCGGCAGGGCCAGCAGCCAGCTGGAGGAACCCCAGAACACCAGGAACTGTGGCGACCCCAGAATTATCAACATAGACTTGCCTAGGACAAAGTAAGAGGTTAGTGTCCTATGGACTTTGGGACCTGTATTTGGGGAATTCGTCAGCTCCCTCCCCTGGGGGCTAGAAGCCGCTGAGGAGACACGCCACTGTGTAGTTTTCAGAGGCATTTCCGGCTCCCAGCCTACAAATCGTGGGGAGATCCAGCGATCAGTCTTGGGGGGTAATCGCTCTTGCTTTAACCTCCCTGGATCTGGATTGTGATCTAGGGTGGAAGTTGTAGGTGGGTTTACAGCTTGCCAGAAACGGAAGTTGCCCCCCACACGTTCGGGACGAAAATTCCTCTATCTGGCCTTAAAGCCATAGTGTGGCAACAAGCCCAAAAGTAAAGCAATTAAGTGGCAACATGCCAAGGCAAAGGAAACAGAAAAATGCAACCCTAGACTCCTATTTTGGGGGCATAGAGCGGGAAAAGGACTCTGAGGTCAGAAGTCCTGCTCCAAAAGCCCCAGGGGAAAACATGAGCGGGTTGCAGGCCATAGAGGACCTTAAGAAGGACTTTAAAAATCAAATAAGAGAAGTGGAGGAAAAATTGGAAAGAGAAATGAGAAGGATGCAGGAAAAGTATGAAATGAGGTCAACAGCCTGACTGAGGAAAACAACACCTTAAAAAATAGACTAGCTCAAATGGCAAAGGAGGCCCAAAAGGGCAATGAGGAGAAGAATGCCTTAAAAAGTCGAATTTGCCAGATGGAAAAAGAATCTCAAAAGTTCACTGAGGAGATTCATTCCTTCAGAGTTAGACTGGAGCAAATGGAAGCTAGTGACTTTATGAGAAATCAAGATGCTGTTAAGCAGATCCAAACAAACGGAAGATTAGAAGGCAATGTGAAATATCTCATGGGAAAAACCACTGACCTGGAAAATAGATCCAGGAGAGACAATTTAAAAATTATTGGACTGCCTGAAAGCCATGATCAAAGAAAGAACCTAGAAATCACCCTTCAAGAAATTCTCAAGGAAAATTGTCCTGATGTTTTAGATCCAGAGGGCAAAATAGAGGTTGAAAGAATCCACCAATCACCTCCTGAAAAAGATCCCCAAAAGAAAACTCCCAGGAATATTATAGCCAGGTTCCAGAATCCCCAGATGAAGGAGAAAATACTCCAAGCAGCCAGGAAGAAACAATTTCAATATTGTGGAAACACAATCAGAATAGCCCAGAGCCTGGCAGCTTCTACACTGAGGGATCGAAGGGCATGGAATATGATATTCCAGAGGGCAAAAGAGCTGGGAATGAACCCAAGGGTCACCTACCCAGCAAAACTGAGTATTTTGTTTTAGGGGAAAATATGGTCATTCAGTGGAATAGAGGACTTTCAAGCATTCTTGAGGAAAAAACCAGAATTGAATAGAAAATTTGACATCCAGACACAAGAAGGAAGAGATGCCTGAGAAGGTAATCAGGGGAAAAAAATCAAAAGGAACTTATCAAAGTTGAACTATTTACATTCCTATATGGAAAAGCAATAACTGTGACTGATGATATCTTTCTCACTATGAAAATAATGGAAGAAGGGTGTGTGGTCATATAAATACATATGTGAATGTGTGTGTATATGGTTACAGTTATATATGGATAGAGGGCATAGGTTGAATTTGTTGGGAAGGGAGAATACTCAAGGGATGAAATTATTAGGTGAGAGAGGAAAGTGGCAAGAGGAGATGGGGAGAGACAGGGTAGGGTAAACTATCCCATGTAGAAGAAGCAAGGGGAAGTGGTTGCAAAGGAGGGGGAGAATAAGGAAGGTTAAAAAGACAAAACCACATTCCCATTGAATTTGGTTCAGGGAGAAAATGACATACATACTAAATGGGATATCTCAACCTGCAGCAGGATAGGGGAAGGGGGATGAGAGGAGGGATGATGGATGGGAGGGCATCCTTGGGGTGAGGGGAGGTTGGAAGTACCCAGTATAGAAGAGGGACAGGATCATGTAGGGAATGGACCAGGTGGGGGGTGGGATGAGTGGGAGGGAATTATAAGCAGCCTTGTACAATATATCTACTATGATAATGTTTTGCATAGCTAGACAGGTACAACATATACTGAATTACTTATCTCCCCAGAGGGAATGGGTGACAAGGGAGGAAGGAAATGGATCTGAAATTAGAGGTCGTAACATTAAATGTTTCAAATATATATAAATATATATATATATATATATATATATATATATATATATATATATATATATAAATACTAAAAAAAAAAAACAAACAAAAAACAAACAAACAAAAAAAAAAGAGAATGAAGGACCAACAACAGCAACAAAAAAGGAAAACAAATTTGTTGTTCAACTAATTTTTAACTGTTAAAATTTAAAAAGCAAAATGAATATTCATATTCAAGCAAAACAAATTCCCTCATTGGTGATAGAGATATATTTATATGTATATAAACGCATACATATACACATGTATGTATACATATGTGAATATATAGATATGTATACACATGTATAGATATATGTATGCATGCATGCATATCTGTGTGTGTCATTATTCATCCTAAATCTATTAGCTCTCTATCAGACCATGGATAAATATTTTATTGATACTTTGGAATAATTGATGATTATTCTATCAATCTTTATCACAGCTTTCAAAGTAGTTTGTTTTCATACTGCTAGTATTTTATAAATTAATACTTGATCTGCCCATTTTCTTACCCATTAAAAAGTCCTCAAATGTGTTCATTTTTATAATATAGATGTTATAAATCATTCATTTTTTTACCTAATTCTGTATCAGTTCATACAAGTTTATATGTATATATATATATATATATATATATATACATGTACACATATATATGTATATTTTGGAAATCACCAATGTGCTCATTTCTTATAGCACAATAATATTCAATCATATTTATATACCACAACTTATTCAGCCTTTTCTTGTCAGACATAGATTGTGTTTCCAGTTCTGTCACCACAAAATGAGGTGTTATAAGTATATTTGTCTAAAATTTTCTTCATAATAACACTCTTCCCTATTTCTTTTATCTCCTTTGAATATATACCTAACAGTTGTAAAGTTGAATGACAGGCCAATATTCTTGTGGGCTAATGGAATGGGACATAATAATAAAGCAGTATAGGGAAAGGAAAGATGATGAATTTAACCAGATCAGAAAGGTAAGGGATCAATAGGTGGCATAGTGCATAGGATACTGGACTTGATGTTAGAAAGACCTGAATTTTAATCCTTCGTCTGACACATTAGCTATATGGTCTGGGGCAGGTCACTTCTTTGTCTTAGTTTCCTTATCTCTAAAATGAGGATAACAACATATAATTTATGTTGTTTTATGTTTGAATCATATGCTATATTGTGTCTAAAGTGCTTCTCATATAGTATATATGAGTATATATATAGTATAGTCTCATATAGTGCTAGAGAAGTGCCAGCAATCATTATTAGTAAAATAATGATAACCAACTTTACAGGGCATAATCTTAGAAATTTAAATGGGCTATAAATGGAGTGACTTGTTCATGATCACACATCTAGCATGTGCCAGATACAAGCACAACTTAGTTCATTTTGATTTTAAGCTTAGCTCTCTACCCACTACCTCCATCCCAAATATGAATTAATATTTTAATAGTAGTAAATAGATTCTATTCCTGTCTTCTCATTTTACAGAGAACTGAAGCTCATTTATGTCAGAATCAAGATTGGGATCCCCTGGATTTTGATTCTTCCATAGCTTCCAGGTGAAGTAGAAAGCATACTGTGAATGGAGTCAAGGGTGTTGTCATAATTTTTTTTTTTTATTTCATGATAGGTCACTTTAATGTTTTGTTGTTCTCAATTTCTTCACTAGGAAGCAAAGATGATTTGGACTATATGACTTCTAATGTTCCTTTGAACTTTAAATTGCATGATCCTATTAAACACATAGACTTTTTATCTTTTTTGTGATTTTCCTTTTTTTAATTTTTTTTTTTGCTTTTTTATTGGAGAACAATTTGGGTTAAGTGACTTGTCCAAGGTCACACAACTAGTTTGTGTGTGTGTGTGTGCCTGTGTGTGTGTGTGTGTGTGTGTGTGTGTGTTAATTATCTGAGGCCAGATTTGAACTCAGGTACTCCTGACTCCAGGGCCAGTGCTCTATTCACTATGCCACCTAGCCTCCCCCGACCTTTTATCTTTTAAACTTGTGTTCATAGAGTTCTTTTAAAGTTACAAAACACTAAACAAGTGTTAGCTCATTTGATTCACATAAATCTGTGAGGTGGAAGCACAGATGTTAGTATCTCCATTTCACAGACAGTGGATGTACTAGATTGCGGTGATATTACACAGTGAGTAGAAAGCATGGTCTGGACTCAGAAAGACTTTAGTTCAAATCTAGCCTCAGATTCATACTCATTATGTGATTCATTATGCCAACCTAATCTTTCTCATCAGTAAAATAGGCGTTATAATAAAACCTTCCTTCCAAAGTTGTTGTGAGAGTTAAATAAGGTATTATTTCTAAAGTGTTTAACACAAGGCTTGGTCCATAACAAGACCTATATAAATGTTAGCTATTCTTATTCTTATCATCATCACCATCACTATCACCACCACCACCACCACCACCATCTGTAGCAGCAAGCACCCCAACATACTAAGTGTGTCTGCCAACACAGGTTCTTAGATTTGCTTTCCTAAAGGAAAGTAACTCAAAATGGGCTAACAATCTTGCTTTAATAGATCAAACATATACCATTTACCTAGTCCAGGGGATAAAAAGGTCAGCACACTGAAATTCAGAGTATACAAACAGAACTTAGAAGACAGAGAAACAAACAGGTCAAGCAGACAGGCTTCCAAACTGTCCAACCATTACATCAATACCAAATCACAGTTACCAGAGAGGGAAGCATCGACATCTGGGTTTTAAAAGCCAGGGGGCTCTCAATGGTTGCCCATAGTCTCATATGGTCAAATCACACAACTCTTCTCAAAGTGAGCCCCAAAGCAAAGCCTCACATTAGGGATTATATAGCCTTCTCCTGGGTCAGAGAATGTAACCACCCTCTTGACCCACAGCCCACTCACACAGTATCAAGGTGTAGGGATTCCTGAAAACCAAGCCTCCTGCCACAGGCTCCATGTGACCACATTCAGCCTATTAGGGGGAAGAGTATATTTTCAAGTCAAGGAAGGTTCTCAGAGTCTCTTAAGTCCATCAAAAGGCCTAGGGGCAGAGAAAATCATTAAATTTGCATTTCCATTATACCACCACCACCACCACCACCATCATCATCATCTTTATTATAGTTGTATTATAGTTGAAAACCTTAAAATGTTTCATAAATGCTTGCTGTTATTCTTTTATTTTAACTGATGCTTACAGACAGTGAGTAAGTAATCTTAGCCATATGGATAGTATATATTAGAACCTGGACTCTAATGTACTTTTTCTGACTTGGAGCTCAGATTTTTTTGGAGCACATCTTGCTATGTTGATTATTTAAGTGCTTGCAATCACATATTGAGGTATAATTCTTCCCAAGAGGATTTTGTCTTTTTACAAAAGTAGAATAAAATATACACAACTTCAGAAAGCATGGTATAATATCATATACACAAACCACATGTCACGATTAATTGCTATATTTCCTGGATTGTGAGTAGTACATGTTTTTCAGTTTCTGACACTTTCTAGCATATGTAAGATGGGAGGAACACTGAATTTTTAAACACTGGATCAGAATGTAAATCACAATTCTTATATTTAATACATATTTAAATATGGGAAAGTCACTTCACTTTTCATTTCATTATCTTCAAAATCAAGGTGGTAGATTATCAATCCTAAACTTTCACTTCTGTATCTAAATCTATGGTTCTGTTTACCTTCAGACAACCATAGATGTTTGTCCAATAAATCTTGAAATGAATTATTAAAGAAAATTTTTTTCTTGGAAATTTTTTGAATTTGCATAAGTTTCCATTTCCAAAATTGTAAAGATTTGTGCTATTTCAAGGTAGGAGACTGAATTAGTTGATATCCTAAGGTTCTTATATTTCTAGGAATTTACAACATGTATAATCGATCAGAAGTCTCAAAATTCCTTTGTAAAAGTCTCAAACATGGCACAATGGGTGTTAATATGTTTAAGCATTATCAGCCTTAATTGCTTACAAGGTTTTAATTTGTGTGTCATTAAGCAAGTCCTCAGATATAAAAAGTGAGATGTTTAAAAGTGGAATATAGTCATCATTATTACATGACTTCCTTTCTTTCTCACTCTTAGCTCTTTGTAAGCATGATCTTGGCACTGCATTGTCAGCTGCACAACAAATTTCTCTTACCTGAGAAATTGAAAAGGAAGGGTCAAGATGAATAAAATGCATGTTTTCTGAGGCTCACTGCAAGAGGTAGACCATATAGCTTTAAAATGTGCTTGTGAACTTTCAGGAGCCAAGATGGCGAAATAAGCAATAAATTACTATAGTTCTCACATAATGACCTCCAAAACCCATAAAATAGCACCCCAGAATAAATCCTAGACCAATGAAGCCAGTGTAAAGAGAGGGCAGAGCATCCATTTAGCCTAGGATACTTGGAAGATCATCAAGAAAAGTTCATCTCATTCAGGTAAAAGATGAACACATTCTAGGACAGGAAATGTACCAGCAAACCAGCAACAAAGCACACTTCGGGAAACCACTGGGTCTCAGTGTGGTGAAGCAGACAAATGCCAACACCATGTCCTCACACATACCTGAGTATAGTCAGTGGAACTGGCAAATTCTAGCACTGAGAACTAACACATGACTCAGTGTATCCAAGGGTGGCAGGCATACTGAATCTTCAGTGGTTTGGTGCAGCCCAGGGCAGATAAGCATCTTCCAGAGGCCAGAATTCCAGGTGGTTCAGTGTAGTGCTAACGAAAGGGGAAAACAACACACCTGGTCTCATCCTATGCAAGACACCACCAATAGGATCCCATCTCAGCACCAGGTAAGCTGCCAGAACCTTAAAATTTCCAGCAGCACCAGTCACATACCTACCTGGTTCCCGCAACACAGTACCAAATATGATGGGCCTCACAGCAACATCAGTGCAGCACCACATAAACATCCAAGGCCTTTAGTTACTGGCACAAGAAGCATGAGACAGAGTCCTTTTCACCCAGAAAGCAGAGGTCAAATTTAGAGAAAGGAAAAAAGGGGCAAATGAGCCAAAAAAAATAACAAAAAAGAATTGGACAATAGTAGGTTATTATGGTGACAAATAAGCACAAACCACAAACTCTGAAATGGACAACAATATCAAAACAAAACCCAAAGAAAAATGAGAAGAGGTTTCAAGTCTAGAAAGAACTTATGGAAGAGGTCAAAAAGGAACTTGAAATCCATGTAAGAGAAGAAAAAAAATTAGGAAAAGAAATAAGAGAGAGAATTATGAAAAAAAGAGATTGGAAAATTGCTTAAAAAGTAAAATTGGTCAAATGTAAAAGGAAATACAAAAATCACCTGAAGAAAACAACTCCATAAAGATTATAATTAGCTAAATAGAAAAGAAAGCACAAAAGCTAAATGAGGAAAACAATATCTTAAAAGTTAGAATTGGGCAAGTGGGCAAGTCCTTGGGGGTAGAGTCAAGATGGAGGCGTAGAAACAGGATTTCCTCGGAGCTCCAGCCTACACCACTTCAAAATTATGTAAAAGGGGGACTCTGAACGACCTCTGGAGCTCCAAAACCCCCAAAATGACACAGAGAAGCTAACTTCCTACTGAGGACAGTCCTGCAGCTGGGCAGGGATCAGCCAGCACAGAGCTCTGGGAGCTGAGACCAGGACCACGTGAGTCTGAGGTTTTAGGCTCAGGGCAGCCAGACCAGCAGCCAGCTGGAGGGAACCTAGAATACCAGCAGCTGTGGAGTTTCCAGATTTATCAACACATAGATGCCTAGGGCAAAGTGATAGGTCAGTGCCCTATGGACTTTGGGACTTGTTGGGAGAATGCATAAGCCTCTTCCTCTGGGGTGAGAAGCCATTGAGGAGCCAGTGCAGCTTGTGCCACATTGCCACATTGCAGCTTCAGCTCTTGGAACACGAACTGTAGGGGGGTCCGGCAATCAGTCTAGGGGGTAAGCACCCTTGCTTTACCCTTCTTGGATCTGGATTGTGATTTGGGGTGGAGGTCTTGGGGTGTGGGACCAACTTGCCAGAGTGTGTGAAGACTTCAAAGAGACCACGCAACTAATACCTCTGGCAGTTGAGAAAACCCCAACTTTTGGGATGGAAGCTCCCCTGGTTGTTGGGAAAGTCCTACTTTGGAAAAAAGCCCCAAAGTCAAGTAATTGAGGGACAACATGCCTAGGCAAAGGAAACAAAATAAACAGAAAAATGCAACATTAGACTCCTAATTGGGGGAAAAAGAGGATCAAAGCATGGTATAGGAGGATGACTGTGAGGTCAGAACTCTTACAACAAAAACCCCAAATGAAAATACCAGCTGGCTACAGGCCATAGAGGACCTTAAGAAGCAGATAAGAGAAGTGGGAGAAAAATTGGGAAGAGAGATGAGAAAGATGCAAGAAAAGTATGAAATGAGGGTCAACAGCCTGACTCAGGAAAATAACACCTTAAAAAATTAGACTAACTCAAATGGCAAAAGACACTCAAAAAGGAAATGAAGAAAACAACATCTTGCCAGATGGAAAAAGAATCTCAAAAGCTCACTGAGGAGAATCATTCTTTCAGAATTAGACTGGAGCAAATGGAAGCTAGTGACTTTATGAGAAATCAAGATGCTATTAAGCAGATCTAAACAAATGAAAGAATAGAAGGCAATGTGAAATATGTGATGGGAAAAACCACTGACCTGGAAAATAGATCCAGGAGAGACAATCTAAAAATTATTGGACTACCTGAAAACCATGAACAAAGAAAGCATCTAGAAACCATCCTTCAAGAAATGCTCAAGGAAAATTACCCAGATGTTTTAGAACCAGAGGGCAAAATAGAGGTTGAAAGAATCCACAGATCACCTCCTGAAAAAGATCCCAAAAATAAAACTCCTAGGAATATTGTAGCCAGGTTGCAGAATTCCCAGATCAAGGAGAGAATATTTTAAGCAGCCAGCAAGAAACAATTTCAATATTGTGGAAACACAATCAGGATAACACAGGATATGGCAGCTTCTAGACTGAGGGACCAGACAGCATGGAATATGATATTCCAGAGGGCAAAAGAGATGGGATTAAAGGCAATAATCACCTACCCAGCAAAACTGAGTGTTTTGTTTCAGGGGAAAATATGGTCATTCAGTGGAATAGAGGACTTTCAAGCATTCTTGAGGAAAACCAGAGTTGAATAAAAAAAATGACATTCAGATACAAGAAGCAAGAGATGCTTGAGAAGGTAAACAGGGAAAAGAAATCACTATGAACTTATCAAAGTTGAACTATTTACATTCCTACATGGAAAAACAATAACGGTAACGAAAGAAATTTTTCTCAGTATGAAAATAGTTGAAGCATATATGGGCATATGAATACATATGTGAATGTGTGTATATATGTTTTCAGGTAAACAAAGATAAAGGGCACAGTTAGAATTTAATTGGAAGTGATGATACTTCAAACGTAAGGTTAAGAGGTGAGAGAGTAATGTGGTGAGGGGAAATGGGGAGAGACAATGGGGTAAACTGTCTCATGTAGAGGAAGCAGGGGAAGGTGGTTGCAGGGGAGGGGAGGAACAGGGAGGCAAAAAGGCAAAGCCTTATTCTCATAGAATTGGACTAGGGAGAGAATGACATGCATACTAAATAGGGTGTCCCACCCAATCAAACTGTGGGGGGTGAGGGGGGGATGGGGGAAGTTCTTGGAGGGGAAGGCAGGATTGGGGGGAGGGAAGTTGGAAGCACACACTTTTGAAAACTGACAGGATCAAGGTGGGGAGTGGACCAGGTGGAAGGTGGGATAGGAGGGAGGCAAATATAGTCAGTCTTTTACATATATCTACTAGGGTAATGTTTTGCATAGCTACACATGTACAGCATATACTGAGTTGCTCATCTTCCTTTTAAAATCAATTTTTAAAAAAATATATAAATAGTATGGCTAATACTATTTTGCATATAATTAGGAGATAAGATGTGCAGGCAATGGGGTGTGGGGATTCCCTCACCCTATTGGAAATGTCAAAGGGGGTATGGGAGAAGAGATGGGAGAGAGCAGATTGAATGATGGGATATCCTGTATAACTGTTATTCTGGGGTGGTGAGTAGGGATAAAATGGGGGGAAAATTGCAACTCAAAGTCTTATGGAAATAAATGATGTAAACCAGAAGATAATAAAGCATTTGGAAAAAAAAAAGAATTGGGCAAGTGGAAGGTAATGACTCTATGAGACAACATGACTCTATCAAACAAATTCAAAAGAAAGAAAAAATGGAAGAAAATGTTAAATACATCATGGGGAAAAAACTGATCTGGAAAATACATCCGGGAGAGACAATATCAGTATCACTGGACTATCTGAAAGCCATAATCAAAAGGAAGACCTGGACAGCACTTTTCAAGAAATTATCGAGGAAAACTCCCCTGATGTCCTGGGACCAGAGGGTAAAATAAGCATTAAAAATATCTGGAGATTTCTGTTTATATATATATATATATATATATATATATATATATATATATATATATATATATATATATATGTATGTATGTATGTATGTATGTATGTATGTATGTATATAGTTTTCAACATTCATTTCCACAGGATTTTGAGTTACAATTTTTTCTCCCTATCTTTCATTTACCCCCACCCCAAAATAGCAAGCCTACTGAATACCCCTTCTCCCAATGTGTCCCCTCTTATATCCTCCCCCATCAGCCCCTTAACTTTCTAGTATGGCAAGATGGATTTCTGTACCCCAGTGCCTATATATTTTATTTCCCAGTTGTATGTAAAAAACAATTTCTCTTAAACATATGTTTTAAAACTTTGAATTCCAGATTTTTTTCCTTCAATATAGGTTGTACATGTGTATTTACCCAAATCATTTTCATAGTAGTTATATTGTGAAAGACTAACTATATTTCCCTCCATCCTATCCTACCCCCACTTATTCTATTTTCTCCTTTGACCCTATTCCTTTTCAATAATGTTTGCTTCTAACTCTCCCCCAATCTGCCCTACCTTCTATCATTCCCACTCTTATCCCGTACTCCCCTATTTTCTTGTAGGGTAAGATACTCTTATGGGAATGCAAATTTAAGATCTTCCCTGCTCCTAGGCCCTTTGATAGGCTTAAGTGTGCCTGGAGCCTGTGGAGGGAGGCTTGGTTTTCAGGAATGCCCACACCTTGGCACTCTGGGATTGACCAGTGGGTCAAGAAGGTTGTGACATTCTCTGAGCTAAAAGAAGGCTATATAAACCCTAATGTGAGGCTTTTCTTTGATGCTCACTTTGAAAAGTGTTGTGTGATTTGACCAGATGAGAGTCTGGGCAGCTCTTGAGCTACCCAGCTTTGAAAACCCAGATGTTGCTGCTTCCCTCTCTTATAACTGACTAGGTATGGATATAATGGTCAGGCAGTTGGAGACCTATCTACTAAAATGTTTCTGTCTTCTTGTAACTTCAGGTTGTAACTTTTTTCTGTATACTATAAAGTTCGGGTGCTGACTTTTTCTCCTGATCTAGGTAAATGATGTATTTGATTGATTAAATCAAGATTGTTAACCCATTTTGAGCTGCTTTCCTTCAGAAAAGCAGATCTAAGAACCTGTGTTGGCAGACACCCTTGGGATGCTAAGGTGCTTGCCGCTAGAGATACCAAATTGAGTGTATTCCCTCTTTAAACCAAATTCAATGAGAATAAGTTTGTTGCATTCCCTTTCACCTTTCTACTCTTCCACTCCACTGTAACAGTTTTCTCTTGGCTCTATTACATGAGATAATTTACCCTAATCTATCTCTCCCTTTCTCCTCCCAATAAATTCTTCTCTCACCTCTTAATTTTATTTTTTAGATATCATCCCTTCATATGCAACTGATCCTATGCACTTTATGTATACATGAACATGCATATGCCCACACTCACATATACATACATTATATGTATACATATGTTATACATGTATGTATATATACATTGTACATGTATATATATACATATACATATATATATATTCTTTTCAAGTATCCTCATACTGAGAAAAGTCTTATGAGTTACAATTATCATTTTTCCAAGTAGAAATGCAAATAGTTCAACTTTAATAAATTCCTTATGATTTCTTTTTCCTGTTTACCTTCTCATGCTTCTCTTGCTTCTTATATTTGAAAGTCAAATTTTCTGTTCAGCTCTGTTTTTTTCATGAAGAAGGCTTTTAAATCCTCTATTTCATTGAATTACCATATTTTCTTCTGAAGCATTATACCCAGTTTTGCTGGGTAAGTGATTTTCTGTTTTAGTCCTACCTCCTTTGACCTTCAGAATATCATATTCCAAACTCGCGAATCCCTTAATGTAGAAGCTGCTAGGTCTTCTCTTATCCTGATTGTGTTTCCACAATATTCAAATTGTTTCTTCCTGACTGCTTGCAGTATTTTCTCCTTGACCTGGGAAATCGGGAATTTAGCTATAATATTCTTAGAAGGTTTCTTTTGGGGATCTTTTTCAAGAGGTGATGAGTAAATTCTTTCAATTTATATTATGCTCTCAAGTTCTAGAGTAGCAGAGCAATTTTAATTGATCCTTTCTTGAAGGATGGTGTCTAGGCTCTTTTTTTGATCGTGGCTTTCAGGTAGTCCAACAATTTTTAAATTCTCTCTCCTTGATCTATTTACCAGGTCAGTGGTTTTTCCAATGCGATATTTCTCATTGCTCTCTATTTTTTTTTCATTTGTTTGGATCTGTTTTACAGTAACTTGATGTCTCATAAGATCATTAGCATCCAGTTGCTCCAATCTAAGCTTGAAGGAGTTATTCTCTTCAGTGAGTTTTTGAAATTCCTTTTCCATCTGGCAAATTCAGTTTTTTATGGCATTCTTCTCCTCACTGGCTTTTTGGGCCTCCTTTGCTATTTGAGTTAGTTTATTTTTATGGTGTTATTTTCTTCAGTGTATTTTTGTGTCTCCTTTAGCAGGCTGTTGACTCCCTTTTTTATGATTTTCTTGCATCATTCTCATTTCTCTTCCCAATTTTTCCTCCACTTCTCTCACATGATTTCCATGATCCCTCTTGATTTCCTCCATGGCCTGCAACCTGTAACCAGTGCATATTTTTTCTTGGAGGCTTTTGATGCAGGAGTTCTGACTTCTTTGTCTTTCTCCCACTCAATGCATTGATCCTTTCTGTCTCCCAAAACATATTCTATGGTCAGTTTGTGCTTCCTCAACTTACTCACATTGCCAGTCAATTGCTTGACTTTTGAGCTCTTTGCAATGGCAGAACTCTGCTTCCAGAATGGACTATCCCAAAAAGAAAACTCCCAGGAATATTATAGCCAGGTTCCAGAATTCGCAGATCAAGGAGAAAATACTACAAGCAGCCATGAAGAAACATTTTCAATATTGTGGAAACACAACCAGAATAGCACAGGACCTGGAAGCTTCTATACTGAAGGATCGAAGGAAATGGGATATGATATTCTGGAAGGCAAAAGAGCTGGGATTAAATCGAAAAATCACCTACCCAGCAAAACTGAGTATCTTGTTTTAGGGGAATATATGGTCATTCAGTGGAATACAGGACTTTCAAGCATTCTTGCGGAAAAAACCAGAGTTGAATAGAAAATTTGAAATTCAGACACAAGACACAAGAGATGCTTGAGAAGGTAATCAGGGAAAAGAAATCAAAAGGAACTTATCAAAGTACTATTTACATTCCTATATGGAAAAACAATAGCTGTGTCTGATGAAACCCTCCTCATTATGAAAATAATTGAAGAAGGATATATGGGACAGGATCAAAGTAGGGAATGGACGAGGTAGGGGTGGGGGTGGGTGGGAGGGAAATATAAGCATTCTTTTACAATATATCTACTATGGTAATGTTTTGCATAGATATACATGTACAACACATACTGAATTCCTTATCTTCCCAGAGGGAGTGGGTGACAAGGGAGGAAGGGAATGGATCTGAATTTCGAAGTTTTAAAATAAATGTTTCAAATATATATAAATACTATTATTAATGCTATTTTGCATGTAATTGGGTGATAAGATTTGTAGGCATTGGAGCACAGAGATTCACCTTGCCCTAATGGCAAAGTCAAAAGTGGTATGGAAGAAGATATGGGAGAGAGCAGATTGGATGAGGGCATATCTTGTGGGATTGCTAATCTAGGATAGTGAGTAGGGAAAAAATGGGGAAAAAATTGCAACTGAAAATCTGGCTGAAATGGATGATGTAAACCAGAAGTTAATAAAGCATTTGTTAAAATAAAAGTAAAATAAAACCTCATTGTGTAGTAAAAAAATAATAATTGCACTAACTGAAAATTATCATCATAAAAATAATCTTAATACAATAATACAAAAAATAATAAAGAAAATTATCAGAGCCAGCTAGGTAGCAAAGTGAACAGACCACTGGCCCTGGAGTCAGGAGGACCTGAGTTCAAATCTGGCCTCAGACACTTAACACAAAATTAACCATGTGACCTTGGGTAAGTCACTTAACCCCAACTGCCCTACCTTCCCTGCTCCAAAATGACAAGAAAAGAAGAAAAAAAAGAAAAGAAAATTGTCCTGAAGCATTAGAACAAGGGGGAAAATAGAAATAGTAAAAATTCATTCAATCACCCCTTAATAGAGATTCTATGAGGAAGACCCATAGAAAAATCAAAGTAAAATTCTGAAACCCCCAGCTCAAGGAAAAACATGAAAAAAACAGCATTCAAATTAAAACAATTTAAATACAATGGTTCCACAATTAGAATTACACAAGATGTAGCATCAGAGACATCAAAGGACAGTCAATCTTGGAACACAATATATCTAAGAGCAAAAGAACTGGGGCTCCAACCAAAAATATCATACCCTGCAAAGTTAAGTATTATCCTGAAGGGGAAATAAGGAATATTTGATAAATTCTCAAACTTTCAATATTTAAAAAAAATCCCAAACTCCATGGAAAATTTGATATACAAGAACAAAGAGAAATATAAAGTATAGAACAAAGACTGATTATAAGGGATCCATAAGGGCAGACTGTTTACTTTTTATATATGTAAATGTACATCTAGGATTCTTAATTGGGTAGTTGATAAGAAATATTTGGGTAAAACTGAGTATAATATGACCTTTAAAAATAAAAACATTTAGGAACAGCTTACAAGTGTAAATATTTTATACAAATGAGGTGCAAGAGCAAGAATTGCTACAAAGGAATTAGATGGGAGAGGAGTGCCAATAGTTCTCGTAACCTACCTTCATTGGCAATAGATTTAAGAGGGAATATAAATATCCACTTAAAAGAGTATAAAAGTCTTCTAAATTCAGAAGAAATAAAATGGTAGGAGCATTGGAAGAGAGTAGAAGACGAGTAAGGGATCTCTAGAGGGGAGGGTGAGGGAGTAGATAAAAAGGGGTATAGAGGGGTGTTTAGATTTATGGGAATGGAAGGACACGGGAGGAATCCTTGGAGGGGGATTAGGCAAGTCATAGGAGGGCAAGTTAATGGGTAAAAGTAAAGTAGAGGAGGCAGGAGGGTTAGGAAACAAGAGATATGCACAAACAAAACCAAAGATCACAAGTAGAATAGGTTTGGGAAAGTATGTGACTATATATGTATCTATATATGTATATGTGTATGTATATATCTATAGTTCTGGAGAAATATTATCTAAAGTTTATTATAACCTCTGGGGAGGGCTGGGGGCTTTATATGTGGTGTATGTATACACACACACACACATATATATATATACATATATGTGTGTGTATTTGAATATGTGCATGTATGCATATGTATACACACATATATTTATAGCTATAGAGAAACATATCTAAACTTGATTGTGGCCTTCTGGGGAGATGGTTGGGGTGAGGGAAAAAAGAAGAAAGTAAAAAAGTGCACAGCAGAGAACAAAAGAAAATATACAAGGAAGCAAAGAAAAGATGGAAAATACTCAACACAATGGTATTATTTGTGATATAGGCTTCCTTGAAATGAAATTTTATTATTATATTATTTTAATCCTCTCATGTTCTACTAAGTGCACATGCTTTTTTTTTCTTCCTTTTTTATTTAAGTTCTAATATTTAATGGTATTATGGTATTTTTTTTGTTTCTTTTCCCTTTCTGCATTTCTGTTCTGGCCTTTAAAATCTTTAAAAAAGATTCTCCAATCACCTCAGAAAAGAGATTCCAAATTAAAATCTCTAAGAATCATGACGGTGAAATTTCAGAACAATCAGGTCAAGGAAAAATATGACAAGTGGCCAAAAAGAAACAATTATAATACTGGGGAATCACAATTAAGATCACATAGCACTTTACAGCTGCAACATTACCAGACTGGACGACATGGAACACAATATTCTGGAAGGCAACACAGCTAGGACTACAACAAAGAATCATTTAAGTGGCAAAATTAAGCATAATACATCAAGGGAAACAAATGAGCATTCAACAAAATAGAAGGATTTCAAGCCTTAATAAGGAATAGAGCAGAACTAAACCAAAAAATTGATCTCCAATATCAAGATCCAAGAGGATAATAAAAAGAGAAAAAGGGAAAAGAAAAGAGAAAGAATTCATTAGAGCTAATCTGTTTACCTCCCTTACATGAGAAGATATTATTTATAACCCTTAAAATAATATGACTAACAGCACATATAGGAGGAATATACATAGAAGATATGGATATAAGAAAAATTTGATGGAAAGACAAAAAATAATTAAGGGATGAGAAAGAGGAGTACAATTTTTGTAGAAGGGAAGGAGAAGAAGAATGGGTAAGTAATGTCACATGAAGAGGAGAGAAAGACCTATTATAGTGGAGGGGACGATAGAGTGCTCAGATAGGCATTGCTTGAACTTTACTCTCATTAGTATTGGTTCAAAGAGGGAATAATACACACATCGTTTGAATATAGAAATTTATCTTACCTGAAAATGAAGTAAGGGGCGGAGCCAAGATGGCAGAGAAGAAACAGCACTTCCAAGGTGCTCTGCCCAACACAAATTCCAAACAATGTAAAAGGGAACTGTGAACAACTTCTGGCGCCCCAGCACCCACAGAACTACACAGAGAAGCTAACCTCCCCCTGAGGACAGCCCAGCAGCCCTGCAGGGAGCAGTGAGCTCAGTGCTCCAAGTGAGCCGTGGCTATAGCCCTAGGGCAGCTGAGCCAGGAGCCGGTTGGGGGGACCCCAGAACACCAGCAGCTGTGGTGATTCCAGAATTATCAGCACAGATATGCCTAGGACAAAGTGGGAGGTTAGTGCCCTATGGACTTTGGGTCCAGTATTTGGGGAATGTGTCAGCTTCCTCCCCAGGGGCCGAAAAGCTGCTGAAGAAACTGGGCAAAGATGCCATGCTGCAACTTCAGTAGTGGCTCTAGCTCCTGGTCTTTGAACTATAGGGAGATCCAGCAATCAGTCCGGGGGATAATCGCTCTTGCTTTAAACTGCTTGGATCTGGATTGTGGTCTGGGGGGAGGTTTGGGGTGGGTATCCAATTTGCCAGAGCGGGTGGAGGCTTTACAGAGGGCATGCAACCTGCAGAAGTTGTGAAGACCCCACATTTGCGACAGAAGTTCTCCTGTTTGGTGGCAGAGTCCTACTGTGGCAACAAGACCCAAAATCAAGTAATTAAGTGGTAACATGCCTAGGCAAAAGAAACAAAATAAAAAGAAAAATTCAACATTGGACTCCTATTTTAGGGGCAAAGAGGATCAAAGCATGGAGGAGGACTATGAGGTCAGAACTCCTGCACCAAAAGCCCCAAATGAAAATACAAGCTGGCTACAGGCCATAGAGGACCTTAAGAAGCAAATAAGAGAAGTGGGGGAAAATTGGGAAGAGAAGTGATAAAGATACGAGAAAAGTATGAAATGACAGTCAACAGGCTGACTGAGGAAAATAACACCTTAAAAATAGACTAACTCAAATGGCAAAAGAGGCTCAGAAAGGCAATGAGGAGAAGAATGCCTTAAAAAGTCAAATTTGTCAGATGGAAAAAGAATCTCAAAAGCTCAATGAGGAGATTCATTCCCTCAGAGTTAGACTGGAGCAAATGGAAGCTAGTTTCCTTACGAGAAATCAAGATGCTGTTAAACAGATCCAAACAAGTGAAAGAATAGAAGGCAGTGTGAAATATCTCATGGGAAAAAACACTGACCTGGAAAATAGATCCAGGAGAGACAATTTAAAAATTATTGGACTACCTGAAAGCCATGATCAAAGAAAGAACCTGGAAATCTTCCTTAAAGAAATTCTCAAGGAAAATTGCCCTGATGTTTTAGACCCAGAGGGGGAAATAGAGGTTGAAAGAATCCACCGATCACCTCCTGAAAAATGTGCAAAAAAAAAAAAAACTCCTAGGAATATTATAGCCAGGTTCTAGAACTCCCAGATCAAGGAGAAAATACTACAAGCAGCCAGGAAGAAACAATTTCAATATTGTGGAAACACAATCAGAATAGCACAGGACCTGGGACCTTCTATACTGAGGGATTGAAGGGAATGAGATAAGATATTCTGGAAGGCAAAAGAGCTGGGATTAAACCCAATAATCACCTACCCAGCAAAACTGAGTATCTTGTTTTAGGGGAAAATATGGTCATTCAGTGGAATAGAGGACTTTCAAGCATTCTTGAGGAAAAAACCAGAGTTGAATAGAAAATTTGACATTCAGACCCAACAAGCAAGAGATGCTTGAGAAGGTAATCAGGGAAAAGAAAGCAAAAGGAACTTATCAAAGTTTAACTATTTATATTCCTACATAGAAAAACAATAACCGTATCTGATGAAACCTTTCTCATTATGAAAATAATTGAAGAAGGGTATATGGTCATATGAATACATATGTGCATGTGTTTATATATGTTTACAGCTATACATGGATAGAGGGCACAGGTTGAATTTGATGGGAAGGGATGATACTTAAGGGGTGAAGTTAAGAGGTGAGAGAGGAAAGTGGCAAGAGGAGATGGGGAGAGACAGGGTAGGGTAAACTGTTTTATGTAGAAGAGGCAAGGGGAAGTAGTTGCAGGGGAGGGGAAGAACAGGAAGGGAAAAAGGCAAAACCATATTCTCATTGAATTTGCTACAAGGAGAGAATCACATACATACTAAATGGGATATCTCACCCTGCAGGAGAGTAGGGCAAAGGGGGATGAAAGGGGCCATGATGGAGGGGAGGGCATTCTAGGGGGAGGGTAGGTTTGAAGTACCCACTTTTGAAGAGGGTCAGGATCAATGTAGGGAATGGACCAGGTAGGAGGTGGGATGGGTGGGAGGAAAATATAAGCAGTCTTTTACAATATATCTACTATGGTAATGTTTTGCATAGCTATACATGTACAACACATACTGAATTGCTCATCTTCTCAGAGGGAGTGGGTGACAAGGGAGAAAGGGAATGGATCTGAAAATTGAAGTTTCAAAATTAAATGTTTCATAAGATGTCCAGGCATTGGGGCTCAGAAATTCACCTTGCCCTAATGAATTTAGATGCAAAAATTCTAAATAAAATATTAGCCAAAAGACTCCAACAACTTATCACAAAAATAATACACCCTGATCAGGTAGGATTCATTCCAGGAATGCAAGGATGGTTTAATATTAGGAAAACCATCAGTATAATTGAGCATATCAACAACAAAACTAGCAAAAACCACATGATCATCTCAATAGATGCAGAAAAGGCTTTTGACAAAGTACAACATCCATTCCTATTAAAAACACTAGAAAGTATAGGAATAAATGGAGCCTTCCTTAAAATAGTTGATAGCATCTATTTAAAACCATCAGCAAGTATTATATGCAATGGGGATAAACTAGAAGCCTTTCCAATAAGATCAGGAGTGAAACAAGGGTGTCCACTATCACCCCTCTTATTCAATCTGGTACTAGAAACGTTAGCAGTAGCAATTAGAGAAGAAAAAGGAATCAAAGGAATCAAATTAGGCAAAGAAGTGACCAAGCTGTCACTCTTTGCAGATGATATGAGGATATACTTAGAGAATCCTAGAGAATCAAGTAAAAAATTACTTGAGACAATAAATAAATTTGGCAAAGTTGCAGGATATAAAATAAACCCACATAAATCCTCAGCATTCCTGTACATCTCTAATAAAACTCAACAGCAAGAGATAGAAAGAGAAATCCCATTTAAAGTCACTGTAGACATTATAAAATATTTGGGAATCTACTTGCCAAAACAAACCCAGAATCTATATGACCACAACTACAAAACACTTCTCACACAAATAAAAACAGATCTAAATAGTTGGAAAAATATCAATTGCTCGTGGCTGGGTGGATCTAATATAATAAAAATGACAATTTTACCCAAACTAAACTATATATTTAGTGCCATACCAATCAATTTACCAAAAACTACTTTGTAGAGTTAGACAAAATAATAACAAAATTTATTTGGAAAAACAAACGGTCTAGAATATCAAGGGAATTAATGAAAAGAAATGCTAGGGAAGGTGGACTAGCTATGCCAGATCTTAATCTGTATTATACAGCAGCAGTCATCAAAAGTGCTTGGTACTGGCAGAGCTGTAGAGTAGTGGATCAATGGAATAGATTAGGTGCAGGAGACCCAGCAGTTAATGAATATAGCAATCTATTGTTCGATAAACCCAAAGACCCCAGTTTTTGGGAAAAGAATGCACTATTTGACAAAAACTGCTGGGAAAACTGGAATACAGGATGGCAGAAACTGGGCATAGATCACTATCTAACACCATGTACCAAAATCAAGTCTAAATGGGTGCATGATCTAGGTGTAAAGGATGATACTGTAAGCAATTTGGGAAAACAAGGAATAGTTTACCTGACAGATCTGTGGAGAGGGGAAGATTTTAGGACCAAACAAGAATTAGAGAGCATTATAAAATGCAAAATGGATAATTTTGATTACATTAAATTGAAAAGCTTCTGCACAAACAAAGCCAATGTAACCAAGATCAAGAAGGAGGTGGGAAATTGGGAAAGAATTTTTACAACTTGTGTCTCTGATAAAGGACTCATTTCTAAAATTTATAGAGAATTGAGCCAAATCTATATGAATACAAGTCATTCCCCAATTGAGAAATGGTCAAAGGATATGAATAGGAAGTTTTCAGAGAAAGAAATTAAAGATATCTATAAGCATATGAAGAAATGCTCTAAATCACTATTAATTAGAGAAATGCAAATCAAAACAACTCTGAGATACCACATCTCTCCAGTCAGATTGGCTAAGATGACAAAACAAGAAAGTGACAAATGCTGGAGAGGATGTGGACAAATTGAAACACTAATACATTGCTGGTGGAGTTGTGAACTTATCCAACCATTCTGGAGAGCAATCTGGAATTATGCCCAAAGGATTATAAATAATTTCATACCCTTTGACCCAGCCATACCACTTCTAGGGTTATATCCCAAAGAGATCATAGAAGTGGGAGGAAGACCCATATGTACAAAAATATTTTTAGCAGCCCTTTTTGTGGTTGCAAAGAATTGGAAACTAAAGGGGTGCCCATCAATTGGGGAATGGCTAAACAAGTTGTGGTATATGAATGTAATGGAATTTTATTGTGCTATAAGAAACGAGGAGGTGACGGATTTCATAATTACCTGGAGAGACTTATACAAACTGATGCTGAGCGAGAAGAGTAGAATCAGAAGAAATTTGTATACAATCACAGACATACCATATCTGTGACGACCAACTATGACAGACTGGACTCTTTTCAGCAATGCAGTGATATAAGTTAATCCCGAATGACTCAAGAAAGTGAGAAATACGCCATCCAGAGATATAACTAGAAAGAACTGAGCCTGTATCCTGATGGAAGCAAACTAAATGATCTTGTTCTTCTCATTGTTTGGTTTTGCTTCTTCCTTACCATCTTTCATCCCACCTAGTACAATATGCCTTTGTAATTGGAATAATGTTTAATATGAATGCATTTGCAGACCCTATACTATACTATATGTTGTCATGAGGGGAGGGGGGAGGGAAGTAAAGGAAATTTGAAAATCAAGGAACTATGGAATTGAATCTTGTTAACTGAAACTAAACTAATAAATTAATAAAAAAGAAAAAAAAGACTCAGTGGTACCTATGAGCTAAGATTTTCTGCCTTGCTTAGGATAAACCTCTAGTTCCTTTTGGTTGACTAAATGTTGGGTATGTGGGTATAGAGACTTGAGGTCATGGTTTGTTTGTTTTTTCTACAGTCTACTTCCTTGAATTTTTTCTTGCAAATTTGTGGGTATTTCAGTTCTTTCTCTGTGGCTACTCTTTATAATCTCTTACTTGGGGGAATCTACATAAGTACACTTTCCCCTTTAAATTCCTTTTGCTTTAAAGCCTTTTTGATTACATTGGCAAAACCCTTGGAAAATAAATTATTTAAAATTTTTTAAAAAATGGAAAAAGGATCTACACGTGCAAAAGCATTTATAGCAGATTCATTCCTGGTGGCAAAATATTGGAGATTGGGGGCGATGCCCATCAATTGGAGAATGAATGATCAAGCTGCAGTATATGACTGTAACAGAATACCATTATGCAATAAGAAATTATGAACAGACACATTTCAGAAAGTCCTGGAAAGACTCATACAAAGAGAAACAAAGTGAAATGAACAGAACCAGGAAAACACTCTCCATAGTACCAGCTACATCCTGTGATGATTAGCTATGAATTACTCAGCTTTTCTCAGAAATACAATGATCCAAGACAAGTAAAAAGAATTCACAAAGGAAAATGCTATCCAGATAAAGAACTGATGGATTCTGAATGCATATCAAATAATTTTTTCACTTTATTCTTTCTCATTATTTTTTATCTTTTTGATCCTTTATGTACCACTGCAATAAATATGGAAATTTGTTTTACATAATATGACATGTATAAACTATATTAAATGGCTTACCATTTTCAGAAGAGGGGAGGGAGGGAGGGAGAAAATTTGTAACTCCAAATCTCATAAAAATTAATGCTAAAATTTTTCTTGATATGTAATAGGGGAGCAAATAAATATTATTTAAACCAAAATTAAATTAAAATGCTTGTGAACAGGGTAGGTAATAGTTCACTATCGTTTTTCTTTCACTGGTTATTATGTATTTTCTCAAGTTTTATTTTTCTTTAGGACTAGCTTGTCATCACTATTTTTTTTTCTCTTCAGTACATTTTACTCAAGAATTTCAGGGCTTTGAGGAGATCATTATCTATCTACTAACCTCTTAGGTGGAAGACACACAAAAGAAAAAAAAAGAATGATTTAGGACACTCCTTCTTTCACTAAAAATAACAGAAGTGTTGTACTTCTTTTGCAATGAACCATTTTTGGTATGTAGATAAGTTGTTACTCTTCTACTTCAAAAATTCATGAAAGTTTAAAAGGAGAAATGTATACTTCATATTGTCTTTCCTTGCAACCATTCTCTAAGAATTAAACTCAACAAATATTTATTATTTATTTACTATGTTTGAGGCATTGTATTAACCTCTCAAGATACATAGACAAATAATAAAACAGTCCTTGTCATCAAGGAGCTTACATTCTATGGCATTAGTGTGCATAACAGACATTACAGGAAGTTGTTAAATAAAAGGTCTTAGACTGTTTCTATACCAATAAAATAACAATGAATTCAGAATGCACTAATAAATGAAATAGTTTTATGTTCACAATTCTCCAATTAACCACAATTCTTTGTGGTTGTACTTGGGATATGTGGGAGCTTCCAAAGGAATAAAAGAATCTAAGGTGTTTTTTTTTGTTTCTACAGATTTATGAACATTACAGAAATGTCCTTCTTCTTTCATAGAGTAAGTGCTCATGTGCCATTATTTTGTTGAATTGCTAAATGAATCTGAGGGATATTCAGAGAGGTCAAATGACTTTTTTTTTTTAACTTTCAGGAGCCAAGATGCCAGAGTAAGTAGTAAATTGCTATATGTTTCCCATATTAATCTCTGAAAAATCATAAAATAGCATCCTAGGGAAAATCCTGGGACAGCAGAGCAAGCAGAATGATAGTATGGAACAGTCTTTATTTTTCTTTTTCGTCTTCAACATTCTCTTTCGTAAAATTGTGAGTTCAGTTTTTTTTTTCTCCTCAGCCACCCTCCACAAGACACCATGCAATCTTATATAGACATTACATGTAAAATTATATTAAACATATTTCCACATTAGACAAGTTGTGAAAGATGAATCAGAACAAAAGGGGAAAACCATGAAAAAGAAAAAAGGAGAAAATAATGTGCTTTGATTTGCATTCAGATTATATAGTTATTTCTCCAGATGTGGATAGCATACATTTCTTCTTGAGTGTTTCAGAATTTTCTTAATTCATGGTATTGCTGAGAAGAGATAAGTCAATAACAGTTGGTCATTACACAATATTGTTTTTACTGAGTATAGTGTTCTCCTGGTTCTGCTTGCTTCACTCACAACAGATAAAGTCTTATGGAGCAATGTTTTAGGCCTGGAAACTTGAAGAGTCATCAAGAAAGGTTAGCATCACTTGGGAAAAGGGGAGCACATACCAGGACAGGAAGTGTCCCAGCAAGACAGCAGTGTGTGCCACCTCAGCAAACCAGCAGGAGATCTTGAGCCATAGTTTTGTGGAACAGGCAAATGCCAACACCAGGATCCCCCATGTGCTTCAGTGCAGCCCAAAGTGGACTGGCATGCTTTAGTGACTGGACCTCCCTGTCCTTAGGCACAGCCTTGGGTCAGTAGGTGTCATCCAGTGGCCAGACCCCTATGCAGTTCAGGGTAACATTGAGAAAATGCATAAAAGCCCCACCTGTCTTCAACAAACGCCAAACACCACAACTATGACCCCAGCTCAGCACCAGGTTAGTTGCCTAACCCAATACAGTCTCCAGGTGCCAATAGCTGATGCCCCACCACACAAGGCAAGTGACTGGCCCCCAGCACAAGAAACTTGGGACAATTTCCCCTTTGCTCCAGCAATAGTGCTCAACTTTGGAAACCAGGAAATGATTGAAAAGCAAAAACAAATACTGACAATAGACAATTCCTATGGTGACAGGGAAGATCAAAACACAAACTCAGAAAACAACAACATTGTCACTACAGCTACGTATGAAATCCCACAGGGGAATATGAATTGGTTTTGAGAACAAAAAGTCTTCTTGGAAGAGCTCAAGAAATATTTCTAAAGTCAAGTAAGAGAGGGAGAAAAAAAAATTGGGAACATAAATGAGAGGTATGCAAGACAGAGTCAACAGCTTGGAAAAGGAATGACAAAATTTGACTAAATAACACAATTTCTTTAAAAAAATAGAATTGGCCAAATTTGAAAAAAAAAAATCCACTGAAGAAAACAAAACAACTCTGTAGGAAATAGAATTGGCCAAATGGAAAAGGAGATACAAAAGCTAAGTGAAGAAAACAATTTCTTAAAAATTAGATTTGGGCAAGTGGAATCAAATGACTTCATAAGACATCAAGAATCAGTCAAATGATGAAATGAATGAAAAAGCAAAAGAAAATTTAAAATGCTTAATTGGAAAAATACTTGCATGGAAAGTATATCTAAGATAGGTAATTAAAGAATTATTGGACTACCTGAAAGCCATGATCAAAAACAAACAAACAAACAAAAACATTCTGGATATCACCTTTCAAGAAATTATCAAGGAAAACTGCCCTGATATCCTAGAGCCAGTGTATAAAAGATTAATTGAAAGAATTCACTGATTACCTCTTGAAAGAGATCTCAAAGTGAAAACTCCAAGGAATAGTATAACCAAATTTCAAAATTATCAGGTTAAGGAGAAAATACTGCAAGTAAACAGAAAGAAACAACTTAAATATTGTGGAACCACAATAAGGATTATATGGCTTAACAGCTTCTACATTGAAGCTTCTACAGACATCTGAGAATATGATATTCCGGAAGGCACAGGAGCTTGGATGGCAACCAAGAATCAATTTCCCACAAAAACTGAACAATATTTTTAGGGAAGCAAATAGACATTCAGTGAAATGAGGTACTTCCACACTTTCCTGATGAAAATATTAAAGATGAACAGAAAATTAGATCTTCAAATATAAGACTCAAGAAAAGTATAAAAAGAAAAACAGCAAAGAGAACAAAAAATGTTATTTAATAAAGTTAAACTGTTTATGTCCACAAATGGGAAGATGATACTTGTAACTAGGGAGAACTGTATCTTTATTATGACATTTGAAGGGGTATACAAAAACAGAGAGTACGGGTATAAGCAGACTTTGATGTGATGATAAAAAAATAATGATTTAAGGGATGAAAAATTATTGTACACAGAGAAGAGGAAAAGAGGAGGCAGAAAAGGGCAAATTGTATCCCATGAAGAGACAAAAAAATCTATTAAAATAGAGGGGAAAAAGGAGGAAGGCAAGCAATATTGGAACCCTACCCTCCTCATCAGATTTGCCTGAAAGAGAGAATAACATACACACTCAGGTAGAGACATCTCTTTAAGTTTTAGGGGAAATAGGAAAGAAAGGGAGATAGAAGATTGAAGGGAGGCCAGATTGAGGGAGGTGGTGGTCAGAAGCAAAACACTCATGAGAGGGATAGCACAGTGGATTAAAAGCTATAATGCTATAATATGTTTCTTACAAGAAAGAAATTTGAAGCAGAACGATATACACAGGCTGAAGCAGAATGTAATATGTTGCAGATGAAAGGGGAAAAAGACAAAGCAGATTTGCAATTCTGATCTCAGACAAAGCAAAAGCAAAAATAGATCTACTTAAAAGAGATGAGGAACAAAACTAAATCCTGCTAAAAGGTACCATAGACAATGAAGTAATATCATTGCTAAACATATATGCACAAAGTGGTATAGGATGTAAATCCTTACAGTAGAAGTTAAGGGAACTACAGAAAGAAATAAGACAGTAAAACTATACTAGTGAGGGTCCTCAGCCTCCTCTCTGAACTAGATACATCTAACAACAAGATAAATGAGAAAGAAGTTAAGGACGTGAACAGAATTGTAGAAAAGTTACATATGGTAGACCCCTGGAGAAAAGTGAATGGGTATAAAAAGGAATATGCCTTTTTCTTTGTGGTGCGTTGCACATACAAAAAAAACTATGTACTAGGGCATAAAAACTTCACAATTCAGGGCAGAAAGGAAGAAATATTAAATGCATCCTTTTCAGATCTTGGTGCAATAAAATTCCATATAATATATGGCCATGGGAAAATGAACTAAAATAAATTAGAAACTTAATGATTCATTCCTAAAGAAAGATGTGGGCCAAACAAGAAATTATAGAAACCATAAATAGCTTCATCCAAGATAATGACAATAATGAGAGAACACAACAAAACTTATTCGATGCAACCAAAGCAGTTCTCTTGGGATCTTTAAATGAATACGTGAATAAAATAGAGAAAAGGGAAATCAATTAATTGTGCATGCAACTAAAAATCAAGAAAAAAGACACATAAAAATCCCTAATTATATATCAAAATAGAAACATTGAAAATTAAAGGAGAAGTTAATGAAAATGAAATTAAGAAAACTATTAAAATAATAAATAAAACTAAGAACTGGCTTTATGGGAAAAAACACAATAGATTAACCTTTGGTTAATTGGATAAAAAAGAAGAAACCCAATTACCTAAACTAAATTACCTGATCAAAAATGAAAAGGTTGAATTCACACCAATGAAGAAGAAATTAAAACTATAATTAGGAACTATTTTGCCTGACTGTGTGCTCATAAATCTGACAATCCAAGTGAAGTGGATGTATATTTGTAAAAAAATACAAATTGCCCAGATTAACAGATTAGGAAATAAAATAAATAACCCTATTTTAGAAAAAGAAATTGAAAAAGACATCAATGAACTCTTTAAGAAAAAAAACCTTCAGGTCTACATGGATTTACAAGTGAATTTTACCAAACATTTAAAAACAATTAATTCTAATACTATATGACTTATTTGGAAAAATACACGGATTCCTCACAGCTTCTTTTGATAATACAAATATAGTGCTGATACCTAAACCAGGAGAAACTAAAACAGAAAAGGAAAATTATACACCAATTCCCCTAATGAACCTGGATGCAAAAATCTTGGGTAAAAAAGGGGCGGCTAGGTGGCACAGTAAATAGAATACAGGCTCTGGAGTCAGGAGGACCTGAGTTCAAATGTGGCCTCAGACACTTAACACAAAAATTAGCTGTGTGATCTTGGGGAAGTCACTTAATTCCAATTTGCTCCAAAAAGCAAAATAATAATAATAATAATCTTGAAAAAAAAACATTAGGAAAGAGATTACAACAATTTATCAGCAAGATGATATCCTATGACCAGGTGACATTTATACTAGGAAAGCATGCTGGCTGAATATTAGGAAAGCTAAATGTATAATTAACCATATCAATACCAAAATTAACAGAAATCATAAGATTATCTCAATAGATACAGAAAAAAAGCTTTTGACAAAATACAACACCCACTGCTGTCAAAACACTATAGAGCATAAGAATGACTGAAGCCTTCCTTATAATGATAAGTATCATATATCTAAAATCGTGAGGAAGCATTATCGGAAATAGGGATAAACTAGAAGCATTTCCAATAATTTCAGGAGTGAAACAAGAATGTCCATTATCACCCCTGTTATTCAATATTGTACTAGAAATGTTAGCTTCAGCAATAAGAGAAGGAAAATAAATGGAAGGAATTAGAATAGGCAATGAAGAAATAAAGCTGTCAGTCTTTGCAGATGATATGATGGTATACTTAGAGAATACTAGAGATTGTACTAAAAAAACTAATTGGAATAATAAGCAACTTTAGCAAAGCTGCAGGATATATAATAAACCCACATAAATCATCAGAATTTCTATATGTTTGCAACAAAATCCAGCAGTAAAAGATAGAAAAAGGAATTCCATTTAAAGTAACTAGACAACATAAAATATTTGTGAGTCTCCCTGCCAAGACATACCCAGAAACTCTGTGAACAAAATAACAAAACTTCACAAAAACTATATGAACACTATTACAAAACACTTAACACAAATAAAGGCAGATCTACATAATTGGAAAAAAATATCAGTTATTCGTAAATAGACTGGGTTAACTGGAAAATAGCATGTCAGAAACCAAGCATGGAGCAAACATTTTATACCATATACAAAGAGAATGTCAAAATAGGTACATGAATTAGACATAAAGGGTGATGATATAAGCAAATTAGGAGAGCAAGGAATAGTTTACCTGTCAGATCTGTGGAAAGGGAAGAATTTGTAACCAAACAAGAGATAGAGAACATAAAGAAATACAAAATGGATAATTTTAAGTACATCTGATTTAGAAAGTTTTTGCAAAAATAAAGCCAATACAACAAGTTTTGAAGGGAAGCAGATAGCTGGGAAACAGTTTTTTTTTTCCTTTTTATGGCCAGGGTCTCTGATAAAAGCTTCATTTCTGAAATAGAGAACTGAATCAAATGTATAAGAATGTCTTTCCCCAATTTATATATTGTCAAATGATATGAACAGCCCCTTTTTAGATGAAGAAATGAAAGTTAATTACATTCACATGAAAAAAATACTTTAAATCACTATTGATTAGAGAAATGCAAATTAAAACATCTCTGAGGTACCACATCACACCTGTCAGATTGGCTAACATGACAAAATAAGAAAATGATAAGTTTTGGAGATGTGAGCAAATTGGAACACTAATGCATTGTTGGTGGAGTTGTGAAGTGATCCAACCATTCTAGAGAATAATTTGGAACTATCCCCAAAAGGCTTTAAGACTATGCATACCCTTTGATCCAGCATCACCACTACTAGTTCATAAGCCAAAGAGATCATAAAATAGGAACAGGAGACACATGTATAAAAACATTTATAGCAGCTCTTTCTGTGATGGCCAAGAATTGGAAATTGAGAGGTTTCCCATCAATTGGGGAATGACTGAACAAGTCATGGTATATTCTATGAAGGTAATAGAATACTATTATCCCATAGCAAATGATATGCAGCTAGACTTCAGAAAAACTTGGATAGATTTACATGAACAAATGCCAAATCAAATGAGTAGAACCAGAAGAACATTGTACACAATAATAGCAACACTCTGTGATGAAACTTCAATAGAGTTAGATGGATTTAACTCTTCTCAGCAATGCAGTAATCCAAGACAATCAAAAATGAATCATGGTTGAAAAGAGTACCCACATCCAGAGAAAGAACTATAATCTGAATGCAGATCATAGCATTCTATTCTCTCTCTCTGTTTCTTTCTCTATCTGTCTTTATCTCTCTCTGTCTTTGTCTCTCTGACTCTCTCACTTTTTTTTGGCCTTTTCCTTTTGTTCTGATTCTTTTTTTCACAACATGCTTGATAGGGAAATATGTTTACTATGATTGTACATGTATCACCTATATTGGATTGCATGCCATTTTGGGGAGGGGAAAGCAATTTAGAATTCAAAAACTTATAAAAGTTAATGTTGAATATTAAAAATAAATAAATTTTAATAATTGAACTGAGCTCAAAATATTGCTAAGTGGGGAAGGAACATTGGGAAAAGGATAAATACCAGCAACTACCATTTACTTTGAGTGTTTTTTCTAATTAAGTATTCATGCTTTGGATATATAAGTTATATTCCTGATAAGCGTATTACATTTACGATGCTAAGTATGAGTTTATATGTTAGCCTCATCATGAGCAGTTGATATTAAATGGCCACCTCCCAATAATGTTTTCAGAAAATGACTGAAGCATTTACCTAATGTTGTTTTAAATTTTTAGTAAAAATTCTTTAAACTTTAAGACATAAACACAGAGCATTAATGTCTAGAGTGTTATTATTAATGAAAGATTTAAGTGCTCAGGTCACATAGCTACTGAGGCTAAATTTCAACTCATTAAGATGAGTCTTTCTGACTCCAGGCCCCTATCCACTGTACCACTTTACTGCCAATGCAACCTTAACTTCCATTATATAAAATGATATTGGCATTACGACAGCTTACCAAAATTAAAAAAAAAATACCCACAGTATTTGCTTTTAAAATAACAGGGCAGAATTATCTGTTATATTTAATGTACAATTTCTTAAATCCCTGCAAATAATCCTTTATTTATTGGCTTATCAGCAAATAATAGCAATGCATATACAATGCTGATAAATGAATAATGAAAATACCACGCATGATGTTTCCATTAGATCTGCAGTCATTGGTCATTCAGTATCATTAGGTGTTGATAGCTGAAATTGCTAAGAATTTTCATTGTTCTTCATTCAACAGGTTGACTGTACTAGCCCATATTAAAATTTAGATTCTGGTTGCTGAGAAAATATACTTGAGAATTATTCACATTAAAAAAAAAAAACTTTATCATTATTGCAATTCTTTATGTAAGATTTAGTTTTATGTAAATCTTTATGTAAGATTTAGAGTGAGTCATGCATATGGATTTGTGAGAGTTGTTATTTATTATATTTCAACATGGAAATGACAAATGACACCTAAAACATGGCATTGGTGTTTAATAATTAAGATGACTTATATTATTTTGTTTACTCGTTTCTATGTTTGACAACTAGTAATTTTGCCTGATGATTAGTAACCAATCTCACTCAGCAGCACCTTCTAATGGAACTCAGCATGGCCAAATTTCCATGCAGATTCAATCTCTACCTGAATCCTACTAATCCTTTGATTGGTCTCAGGGAAATGCTTGGATCCCCATAGAGTTCCCAACATACTGACTATTCACAAATATAATAAAAATACTCCAAGTTTGACACAAATGCAGCCCCCACACCTGCTCTTTGCCCTTTGTAAAACAGGGCACAATAAACCCTATTGCTCCTTTATTGGCGGCTAGATCTAACTAAGCTAAGTTACCTGCAATGAGGGGATGGCCAGACTTTTCATTAATTTTGTGCTCCAGCATTCAAGGTGAGAGAGCCTTTTACTAGTCCTATAGGTAATAGCTCTTTTCCTAAAGGAGACATGGAAGAAGGTCACTTTATAAGTTAGTGGGGAGAAACATAAAGGGTGTTTTAGCCTACACTGAGAAACCTAGGATATCAGCACTCTTCACAACTTAATTACATACATAATGAGTAAGATTGCCCCCCTGCCTAAATTCCTTATCCAGTTAGGCACCTTTAGAAACTACATTAACACTCACTGACCCCAAGGGTACAAATTAATCCCCAGAAGCAGACAACAGAGTGACCTGAAAGAATCAATCATTAGTTATATACAGCATGCCATTTTCTAATTAGGCAACTAAGCTAGTTGGCCTTCCTCTAGTCTGAAATATGAGCTCCTTTTAAATACCAGAATATCGATAATTCAAGACTCATTCTGGTAGAATAAGGCTATTATCCAACAGTCAGAGCAGCATAAAAGGAATATCTTGTCTTTTGACAAAACATTTATACTAAAAGGGAGAAATGGGCAAAATGGATCTGATAAAGATATATATATATATATATATATATATATATATATATATATATATAAGAGTAATATTCTATGGTACAGATTAATCATTAATCAACCAGTATTTGTTAAGCACATAATATGAGACAGGTACTGTGCTAGGTCCTAGGGATACAAGCACAAAGAATGAAAGAAATCTTACTTGAAATGAACTTGTTTTCCAATGAGAGCGATAACAAATTAATATACAATACATAAAGCACAATATAAAGGCAATAAAAACAAACATATACAATGAAGTTAAATGAAAAAGTTTCAGGGGAAAGATTTGAGGAATCAGTGAAAGCTTCATGTAGAAGATGTTTGAAGTTTTAATGTTCAGAGAGAAAGAGAGAGAGAGAAACAGAGAAGTATAAATAGACAGATGAGCAGGAAGAAATGTGTGAAGCAGACAGAATATCTCTATGGTGATTGGGGATACTTGGGTGAGGGCAAACAGTTTAAGGATACATGGAAAGGGAAAAGATAGGTCAAAGAATATAAGATTCATGGCAAGACAAATTATAATGGGTTCATTGATTCATATTTCTTCACCAAATAAACCATTTATAAATATGTACCACATATAACCATGAAGCTAAGTACTAGTTCATAAATGAATTGTACTAGTTGAAATACAAAATTTAAGGTATGTGTTTCATTGGAAGCTGAATTATTTTAAACACTGTTATCTAATAGCATCTATTGAAAGGATTAGCAACATCTCAGTTATGTGTTAGAATGTTACTAACTTCCTTTCTATTGATATTTCCCTCCCACACATTCTATTAATTATGTATCAATTTAGCTTGCCAATTTCCTCATTTACAATGCAAATACTTCCTGTGAGGACTGTCTACCACACATTCATATTTTAGTGTGAATTATTTTAATTTACAGGGTGAGATTACCTTCTCCATGCACAATGTAGATGAGCATAGCTGCAAAAATTCTATTAAATCCAAGAGCCCACAGTTTAAGGTGGACATTGATAAACTCTAGTGTCCAAAGAAGGCCAACCAGGATAGAAAATAACCTGAGGTATATGCCATGTGTATATTATTTGAAGGCCATCAAGATGTTAGGCCTGGAAAAGAAAAGGTTGGGGAAGGGGAAAATGATAGCTTACTTGAAGTTCTTAAAGGGCTTAGCTGTGGAAGAGGGAACAGACTTAGGGTTTTAGGGTGTTATTCTTCTCCTCCCCCTCAGATGGCAGATCTATGAGCAAAGAGTAGAAGTTATAAAGAGTAAAATATGGGTTTGATATGAGAGAAGAAAAAATTCACTTACAGTTAGATATCTCTAAATAGAAGGCTGCCTCAAGAGGTAGTGAGTTTCCCATCAGTGAAGATTTTTAGGTTCTGGGGATTCCTTTGGGGAATTGGCTAGCCTAGTTTTCTTAAAGATGTTTTACAACTCTCAAAATTCTGTAATTTTAACTTTTGATTAAAGGGCTAAGAGAAAGGGTAACTTTGGAAAACAGATCTGTTGAGATGAAAGGGGGCAGTGGGTGATGATGAAATAGTGGAACAGGTATGTTTGGACAATCAGAGGGTTAAATGATAGCAAAGGTTTCTGGGGAGTTTAACATGAGAACATAATGCGATGGAAGAAAGGTGAATATAGAGAGAATAAATATAATGAGGCTTCATTTTACTTGTTCAGTGATGCTTTCTTGGTGATAACAGAAAATCATTTCCCTGTCAATTTTGTGATACATATCCTAGATTGTTGGTATATAATTTCATAATTGTTTTTTTTTAAACACAAAAATCAAATATTTTAACCCAAATACCTATCTTTATTAGAACTCTTTTTAATCACTTAAGATATCGATCAGGTTAAAAATGCCCTGTATTTATAAATTGCTAATTCATCAAGTCATAGATTTAGAGCATGGACCATTCTCATTACCCTTTTATTACATATACGACAACTGAGAACCATAGAGGTGAAGTGACTTATCTGAGATAAACATGGAAGATGTAGCAAAATCAAAGTTTAAACACAATTCCTTTGACCAAATACTTAACTTTTTAAAAAACTATGGACCTCTCTGTTGGATACTTGATTTTTTCCCCAACTATATCCTTCTTCAAAATTATTTCCCATTCCCTTCTTCTCAGAATAGAAATCAAGATATCCAAGGTTGGGGATGCCATGTGGTGGCAAAATCAGATAATTTTTAAATTCAAAATCTTTTCTCAAACTCCTTTCTTTTCACTCAGGGAAATCTGTCTCGCATTAATTATTTTTCTCATGTTTTTCTTGGTTTCTGGGATTGTTTTTTGATTTGTTTTGTCTTTCATATTAGCCTCAAGCTGCTGGTCTTAGTTAATTTATCATAAAAATGAGGTTGGGGGGGCAGCTAGGTGGCACAGTGAGTAGAGCTTGGCCCTGGAGTCAGAAGGACCTGAGTTCGGATCCGGACTCAGACACTTAACACACACACAAACAAAAACTTAGCCTTGTGACATTGGGCAAGTTACTTAACCCCAATTGCCCTCCAAAAAGAAAAAAAAATGAGGTTGTAATTGACTGATTTATAGCATTTCTGTCAGATCTAAATCCGATGATCCTCTTTTTTTTCTAACATATACATGTACATGCTTTTTAACTATTTTGTCCCTTCTTTTTTTTCAATACTTCATTTACTGCAGGAATATCTCCATTCTCTCTTTCTCCCCTCTCCCCTTCATTCTATCACTTCATGCTATGTGAGCCCCAACAATAGCTCCAGTAATGGATGACACCTCTACTTTATATATGTATATATATATATATATATATATATATATATATATATATATATATATATATATATATATATATATATCAAGGAAAAAGAAAGCCAAATCAGAAATAATAATGAACCCATGCTATCATCCTCAAAGCCCTTTTAAAACCTTCCCAAGATCCATTAAATATTTTCATATAAGTCAGTCTACCTCATCTGTCTTTTAATTGAACATTTTCCCCCCATAAGCAGTATTAAATATTAAAACTCATTTCTTACTCAGCTATTAGTAATGTAACAATATTGCAATCTGCTATATTGTTTTGTGTAATTTGTGGTCTAATAAACCAACTTCTGGGTTTCTACAAAACAAGTTCAACGTGGGTCTAGTCAAGAAAAGAAAATCAATTTTTCTCTCATTTTGTCCTAACCAACAGTTACCTTTGGGAAATCATAAGAAAAAAATAGCTCAAATATATCTAATGTCTAAATCTTCACAGATTTAGGGCAAAGGGTACTCATCACCTCTACAAATATTAAAGGTAACAATGCATCTATCAGATACAGGATAACCTTTATTTTACCCCCATGAAACAAAAACAAAAAGGATTCACAACAGTCCATAAACAATTGATCTAAATTGTTTTCTTCCTCTTCTTCTTCTTCTTCTTCTTCTTCTTCTTCTTCTTCTTCTTCTTCTTCTTCTTCTTCTTCTTCTTCTTCTTCTTCTTCTTCTTCTTCTTCTTCTTCTTCTTCTTCTTTTTTCTCTCTCTCCCTCTCTCTCCCTCTCTGTCATCTCTCTTGCAAGGGTCATACAGTCCTCCAGATTGCACTATGCTATGTGCCCTTTTTTTCTTAACTGAAAAAGAAAATGAACATGATTTTACTATAAAGCAATTCCCTTCCCATAAAACCTACTCCAGGATAAGGGGTGAAGTTAGTAGAGGAAGGTAAAATCCATTTTATTTTATTTTATTCCACCATGACCTAACTTTAATCTTATTTCTCTCCTACACATGGATGAGTTACATTAATGATATTCTTCTGCCCAAGAAGCTATCACTGACCAGGAAGTTTCCCTTCTCTCTGTGGATGTCTGGATTCCAAAAACTTGGATTCAGGATTCTTTGTAGTTCATGTGAGTACACATGAACACATAAAACACATAAAACTCTCAAGTGTGTGAGGTAATCTGAGTGACTTTTCCTCACCTTTGCCCCTAAGGCCAAGACTTATATCTCTGTTGCTTTTTCTACTTTGACCCCAGATAAAAGGAGTATTAAAAGAAAAAGGGACAAATCTGAAATAAAGGACATTTTATAGGTCTAGCAACTCACTTCAGCCAGAGCCAATCAACTCATCCCTCAAGCCAATCCCTCAAGCCCGAGGCAGGGACACATTCTATGGGAACATGCATTTAAATACTTGTTTTCATCAAATTTATTAGGGAACCACCCTGCTTAACCATCTAAAATTTTGAATCCCCAGTACTGTTTGATGTCTTTAGGTGGACTACTTCTAATCGGAACTGGAAAAAAAAAAAAAAGCAATGAAATGGAGAATGACTATATCATATTAGCAAAATGAATAATTGATAAATTAATGTTTGACGTCAAAACACAAAGAATATTTAGAGGTCAGTCAGGGAACCAATACCTTTTGCAAAGTGCTTACCTCAGAAACTCTTTGGAAAAAGGCTAGAAACATAATGATTCTTCCTTTCCTGTATTTGCTTGCAAGGTCTACTTTATTTAGACAACTAACTGTATGTCAACCCTCACCAAATCACATTATTCTAAGTAAGTAACCTTAAAGAGTATTTTACTGATGGTGTAGTTGGTTTTTTGTATGAATTTAAACTAACACAGGTTTATATCGCTAATAGACTGTAGTCCGTATAGGACCTTTTGAAGAGGAAGGTATGGTTCAACAAAGTGAACTTTTATTTAATACCCCCTATGCTTTCAAAAATTATTGAAGAACAATGAATTTTGTATATATTTATAATTATACAGATTATCTCACTTCCTTGAAGGACATTCCCCCCTCCTTATCTCCAGTGCCTTGCCTAGGAAATAGAAGATATGTAATAAATATATGATGTCTGATTGATTTTAATACCGTGTTTTAATTTCGTGGAGAGGTATAAAAATGCAAAAAAAAAAAGAAAGGGTTCTTGTCCTAAAGAGCTTAGAATGCAGTAATGAAGAAATGGTGAATATACATACACATGCCTATGTATGCATATGTATGTGTATATATAGAAATACAAACATATACACATACAAATATGTGTATGTGTGTGTGTGTGTGTATATATATATGCATGTGTGTACATACATGGGTATGATAGAAGAGATTGTATAACAATTGGAAAATAAAGAGAAAGGATAGTAAACATATTAGATATCTCTGGATTTCCTGTATAATAGCAATTATTTACATACTGGTTTAAAGATTTTTAAACATTTTATATGTTATTTCATTTGATCATCATATCAACCTTGTGAATTAAAGCATTGTACATTATCCCACTTAATTTGTATAGAAACTGAGTACCTGAAAGGTTAAGAAAATTTGTCTATGTTCACACAACCATAGTATGTCAGAGTCATGATTTTACTTCAAGTCTCTCCTGACTCCTAACTCCAATATTTTTCCTGTATACTCCTTGAGATGCTGAAAGAAATCTGTGAAAGGATTGTTTTATTTTTATTTTTAAATTATGGCACATCATAGAAAGCTTAGCAGAGCAAATGTTGTTGGTAGAACTATGAACTCTGGTTCCTTGTGGAAGCATGGTAGAGTACTTTAATAAGGAAGTGCCTTCAAGTTAATATAACTAGCCAAGGTAGGGAGGAATTGCTTTAGGCTAAGAAGGAAAAAGGTCAAGAGTTAGTGAGAGTGAGAAGCAAATAACACCAACTCCAGAGAGCTCTTCATTCTAGGCAGTAATACTTGGAAATTTTCAAAGCCTTTATTTATTAAACCTGAATGCTCTTATTTCTGCATTGCAGGAGAAAGCAGAGTATCTCTTTATCAGAACTCAAAGGTGGGAGACTTTATATTACAGGTTTTTATTCTAGTTATATGATGACTTAAGAAAAATTAGTATTGTAAATTTTCAGATATAGAAGACAAGAGAAGGGAGATTTCTGCTCTTAACCCTTACTCCTTTGGCAAGGGAGAAACCTAGACCAAACATCTAATTAAATCAATCTCTGATATCCTAACAGACAATTGTTGTTATTGTTGTCATTGATGCTGTTGTTCTTTGTTCTTCATTCTGGAAGAGGACCAATGAATTCAGGAAGGTGATGTCTGAATTTGCAAGTAGATTGGGTTTAAGTTAGGCCAGGCTATGCAAAGTCATCAGCCTCACTCTTTCCTCCAGAGCTGTCTCATTCCAGTGGCATGATAAAGATCAGGATGATTAGAAATGGCTCTCTCCTAACAGACAAACAACTAGAGGAAAAGAACTCAGGTATGTATTCAATAAGTAAGAAACACTTTTGTTTATGATGAAGACTACATATCTCCAAAGTTTTTATCACATAAAATTAATATTTTTAAATGACAATCAAAAATATTTTATCTCAATATTACTCTTAATTTATTGTTATTTTCCATTGTTTAGATGCAGATCTGTGATTTCAACTGTGTCATGAGTTCATACCTGGAATAATGAAGATCCACAACTCTCTACATTGTATATATTCAAGATTTGTAAGGGCAATAAAAGATTAAGTTACTGGTCCAGAGTCACATAGCCAGCATTTCATTCAGACTCTAAGGTCAGTGTTTTATCCACTAAGCCACTCTGCCTCATGTTATTATGTTTGCCTGCCTATTTCTCTTCTTTCTTTATGTATACCTGGCTATCTATCTTTAATATTTGCTAGAGATATGGATTTCATGCCAGAAGAACTAGGTTCAAGTCCTTCTCATTAGAGATACTAAACCATGTTAGTAAGTCACTTTTATTACTCAGGCAGCTGTATATTATAAATTTAAAAAGATAAAATGGTCAAATTGTACCCATTGAAAGAATTTTCCAGAGATTATAGAACAGAGTCCTGAAAGTGTCAAGTAACTTTGGTAATTACTTAATTTATTATTTAAGATTCAACATTATAAAAATGAACAATTATTAAAGATCCAATAAGTCTGATAAATTAAGGAATCAACCATGATTCAAGAGGATTGATAAGGAAGAATGCTGCCTAGCTAATGCAAGAGTTGATAGACTGATATGCAGAAAAAGATTGCCTTTTGGAATGTGTCCAATATGACACTTCATTTTGTTTAATTATTCCTTTATTATATAAATATACTTATTACATTCCTCCCTTCCTTCCTTCCTTCCTTCCTTCCTTCCTTCCTTCCTTCCTTCCTTCCTTCCTTCCTTCCTTCCTCCCTTCCTTCTTTCCTTCCCAGTAAGTAGGAGGAGATCAGAGGGAGAAAGAACAAAAACCTGATAATTGAAAATAAATTGTAAAAGATACTTTGAAAAGATGCAACCCAATTGGCTCTGTGTTTTCCAAACTATGTAACCATGAGTGAATCACTTAAGCTCTCTGAACATCAATTCCCTCACTTATTAAAAGGGAACTGTAATACTTTCAGTAACCTCAAAGGATTATTACATGAAGTGTCTGTTAACTCTTGAAGAATGATGTAAATGTGAATTAATTTCATGGCCTTAAGAAATAACTTTTCACCAGAGTTAAGATTGTAATAGTACACCTGACTCATGTCTGACAAATTTACAGGAAGCAGTGTTCACTTTGACTATACTGGGAGTTTTTAACAAAATATTTTTAATCCCTTAACTAATAGTCACTCTTTAGTGTCTAGTATCATCAGAGGTAGCTGGTATTCTTTCAGTAGAAAGAATAGTGAACTTGGAGTCAGGAAAACATGAGTTCAAATTTTACTTTAGACATTTATTAATTGAATGACCCTGGGCAAATCATTTAACATTTGTTTGGTTCAGCTTTACCAACTGAAAAAATAGGAGTAAAAATAATATTTAATTCCCAAGGTTATTGCAAGGATTCAAAGAGTTAATTGCAAAAAGCATTTAACACACTGCCTAGCACATATGTGATGCTATATGAATGCTTATTCCTTTCCCACCCTCTATATATTTCTTAAGTCACTTTACTGTAGCTCAGCCTCTTCCTCTTTAAAATATGTGAGTTGTACTAAAATTATCTTGGATTTCAATTATCTCATGTGAATTTTACAAATAACTTTGTTATGTAGATAGGGTATAACACTATTACTGCTGAGAAAGTTGGGACTATTTGGTTAAATGACTTGACCATAAGTATATAGCTATTAGTCAGATTTGGATTTAAACTCATGCCTTCCTGTCTCCATGGTCTCTAAATAGTATGTCATTATCAGTCAGTCAGCTAACATTTATTAAGTGCCTAATATTTTTCGGGAACTAAGTTAAGCGCTGGGAACATAAAAACAGGTAAAAGCAAATAACTGAATACAAACAAGCTATATAAAGAATAAATAGAAAATAATCAAAAGAGGGAAGTTATTAGAATTAAGAGAAAAATCTAGATTGCTCAGTGGATAGAGCACTGGAGCTAGAATCAAGAAGTCCTGAGTTCAAATCCAGATCTCCTCTTGTTTGGTTACAAATTCTTCCATTATCTAAAGATCTCACTGTGAAAGTATTCCATGCTCCCCTAATTTGCTAAATCATATACTTTTTTTGACTTTATCTTGGTGAACACTGTAGAGTAGGGAATGTAAATCTATCTACATTTTCTGCCAAACCATTTCTAGTTTTTCAAGAATTTTCATCAAATAGGAAATTCTCATTCCAAAATCTTGTATCTTTGAATTTATCAGACATTAAATTACTATGGTCATTTATTACTAGGTATTATGTATCAAATCTCTTCCACCAATTCAAAACTGTATTTCTTTGCTAGTATCAGATTTTTTTTTTAATTACTACTTTCTAAAACAGTTTGAGATCTTTTTTTTTTCTTTTGTTGGAGGGCAATTGGGATTAAGTAACTTGCCCAAGGTCACACGGCTAGGTTTTTGTTTGTGTGTGCCTTAAGTGTCTGAGGCCTGATCCCAATTCAGGTCCTTCTGACTCCAGGGCTGACTCTCTACTCACTGTACCTCCTAGCCGCCCCACATTTTGAGATTTTATATAGCTAAAACAGAATCTTTCACATTTTTTTATTTTTTGATATTCTTGACCTTTCATTCTTCCAGATACATTTTATTAATTTTCATCTTTGTTTCTTTTTAAAAGTGCTTTGCTTCTGACCCTCCCCCTTCATAAACCCCTTTTTTTTATCACATCCTCCTCCCTTTCTCGAATTCCTCCTCCCTTTCTACTTCCCTACATGGTAGGATATTTAGTGCATACCCAACTGAGCATTTATGTTATTCCCTCTTTGAGCTAATTCCAATGAGAGTAAGGGTCAATAAATTTCTGACACTACCACCACCGCATTCTTCTTTATTGTAAAACCTCTTTCAAACTTCTTTTAAGTAAGATAATTTACCTCATTCTACTTCTACCTTCCCCCTTTCCCCAATTAAACCATCATTGTCCCCTTTTAATTTTTTTAATATAATTCTATCAGTTCAATTCACATCAATGCCTTCTATGTGGACTCCTTCTAGCTGCCCTAACAATGATAAAGTTCTTTGGAGTTATAAATATCATCTTGTCATGAAGAAATGTAACCAGTTTAACCTTTTTGAATCCCTTTTGATTTCTCTTTCCTGTTTACATTTTTATATTTCTCTTGACTCTTATGTTTGAAGATCAAATTCTTTGTTTAGCTCTTTTTTCTTCAGCAAAGCTTGAAAGTCCTGTTTCCTTAAATACCAATTTTTCCCCCTGATAGATTATACTCAGTTTTACTAGGTAGGTGATTCTGGGTTGCAATCTTAGTTCCTTTGCCTTCCAGAATAGATTCTTTGATGTAGAAACTGCTAAATTCTGTGTTATCCTGACTGTGGCTTCACAATATTTGAATTGTTTCTTTTTAACTGCTTACAATATTTTCTTCTTGACTTAGGGGCACTGGAATTTGGCTACAATATTCTGAGGAATTTTATTCTGGAAACAGTTGATTGATGGATTCCTTCATTTTCTGTTTTACCCAGTTGTTCTAGGATATCTGGTCTGTTTTCCTTAATAATTTCTTCATATGAAATATCTAGGCTCTTTTTTTAATAATTGTTTTCAGGTAGTCCAACAATTCTTAAATTATCTCTCCATGATCTATTTTCCAGGTCAATTATATTTCCAGTGAAATATTTCATATTTTGTTCTGTTTTTTAATGCTTTTGATTTTCTTTTATTATTTCTTGATGTCTCATGGAGTCACTTGCTTCCATTTGTCCAATCTTAATATTAAGAACCTATTTTCTTCAGTGAAATATTATATACATTTGTCCCCACTTGGCCAATTTTGCTCTTTAAGAAGTTCTTCTCTTCAGTGATCTTTTTGTGTCTCGCTTACCAATTGGCCTATTTTTTATGTCATATTTTTCCTAATATTTTTATGTTCTTCCATTAGCAGGCTAGTGACTCTATGATTTTCTTGCTTTACTATAATTTCTTGCCTGTCACAATAGTAACTTTCTGTGGCTGGGTTCTTCTTTCCTATTTTCTCATTTTTCTAGACTATTTCTTGACTTTTAGCCTTATGTTAAAGTTGGACTCCATTCCTGGTTTGAAGGTGGCACTTTTTCAAATTTTGGACCTTTCTTACTGATGTTTTCACAACTAATTCTGGAGGTTTGTAAGTTTTCAGTTCTTCTGAGGTGGTATTATCTAAGAAGAGGTGTGGTCACTGCTCTCCTGACCTGTGCTCCGGTCCTTGAATAACCACAAGCATTTTCCAATGTGAATTCTGACCAGGGGCCCCTCTCTTGCTAGTTCTCCTTCTGACCCTGAAACTGAGACCCAGAACCACTCAATGGCAATCCAATGGAATTCTGCACCCAATGTCAGCAAATCAATTACACATGACTTGACATTCTTAGTAATGAACTTATGGATATCTATAAAGTATCCAATAATGATCTAGAGGATTAGAACTAGGCATTGCATTTGTGCTTTCATTGAAATGATAAAATAAATATTAAGGATATTGTTTCAGCATCATTACTTGATTTTTCAGAAGAGGGGGGAAAATGAACTCTTCAATTGTGGCAAAGAAAAACCATAGGATTTAGAGCAGGAAAACATACATTCAAAATGATCTAGTCCAAACCCATAATTTTATAAATGAGTATACTGAGGCTCAGGGATTTTGTCAATTTTCCAAGGTCAAATAGGCAGGAAGCAGCAGAGTCAGAGTTCTGGTCTCTCATCTCCTCTGAACTGTATTGCCTCTGAACTTTTCTTATTTTCAAGGATTATATATAATCAACAGACTATCACCATAAAAATGTTTGATAATGTTGAACTTATAAAATATCTTATAAAATTGACATGGTAAAATCTATTATTTTCCATATAAATTTGATGGCACCAAAATCACCAGATTTTTCATAGAATGACTGTAAGATCACAAAGGGGAGGCATAGAAATGATAGTCATATAATCACCACAAAATAACCAAGAACCAAGAATGAAGCATAATATACTCTGAAAACCTTCACTCCAAGAGTCACGTCAAGTAACATTCAGTTCTTAACTAAATTTCTCCTGATCATATTGACCCCATCATTTCCCCTCCTGAGTAAATACAAACTTCCAGTGAAATGCTCAATTTCTTCATCAGAGGTGTGACCTTTGATTCTATAATCAACTGTTATCTTGCCAGATATCAATATGTGCTCAGTGAAATGATGGGGATAACTAAGGCTTACAGGTAGCATAATAGGGGGAGGGTACATTATAGAATCATAGTAAGAAAGAATCTAAGATGAAATCTAGTCCAAACTTCTCAGTTTCCTGATGAGGAAACTGAGGCCCTGCAAAATTGTGACTGGTCCAAGTTCACTAAAATAGTAAGAATCAGGGGCAACATTTGGTCCTGAGTCATAGGATTATAAAGTCATAGATCATGGAACTTGAGGGTTCCATAAAAACAATCTAGATCAACCACCTCATTTAACAGCTGAGGAAATAGATTTAGAAAAGTTAAGAAATTTGCTTAGGATAACATAGATAATAAGTGAGAAGTAGGTTTTGAACCCAGGGCCTCTGCCTGACATTTCATGGCAATACTATGTTCAAAGAAGCAAAGTTTGTCAAATGGCCATAAAACCCATCTGTGACTCAACTACACTGAGACATGTCCATACCAGGAGTGGGGAACCTGCATCCTCAAGGCCACATGTGGCCCTCTAGGTCCTCAAGTGTGGCCTTTTGACTGAATTTATGACTTGAAGAATCATATAGTTCCTTCAGCTAAGAAATAATGTCAGCTGCCCAGTTTTAACAGTAGGCTGAGGCAGCCTGACAATTGTCAGAACCAGCTGTCCAGGGCCAGAGGGCTCCCATATGTGGGAAATGTCCTCCTCTGCCAGTGATACCAAGCATGCTAGAGCCAAAGTTTGGCCCTGCAGCCATCATGGCATAGTGCCTCAGTACTGGACTGACAGCTGTAGCTGAAAAAAATAATAGTCTACCTTCTCACTCTGATAAAAAAAAAAAAAGTGTTTTCTTCTTCTTAATGACACCAGATGGTACAACCTACCAAGGGATACTCAGGAGGTTGGGAATGCATTCATGATGACCTTTTAAGAAAAGGGGAACAAAGGAGAGAACTGTGAATCTTTGGGGGTCTCAGAATGGGGGTCCATGCTGAAACAAGGATATCTAGATTCACATGCCTTGGGAGTAGAAGAGTTTTCAAAAGCTATAAAGGGGGATCATGGTACAGTTCAACAGTTTGGTATGTAACATGAATGTGCAGTTAATGGTGGAGGATGAATCAACTGATTGCCAGCATATTAATTATCATATGAATAAGACAATTGGGAAAATGAGTGTTTCAGAATGCTTTGTGATAGCCTCTTCTAGGCAATGCAAACTGAGCACAACATATGCAAACAGAAATCCGAACCAAATACTAGATGGTTTTCTGAATGGTTCATTTGTTTATTAATGCAAACTTATGAGCAATTAAATGTGTGTTCATGTCTAAATGAATACATTATTAATTCAAAGGGAATAGAACAACAAGTATATATCATGATTGTACATATGTACTTTTAAGTAAGATCAGAAATCTCTTTAGGTGATCATTCTGAAGTTTTGAAAAGGGAAAGGGAAGTATCTTAAAACAAAAGCATCTCAGGGAATGATATGTGAGTTGCATGTGAGATAGAACACGAGACTTTTTTCTCTTCACCTTATCTCCCTCATTCATCCCCATATCACCTGATGTGGGGTAGCAGTGTGTTTTTGGAAAGAGCACTGCATTGAGAGTCAAAGACCTGGACTGTATTACTGGCTGGCTCCACCACTTACTAGCTGTTTGATAATTAGACAAGCCATTTAACTTCTCAGGCTTAATCTCCTCATCCATAAAATGGGGCACCTGCACAATTTGGACTAAGCAGTCAACTTTTCATTCTGTCTACCGCTACTTGGATTGCCTGTTGCCATGGAGAACAGCAAGGGTGGTGGGGTGGCTGTAAGGAGTTTGCAGTTGAAGAGATTGCAGGGGAAGGTGGAGAGCAGAAACCACAAATGGCAAGCCACAGAAACAAACATGTCCACATAAAAACTGAATGAACTGAACTAAATTATTTTAAGCTTCAAACATATTTGCTTTCTTCAATGTCAAATACCCACAACTTACTCTAGGAATAACCACTCACTTAGGAATAACTAAGGCTCATGAGCTCAGTTTCAGAATCTCTGTCTTGACCTGACTGACTCCAGATGCTACATCCTCTGTTCTGGCCTTTCCATTCATAGTTTCTCTTTAGGAGTTGTTAGCAAATAAAAGTTCTCTGGAGGATGTTCACAGCTATGAACCTCCCATTTTCCCCCAAAGTAAAAGCCATCAGTCATTGTTACAGAACCCACTCAGTCATTGCTCCTGACTGAACCTTTCTTAGAGATAGTGACAGAGCAGAGAGGGAGAAGAAGTTTGTAATTACATACATTTACACCCTATCAATTCCCAGAATAATGGAATTGATAAAAAATGTAACATATAAAGTACTTTATAGCTCAAAGATACTCTGTGAATATTAGGTCACAGTATTATATCATCTTAACAGTGAAAAGAATGCTGGAGTTGGAGTCCCTAAGATCTGGGTTCAGAACTTGCCTCAAACACTTACTAGCTGTGCAACCTTCAGAAAGACACTCAAAATGTCTTAATATTTATTTCCTTAGCTGTAAAATAGGGATAATAATAGCAGATAATTCACAAGAAAGTTGCAAGGTTTAAATGAGATAACATATGTAAAGTGCTTTTTTAAAACACAGTTATATAAATGCTAGCTATTATTAGTACTAATTGTTATATGAAACATTTTGTCACCATTATATACACTACAAATGAGGTCTGTTTTCATTATTGATAATAATAAGCACTCTTACAAAAAGAAAAAAATAATAAACACTTTTCAAGCAGTTAAAACTCTTCACGATGGTGATGACAATAATAGTAACATTATTTCTAGGGTACCTTATGGTGGCAGAGGACTTTATATTATTACCAATAATAATAACTATAGCTACAAGAAAGTTTGCTGTCTGTATTATTAAGACATAGGTTTTAATTGCCATTAAAATGTTCCTTACTAAGAGTTAATTTATATTTCTACAGGAGGTCTTTCTTAATCCTTCCCTTGAACTTCTTCCTAAGAGATCAGAAAAGACTGAAAGGACTATATACATGGCAATTGCTTGCAAAGGCTGATTCAGAGGTCAAACTTTCTCCCGAAACAATGCCAAACCACCAGCAGAACCAGTAACTAATAGTTTTGATCCTAACTTAACCCTCAAGGCAGACTTCTGTAGGCTTTTATTTCAATTTTCCCTTTTATTTCCCTTTTATTTTCACTTTTCACATATTAAGCACTATTTGTTTCATTCAAAGTCCTAGCTAGATGTATCAGGAGTGCCAGTTTCAAAATCTTTCTTATTCAGAAACTTTCAGAAAAGCCAGCTTTTTCCTGCATAGTGCCACCCACATATTGGCTGCTTAATCTAAAGTATTTGAGGTTGGGAGGATGAACAGAGGCTTTGTCCATTAGCTTTTTCTTCTGATGCCTCATGGAAATAAATTTGTGTCCTTCAAGTTACGTCAAAGGAATGTAATTTATGGCAGGTGTTATGAAGAAGAGCATGTTTCAAATGAAAGTTCAGTTAAGGTCTCTATTTTGGTGTTGCAAGGATTGGTTTAGCTAAATGAGAAGAGAATCATTACCAGAAGATTGGGTAAAACATATTGCATTTTTCAATCACAGCAAGTCACAAACACTGTATGCAAAGGTGAAAAGTGGTGTCAGTATGTTTGGTAGTGGAAGTGAGTACCGATATTAAAAAAAATCTCAGGTTTTTTCATTTTGAAATTGTACTCCTTGCCTCAAAATCACATTTGTAGAAACAAGAAAACATAGATGAGGTAAGGAAATAAATATTTGCTAAGAACTTGTACTGAATACTGGGGGGGAGAGGGAGAGAGAGAGAGAGAGAGAGAGAGAGAGAGAGAGAGAGAGAGAGAGAGAGAACTTGACTTGTCCTCAAGGAACTTACATTTTAATAAAGGAAGACAACACAGATTTGAGCAGAAGGAAGAGAAGAAATTGGAACCTGGGTACTGACCAAGTGTGGAAGCCAGGAAGAGTTAGAATTAGAATCAGGAGCAATGGGTTCCTTCTTAAGATGGGAAAGCCTTCATATACAACAACCTCATTTTAGAGATGATGAAACTGAGCCCCAGAAAGTCTTCTAGGGTAGTAAGGTAGCAAGTAAAGTACCAAGATAGTAAATCCTCTGGGGAAAAATTTGGACAGCATGTCTTCAGACTCCAGAACCTATACTGCTTATACTATCTGCCTTCTCTATCCATGTTTCCTTCCTTTACTATATTTTATTTTTCTTTAAATAAAACTTCAAAAGATAATGAACAAAGGAAGCATTATATCAGCAATAGGAAAAATCTGAACATAGTGTATCAATGAATGGAGTTAGACGCTTTTTAAACTTCTTACTCTTCTCTTTGGTCCAGCTCTAATTTTAAATATTGTGGGGGAGAGAAGGGGGAGAAGCCACACTTTAAGAAGCAACATTGAGAGATAATCTTTACTTAGAATGTAATCTTCTGTCATAATATGTTATGAAAGCACATGCATGGATGGTTTCATAATTATAGCATTCATAGCAGTAAATGCTAGACTGAAGATGGCAAATCTACCCTCATTATAACCACTTGTTTTCAGTCATTGATAACATTTGAAAAATTGTCCTCTGGGCTGAAATTTCCAGTCTAACAAAGAAAGGAAGCGGCAACAAATCTGAATATGAGCCTAGGAAAGGGGAAATTTTGAGAAAGAGGTGACAATAGGGTACTAATATGACTTTTATTTTTTTTAATCACTTGTTCATTCAGTGTCCTCCATAAAATCTACTATAAAACCTTATACTCAGGGACTGTCCATACAGTATATTTATGACAAGTCACTTATCTGAATTATTAATGCCTTCAGTTTTACTATTAAGGGTGGGGAGAGACGATAGTGGTATTTCCCTTTGTATAAGTCAAGTTAATTGTTGTTTACTCATTCCAGATTCATCAGTTCTTCAGTTCTCTGCACTGCTTCCCTTAAGATACCCTCAAGTTAACTCTTTATTAATTTCTATACCAACACCACGTTTACTGAGTAGCTTTGCTGTGATTTCTGAGAATAACAGAATGAAGAATTTCACAGTCACTTAAACCTACAGTCCAATGTGTCATTAGCTATGAATAAATATATTTAGTAATATAAATTCAATAAAATTTTAATATGCAATTCTACTAGTTAAAACTTGGAGCCTAAAGAACAGAAAATAAATAACTACACCCCTTCCCCCATTTCCCCATAATATATTGACTTTTTTGGATACTTCATTGGATCTGTGACTCACAGTGTGTGAGTAGTACTTCCACCAGGTTAAAGCCCATCCCATCCACGTCTGCCCACCTTGTGAGATTCTTGTTCATGTTGTCACCTAAATCCTGCATAGAGGATCTAATTATTTCAATGTAGTTAATTCTAAATTTTTGGGTTTTGTTTTTTTTTTTTGGAGAGGGGAAAGCAGGGCAGTTGGGGTTAAGTAACTTGCCCAAGGTCAAACAGCTAATAAATGTTAAGTATCTGAGGCTGGATTTGAACTCAGGTCCTCCTGACTCCAGGGTCAGTGCTCTATTCACTGCACACCTAGCCTCCCCTTTAGTGTTTCAGAGATGCAAGTTTAATTTTAGGACTGCCCATCCATTATTCTTCCATTTGTTTCCTATTTCCTTTCTTTGTCATATAGGTTCTTCTAGTCATATATGTTCTTGGTTATGACATTTACACTACTTATTTTATATAGGTTAGTGCTCATATTATGCTATTGTACAATTGTAGTCCCTACATGTACTTCCATTGATTGTTGTATCACAGATGTAATCTATGATGTTCAATAAATATTTGACATCTGGTTGAGTGATTTACATTTCATTCAACTTCTGAAAACATGATGTTCCATAGTTTACAAACATAAAGTTAGTGGTAGAGTAATATGATGACAAATTCTCAAGGTAAAGTATGATAACTCTTAGATTAAAAGTAATATACAAATATAGCTATGTATGTGTATTTATGCATACATATGTACATATACATGCATACATATATATGATATTTGAAAATGGATAAATTTTAGAGAAAAATAAAACATGGACTCATCATTATCACTCTGATAATGAGGGTGAAGGGAAAAATGTGTTATAATTTAACTCAGACCCAACATTGAGTGGACACTATGGCTCCTTACAGGCCATCCAAAGGTGAATGCAAGCATTCCTATATTCTACAATCACATTTATGCTACCAAGATCCCACAGAACAATTTTTTTGCTTGTTTGTTTTTTGGAAGGGGAAGGGCAGGGCAATTGGGGTTAAGTGACTTGCCAAAGGTCACATGACTAGTAAGTGTTGTTTCTGAGGCTATAATGGCATGCACAGAAATTTTCAAGAGGGCTACTGTGAACTACTTTGAACAGCTTTTAAGGTTCTGATTACACAGTATAATGAACACTCTATATATTCCATAACAAATTAAAGCAAAACTTTCACAGAAAATCAAGGTACAGCATTCACAATATTACAACTTATATTCACAAAAGCTTATCATTAAAATGGCCACATAGTTTTCACCAAAGTGGTCACAATATTTAGAATAAAGAACAAACATTTCAAAGTACAATAGTCAAAGTCTTCCACTCATGGGGCAAAGTCTTCCACTCATAGGGCACTCATAAGTTAACTCAATCAGTCACTTATTCATCAGTCAATTACTAGGTATCATACACAAAACCCTCCACCCCTAGGTCACTAGTAAACTACAATTTCATCATTACTCAGTACACAGGGAGACGTCTTTTCATCTTAACTTGGGCCTGGTTCTCAAATTCCCTGTATCCCCTTCCATGGTCCCAGATTCTACATGAATTCACCAGACTGTCCCCTGGGTTCAATTGCAGACAACTCCCAGTTCTTTGTCCAGCTCTGTGGGTAAGTTCTGCACCACACTGAAGTTCACAAGGTCTGGTCCATGTCAAATCCTTCACAATTTCTGCTCTAAGGAATTCAAGGCTCAACCAAGCCACAAAAAAAGTCTCAGCCTCCAAGTCATGCTTCCTCAATAACCTGGGCCCCTGGCTCCTGGCTCCTGCCTCCTGGCTCCTAGCTCCTGGCTCCAGGCTCTGGGCTCCTGTTGAGAACAAGCTCCACCATGACAAGTTCTCAGGAAATTCTGTCTCAGTTCTCCATTCTCTCTTCTGTAGCTGCTCTGCCACCAGATGCTGGTCTCAAGAAATTCTGACTGTGCCTCTCTGGAGCTTCTCTTATATACACAGCATTAGCTACTTCTTGTTTCAGCCAACCCCTTCCTGTTACAGCAGCAACAGGAGATAATAGTTCATGCCTTCTGTTTCCTAAACAGAGGCTGGATCAATTACTAAGTGCTAAGTACCTGCTACCTTTGCCAACACAAAGGAATCTTCAAATTCAAATTATATTACCATTACAGAGGCCATATTTGAACTCAGGTCCTCATGACTCCAGTACCAGTCCTGTATTCCCTGCACCACCTAGCTGGCCCATCTGCCCCCACAGAATAATTTTGAAAAGCAACTCACAGAAGTGATATAAAAGAGATTGCCTGTATGTCATGATACAACTCAGTACCCCACAATAAATCCCTATTGTGAATTCATTAAAAATATAGAGTAGAATGAACATTATGTTTCTAAAACTGCTGCTAGATTACTTGATTCATAAAAGAGGGTGATGGTGCTAATAGAACATGAGAAATTGGTTACTTCAACCTTCTCGTTTTATGGATAAGAAGAATGAATACCAGAGAGGTGCTGAGAATTCCATATGATCACAGAGCTAGTAAGCTTCAAATATTTTGAATTGATCTGGATTAGTGAATACATTTATGAACAAAGTTTAGCAATAACTTTCTGGAAGACTTTTTGATCTTTCTAGGGAATAGCCTTACCCTTTATCTACTTTTTAGCTTTCATATTTGCATAGTTTTTTTAATTAAAAACTGAAGAGATTTACAAAAATAACATCTTAATTGGTAAACACTGAAGAAAATATGTTTGACTTTCATTAGTCTACAATGATTATGTTATTAGTATGCATTAAATATGAATATATTTGAAATTAAGACTTGCATGCTTCTGATTTGTTTATTTTTTTTTAAACATTAATGGATTTCAATTGGATCATTCACCTGGAGGGAAATCATTAGAAAGGTGACTTATAGGCAGAAATGTTCAGGAAAAAGGCCCAGTGGATTTGGGAAATTAAGTAAAATGTATTTCTGACTTTACCAATGCAAAAGATTTATAATGGCTTATTTCTTTATACCTCACCACCACGAGGACAAGTCCTCTGTGCCTGGAGTAAGGAAGATGCATCTTCATAGTTCAAATTTGGCCTCAGATACTAGCTGTGTGACCCTAGGCAAGTCATTTAACCTTGTTTGTTTCAGTTTCCTCCTCTGTAAAAATGAGCTGGAGAAGAAAATGACAAACCACTTCAGCATCATTGCCAATTAAATGCCAAAATGGGGTCACAGAGAGTTGAGCACAACTAAAACTACTGAAAAAAAGGATGAAAAACATTATACTCTCTATTACCCAGTAAAAATTCTACTGCCAATTTTAATGCTTGAACTTTTGGACATGTAAACAGACAGCTATAGAAATGTGGTACCATTCACATGGAGAGTAAGTGTATACACAAATCATATGTTGTGGCATATGGTATAGTGAACGGAGAGTGGGACCTGAAGTCTATAATCTCTAGGTTTATATTCTATATCTAATATTTGCAAGCTGTATGAAATTGAGTGAGTCACTCTCAGAGTCTCAGTTTCTTCATCTGTAAAATTAAAATAGCTTATAGTAGATGTGAGTAACTACCTTACAGGATTCTGGTGAGGCTTAAATTGGAGGAAACACATAAAGTATGAAGCTTTGGAAACTTTAAAGTTTTATCTAAAACCCGTTATTAGCAAATACAACAATAACAAAAAACCTCAGGAAATACAGTGTTGTTGTTGTTGTTTACTAGTTTATTTTCCCCCTAGCTAGAAGAAAAGATTGAGGGATTTGGGGAATCAAAAAGCATGTCTAATGGACAAAGTCAGGGAACTTTTGATGCATCTTAGGAAGAGGAAAAACTCAAGGGGTTTTGATGTGCTAGCACTAGCAGAAAAGGTGTGCTAGTAAAGTTTTAAAAATCTTCTCTGGGGAAAAAATTTATGCATATGACTCATTTTCAAGTTTGTTCCATGTTATTCAAACTTTATAAATCTAGAAAAACAAGAAAACTACAAAATAGACGCTAATTTGTTGTCTTTTATCAATTTTTGATGTGTAAATGCATTTAACATTTAACAACCAGGTCTCTTGCTGACTGGGGCTGGTTGCAACACACACCTCACTGGCAATTTTAAATGAAAGGTATTGTTAAACTAAAATTAATATAATCATGAGTAGTTGAAACTTTGTCTGCCTCGCTAGTATATTTATCAGAGAGAGTTTGGCAGTTTCATTAACTATCCATGCTACTATGGCATAGTGAATTTTTCCTTTCTTCACCTCTTACCTGTCCCTTGCATCACCTTTACTTGGCAAATGGTATTGCATACTCCTGTGAAATTCCTGCTCTCCACAAAAATAATTTTATTTATGGCATGTCATTTCATAGTGAATTTTGTCTCCAGAAAATGATACACTTATTTTCATTTAATTCTGGACCCATTTTTGCTAAATGGGATTTGATTCATGAAGTGAGAAATGATGAGAGCTTTAGACCAATAGCCATAGATTTTTAAATTAATTTATTAGTTTAGTTTCAGTTAACAAGATTCAATTCCATAGTTCCTTGATTTTCAAATTTCCTTTATATTGTACTAGGTGGGATGAAAGATGGTAAAGAAGAAATAAAACCAAACAATGAAAAGAAAAAGATCATTTAGTTTGCTTCTGTCAGGATTCAGGCTCAGTTCTTTCCAGTTATATCTCTGGATAGTGCATTTCTCTCTTACTTGAGTCTTTAGGGATTGACTTATATCACTGCATTGCTGAAAGGAGTCCAGTCTGTCATGGTTGGTCATCACAGATATGGTATGTCTGTGATTGTATACAAATTTCTTCTGATTCTACTTTTCTTGCTCAGCATCAGTTTGTATAAGTCTCTCCAAGTAATTATGAAATCCGTCACCTCCTCATTCCTTATAGCACAAGAATATTCCATTACATTCATATACCACAACTTGTTTAGCCATTCCCCAATAAATGGGCACCCCTTTAGTTTCCAATTCTTTGCAACCACAAGAAGGGCTGATATAAATATTTTTGTACATATGGGTCTTCCTCCCACTTATATGATCTCTTTGGGATATAACCCTAGAAGTGGTATTGTTGGGTCAAAGGGTATGAAATTATTTATAATCCATTGGACATAATTCCAGATTGCTCTCCAGAATGGTTGGATAGGTTCACAACTGCACCAGCAATGTATTAGTGTTCCAATTTGTACACATCCTCTCCAGCATTTGTCACTTCCTTGTTTTGTCATCTTAGCCAATCTGACTGGAAATATATGGTATCTCAGAGTTGTTTTGATTTGCCTTTCTCTAATCAATAGTGATTTAGAGCATTTCTTCATATGTTTATGGATATCTTTAATTTCTTTCTCTGAAAACTGCCTGTTCATATCCTTTGACCATTTCTCAATTGGGGAATGACTTGTATTCATATAGATTTGGCTCAATTTCCTATAAATTTTAGAAATGAATCCTTTAACAGAGACACAAGTTGTAAAAATTCTTTCCCAATTTTCCACCTCCCTCTTGATCTTGGTTACATTGGCTTTGTTTGTACAGAAGCTTTCCAATTTAATGCAATCAAAATTATCCATTTTGCATTTTATAATGTTCTCTAATTCTTATTTTGTCCTAAAGTCTTCCCCTCTCCACAAATCTGTCAGGTAACCTATTCCTTGTTTTCCCAAATTGCATACAGTATCATCCTTTACACCTAGATCATGCACCTATTTAAACTTGATTTTTGTATATGGTATTAGATAGTGGTCTATGCCCAGTTTCTGCCATCCTGTATTCCAGTTTTCCCAGCAGGTTTTGTCAAATAGTGCATTCTTTTTTTTTTTTTTAAAGCAATTGGGGTTAAGTAACTTGCTCAAGGTTACACGGCTAGTCATTATTTATACGTGGGTGCTCATTTTCTGAGGCCGGATCTGATCTCGGGTCATCCAAACTCCAAGGCCGGCGCTCTTACTCACTGTGCCACCTAGCCGCCCCTTTAGGGCAATTGGGGTTAAGTAACTTGCCCAAGGTTACACGGCTAGGTTTCAAATAGTGCATTCTTATCCCAAAAACTGGGGTCTTTGAGTTTATCAAACAATAGATTACTATATTCATTAACTGCTGGGTCTCCTGTGCCTAATCTATTCCATTGATCCACTACTCTTCACCTCTGCCAGTAGCAAGCAGTTTTTTTTTTTTTGCTTTTTTGGAGGGCAATTGTGGTTAAGTAACTTGTCCCAGGTCACAGGGCTAGGTTTTTGTTTGTGTCTGCGTTAAGCATCTGAGGCCGGATCCGAACTCATGTCCTTTTTACTCCAGGGCTGACACTCTACTCACTGTGCCACCTAGCCGCCCTGGTACTAAGCAGTTTTGATGACTGCTGCTGTATAATACAGATTAAGTTCTGGCATAGCTAGTCCACCTTCCCTAGCATTTCTTTTCATTAATTCCCTTGATATTATAGACCATTTGTTTTTCCAAATAAATTTTGTTATTATTTTGTCTAACTCTAAAAAGTAGTTTTTTTGGTATGTTGATTTATATGGCACTAAATATATAGTTTAGTTTGGGTAAAATTGTCATTTTTATTATATTAGCTCGACCCAGCCACGAGCAATTGACATTTTTCCAACTATTTAGATCTGATTTTATTTGTGTGAGTAGTGTTTTGTAGTTGTGATCATATAGATTCTGGGTTTGTTTTGGCAAGTAGATGATCTTCAGTTAGTTTTTCAAGTTCCTTTTTTAGGGAGGTATTTTATTTTTCCAAGTTGGTCACTGCCTCCCTGATTTGGTCTTTAAATTTTTTCTTAAGCTCCTCCAGGAATGCTATTTGGGCTTGTGACCAGATCATGTTTCCTTCTGTGGTCTCAGGTGTGGGTAGAGAGTCTATATTGTCCTGTGTATTTAGTTGTTCTTGCCCTGCATAGTAGGCTTGAATAGATTTTCTTGCCTTCCCTTTCTCCTTCTCAGCTTCCTTCCTTCCCATTGTGACTTCCTGTTTCTTAGTTTCTCAGGCTATGAGTTTAGGGCCTGATCATTGACTTTGAATACCTCTGGGTGGCTAGTTTATGGCTAAGTCAGGGAAGTCAGTGAGGAATGTAGATGCAGGTGGGGGTGAGTCTGACCACTTCAGATTTCTTCCTCTATACCCCGGGCTATAAGTAGGCTTTTGTTGGTGAGGTGAGGTGGGGCTTGTTGGGACCCCTCCCTCTCTTCTCTTCAGACTCCTGGCTGTCTCAGTTACACCCCTTCTTGGAGACTCTCAAGCCTGGGACTATTTTCATTAACTTGGGATTTCAGTCTGGGTGGGAGACTTATCTTTGGGTTTTCTGCTTCATGAAGGAGGGATGGGAGGATCAGAGCAGCCAGAATTTACTTTGCAATTGCAGCCCTTGTATTATACAGGCAGGCAGTTTCTAACCTTCTAGGCTGGGGGCCGAATGAAGCTGGAGAAGTTGCTCTCTCCCCTGGGGGCCCAACTCTCCTACCTGGCTCCAGTGACCCTTCCTGTCCCTTCATTAGATGAATGCAAAATGACTATGATTCGTCCTTGGTAAGTCTTCAGGCTGGGGTTTTTTCTCTCTGGTGTAGTCTGCTTGTCTGCTCTTAGGTCTGCGCTGTGCAGACCCCAGGTGCTCTTCGCTTGTCCTGTCTGACACACTGGGCAAGCTCCTTGGCTGGACTCTGCCAGGCTCCGTCTTCCAGTGGGCTCCATCTTTCAGTGGGATCTGTCACTCCGGAATCCACTCAGATTCACCCTTTGAGACTTAGTGACCGAGGAGATCAGTGAGGTTACTGCTTCCTTTCCCCAATCTTGGCTCTGCCCCCCAATAGCCATAGATTTAATTCATTATAATACAGTTTCTCTGGATATACTATAGGGGCTTCATATACAAATGTCAATTTTTCTTGTTATACTGTATTATATCTGGATTAGATGGTTAGATATAAGAATGAAGAAAAATCTTTCATTGATTAGATGGAATTTATGAAACCCACTTTAAAGTAGGCACAGATTTTGTTATTATAAGATTATGGTTAGCAAAGAAAAGGCACATAGATTGTTAGATCAGTAAAGGATCTTAGATGTCATCTAATCTAATTCTTTCATTGTAACAGAAGGTGAACGACTCAAAGTAGGGGAAAAAATTGCACAAGGCAACATGGAGTTGGAGAATTGTGTAATAGAGGACCTGGAAGCAAGGAAACATGGAGTCTAACCATATATTTGATACATTTTGACTATTAGTAAAAAATCTATAGATTACTGATGAGTTCCTGATTTATATTAGCAGAGAAAGTTATCATGACAGGAGTTCCCCTCACTAATAATTTCTCAGATCCAAAAAAAGCTTTTTAAAAGTAGAATAGAGGGGCGGCTAGGTGGCGCAGTGAATAGAGCGCCAGCCCTGGAATCAGAAGGACCTGAGTTTGGAGCCGGCCTCCGACACCTAATCCGCACAAACAAAATCCTAGCCGTGTAACCTTGGGCAAGTTACTTAACCCCAATTGCCCTAAAGGGGCGGCTAGGTGGCGCAGTGAGTAAGAGTGCCGGCCTCGGAGTTTGGATGACCCGAGATCAGATCCGGCCTCAGAAAATGAGCACCCACGCATAAATCAAATGACTAGCCGTGTAACCTTGAGCAAGTTACTTAGCCCCAATTGCTTTAAAAAAAAAAAAAAGTAGAATAGAACAGAATTAAATAAACACTTCAAATTAGAGGCAGAGTTGATTTTAAATGCTATTTTCTGGAACAGTGTGTGTGTGTGTGTGTGTGTGTGTGTGTGTGTGTGTGTGTGTTTGAGAAGTAAAAATCCCAAATATCAAAAGTTTCAAAATATTTTCAAAATCCAAAGAACTAAAGTAAGTCAAGAATTTTCTTTTATAACATATCTAAATGTGTGCATGAAGGACAAATTACATTATCAGCCTGGGAATTCTATATATGTTCCACTCAAAGGTCAGCTCAAGCTCTAAGTCCTTCAAATAACTTTTCTTAATGTCTACATTTATTAGTATCCACCTTCAATCACTAGTTATTTGTTCTTTATATACTCAGTATTTGTGAGGAACCAGTATCACTCCAGTAGATTGCAAGCCCCTAGAGAACTGGGATGGTCTTGCTTTTGTCTTTGTGTAGCAAGTACACAGGATATAGGGCAGTAAAGACTTAATAAATGTTTATCCATTGATTTATTGGTGCATATGGTGACTCATCTGTAACATTTTTAAAGAATTATCTGACATTCAGAACTGTTATGTGACTTTACCAGGGTAACATCGCCAGTTGATGGCAGAGTTGGGATTTGACTAAATCTCTCATGCAGTGGTGTAGCAGCAAGCACTCCAACATCCCCAGGGTGGCTGCCAACACAGGTACTGATTTTCAAAAGGAAAGCAACTTAAAATCGGTTAACAAGCTTACTTTAATCAAACAAGCATATATCATTTACCTAGTTCAGGGGAAAAATGTCAGCATCCCGGACTTCAGAGTATATAGACAGTAGTTTCAAAACAGAGAAACAGACACATCAAGCAGACAGGTTTCCAAACTGCCCAACCATTACGTACATCAGTACCAAATCACAGTCACCAGAGAGGGAAGCATCAATATCTGGGTTTTCAAAGCCAGAGGTCTCTCAAGGGCTGCCCAGAGTCTCACCTGGTGAAATCACACAACACTTGTCAAAGTGAGTCCCAAAGCAAAGCCTCCCATCAGGGTTTATATAGCCTTCTCCTGGCTCAGAGAATGTAACAACCTTCTTGACCCAATCACAAAGTATCAAGGTGTGGGCTTTCCTGAAAAACCAGCCTTCCACCACAGGCTACAGGTACACTTAACCTAGGGGCAGGGAAGATCTTTAAATTTGCATTTCCAGTACAAGTGGACAGAGCTCCAAGTCTGGAGTCACGGAGACTCATCTTCATGAGTTCAAAGATCAACTCAGGCACTTACTAGTTGGTGACCCTGGGTAAATCCCCTAATCCAATTTGCCTCAATTCTCTCATCTGTAAAATGAGTTGAACTAAATGACAAACGATTCTAGCATCTTTGACAAGAAAACCTCAAATTGTGTCACAGAGTCAGATATGACTGAAAGACAAATCCTGACTTCAAGTCCAGCACTTTCTTCAACTTTATTCACACATCCTCTAACATTTCCAATAACTTGTAATTTCCTTCTTCAATTAGTAACCATCATTTATTATCTGGAAAAGAGAAAATCAAAGTCTGATTTTTCCCCCAACTGGGTTCTTCTCTAAGTAATCATCAAACAATGTCTAATTCTGTCATATACCTGTAACTATCCTATGCACTATTCCAAAACACACTCAGCTTAACACTGCTATTTTAAATTCTCTTATCATCAATGCAATTTTTTTGTTCATTTGTGATGTTGAGCTTCCTTTTTGCTATCTTGTTTGAACAGATGTTCTCACTTAAAATCAGTTTAGTTTGTAGATAAACTACTGTTCCAGTGATAGATTTGCATTTCACTTTATTTTTGCCACTTGAGATGTTCTCATATAGATTCCAGAAATTCAGAGAGGATAGAAAAATCTGTTAAGATCTATTTTTGTATCATGTTTCATGCCTCATAAGAATGCTGGAATATTTTTTTTTCATTTTTAGAGAATAAAGCCTACCATCCCTAGCCCATTAACTAGTGAGTTTGAAACATAAACTCAGCATTCATTTTATTGGAACACCAGTTTACCATAGTCTTGCAAAAATTATCTCAGCCGCCAGAGTTCACCACTCATTTGCTATTATTTCAAAATATCTTTTCGTGTCTGTCTGAGCAATGGGGACTAAAGAATTATATAATGTGATAGAATGTGTATGTATATATAACAACAAGAAAGCATAAACACATTTTAAAGTCAGAAAATGGACATACAGTGTACCTAACTGGAACCTGTTTTTTGCTATTTTTCATTATTTTCATGTCATTGATATCAGCCAGCTAACTGCAATTGCAGTTCTATCCTTAATAGATCACAAAGCCTGAAATCATATGCTCTAGTGTGTGTTGTCTAAGACATTCAAGGCAATTTACAGATTCATTTCACTTTAATCCAGTAAATGTCCCCAGAATCTTCATAAGGCATGTGAGAAGGCAGTCTCCATGAAGGAATTCATAACAACTCAAAACAACAAATATGTTATTTTATTGGTCCTATAATTGTCATTCGGTTGTTTTTAGTTGTTCAATATTCTCCATGACCCCATCTGAGATTTTCTGGATGAAGATGTTGGAGTGGTTTGCCATTTGCTTCTCCTGCTCATTTTATAGATGAGAAAATTGAGGAGGGGGGCAGAGCCAAGATGGTGGAGTAGGAACAGTGTGTCCAAGCCACTCTGCCCCCAGATTACCTCCAAACTATGTAAAAGGGGACTCTGAAAAGCTTCTGGAGCCCCAGCACCCACATAATGACACAGAGAAGTTAACCTCCCACTGAGGACAGCCCAGCAGCCCTGCAGGAAGGACCAGGGCATCAGTCTGGGAGCCAGCAGCACAACACGCTGAGTGCAGGGAGCTGAGCAGAAGCACAGCCAAGCTCCTGAGTCGCGGTTTTAGCCCCAGGGCGGCAGGGCCAGCAGCCAGCTGGAGGGACCCCAGAACACCAGCAGCTGTGGTGACTCCAGAATTATCAACATAGACATCCCGAGGACAAAGTGAGAGGTTAGTGCCCTATGGAATTTGGGACCAGTATTTGGGGAATGCGTCAGCTTCCTCCTCTGGGGGCTAGAAGCCACTGAAGAGACATGCCATTTTGTAGTTTTCAGAGGCAGCTCCAGCTCCTGGCCTGCGAACTGTAGGGAGATCCAGCGATCTGTCTTGGGGGCTAATTGCTCTTGCTTTAACCTTCCTGGATCTGGATTGTGATCTGGGGGGGAGGTCGTGGGTGGGTTTCCAGCTTGCCAGAAACAGAAGTTTCCCCCCACACGTTTGGGACAAAAATTCCTCTATCTGGCCTTAAAGCCATACTGTGACAACAAGCCCAAAAGTCAAGTAATTAAATGGCAACATGCCAAGACAAATGAAACAAATTAAACAGAAAAATGCAACCGTAGACTCCTACTCTGGGGGCAAAGACGGTCGAAGCATAGGGGAAGAGGACTGTGAGGTCAGAAGTCCTGCTCCAAAAGCCCCAGGGGAAAACATGAGTGGGTTGCAGGCCATAGAGGACCTTAAGAAGGACTTTAAAAATCAAATAAGAGAAGTGGAGGAAAAATTGGGAAGACAAATGAGAAGGATGCAGGAAAAGTATGAAATAAGGGTCAACAGCCTGACTGAGGAACACAACACCTTAAAAAATAGACTAACTCAAATGGAAAAGGAGGCCCAAAAGGGCAATGAGGAGAATACCTTAAAGAGTCGAATTTGCCAGATGGAAAAAGAATATCAAAAGTTCACTGAGGAGATTCATGCCTTCAGAGTTAGACTGGAGCAAATGGAAGCTAATGACCTCATGAGAAATCAAGATGCTGTTAAGCAGATCCAAACAAATGAAAGATTAGAAGGCAATGTGAAATAGCTCATGGGAAAAACCACTGACCTGTAAAATAGATACAGGAGAGACAATTTAAAAATTATTGGACTACCTGAAAGCCATGATCAAAGAAAGAACCTAGAAATCACCCTTCAAGAAATTCTCAAGGAAAACTGCCCTGATGTTTTAGATCCAGAGGGCAAAATAGAGGTTGAAAGAATCCACCGATCACCTCCTGAAAAAGATCCCCAAAAGAAAACTCCCAGGAATATTATAGCCACATTCCAGAATCCCCAGATCAAGGAGAAAATACTACAAGCAGCCAGGAAGAAACAATTTCAATATTGTGGAAACACAATCAGAATAGCACAGGACTTGGCAGCTTCTACTCTGAGGGATAGAAGGACATGGAATATGATATTCCAGAGGGCAAAAGAACTGGGAATGAACCTAAGGGTCACCTACCCAGCAAAACTGAGTATTTTGTTTCAGGGGAAAATATGGTCATTCAGTGGAATAGAGGACTTTCAAGCATTCTTGAGGAAAAAAACCAGAATTGAATAGAAAATTTGACAAGCAGAGAGAAGAAGCAAGAGATGCCTGAGAAAATAATCAGGGAGAAGAAATCAAAAGGAACTTATCAAAGTTGAACTATTTACATTCCTATATGGAAAAACAATAACTGTGACTGATGAAATCTTTCTCACTATGAAAATAATGGAAGAAGAGTGTATGGTCATATGAATCCATATGTGAATGTGGGAGTATATGGTTACAGTTATATATGGATAGAGGGCATAGGTTGAATTTGTTGGGAACGGAGGATACTCAAGGGGTGAACTTATGAGGTGAGAGAGGAAAGTGGCAAGAGGAGATGGGGAAAGACAGGGTAGGGTAAACTATCTCATGTAGAAGAAGCAAGGGGAAGTGGTTGCAAGGGAGGGGAAGAATAGGAAGGCAAAAAGGCAGAACCACATTCTCATTGAATTTGGTTGAGGGAGAGAATGACAACATACTAAATAGGATATCTCAACCTACAGCAGAATAGGGGCAACGGGGATGAGAGGAGGGATGATTGATGGGAGGGCATCCTTGGGGGTGGGGAATTTGGAAGTACCCATTATAGAAGAGGGACAGGATCAAGTAGGGAATGGACCAGGTGGGGGGTGGGATGAGTGGGAGAGAATTATAAGCAGCCTTGTACAATATATCTACTATGATAATGTTTTACATAGCTAAACATGTACAACATATACTGAATTACTTATCTCCCCAGAGGGAATGTGTGACAAGGGAGGAAGGAAATGGATCTGAAATTCAAGGTCTTAAGATTAAATGTTTTAAATATATATAAATACTATTATTAATACTCTTTTGCTTGTAATTGAGAGATAAGAAGTGCAGGCATTGGGACACAAAGTGTCATCTTCCTCTAATGGAAAAGTCAAAGGGGGTATGGGAGATGGTATGGGAAAGGGCAGATTGGAGGAAGCAATTTCTTGTGGGACTGCTATTCTGGGAGGGTGGTTAGGGGGAAAACAGAGGGGGAAACAATTGTAACTCAAAATCTGGTGGAAATTAATGATGTAAAACAGAAGTTAAAAAAATAAAAATGTTCAGATATTTAAAAAACAGAAGAAGAGTGACAGGGTCAAGTAGGGAATGGACCAGGTCGGGGGTTGGATGAGTGGGAGGAAATCATAAGCAGCCTTGTACAATATATCTATCATGGTAATGTTTTGCATAGCTAGACATGTACAACATATACTGAATTACTTATCTTCCCAAAGGGAATGGGTGACAAGAGAGGAAGGAAATGGATCTGAAATTCGAGGTCTTAAGATTAAATGTTTCAAATATATATAAATACTATTATTAATACTCTTTTGCTTGTAATTGGGAGATAAGATGTGCAGGTATTTGGACACAAAGATTCACCTTCCTCTAATGGAAAAGTCGAAGGGGGTATGGGAGAAGATATGGGAGAGAGCAGATTGGAGGAAGCAATATCTTATGGGACTGCTATTCTGGGAGGGTGGGTAGGGAAAAAACAGGGGGGGGAAATAATTGTAACTCAAAATCTGGTGGAAATGAATGATTTAAAACAGAAGTTAATAAAGCATTTGTTTATAAAAAAAATTGAGGGATAGCTGTCTAAGTGACTTGACCAAGGTTACACAGCTATTAAGTGTCTGAGACCAGATGTGAATTCAGGAAGAGGAGTGTTTTTGACTATAAGTCTGATACTCTATCCATTGTGCCACCAAACTGCCCCTTTTATTGGTTTTGCATACTATAAAAATGTCTTATGTAATATATAGTTACAGACTTTTCAAGCTATCAAGGACCTTAAAATTGTGTAGTCCAGAGTTTTTCACTACAAATATATATGTGTATATATACATGTATATATATATATACACATATATATTTGTGTGTAAGTTCATGTAAGTGTATACATATATACATAAATATAGAAATGCAGACATGCATATATTTAGAGGAGACAAACATACAGAGAGAGATAGAGAAAGGCAGAGGGAGGAGAGAAGAACTGGGATACACATGTTTTTGTCCCTAACTTTGGAATGCAACTCTCCTGACTATATTGGCATAAGCTGGAACTTTTCAAAGGGAGAAAAGGACTCGAAGATTTGCATTAGGAAGTAGGTGGGAAGAGATCTGTCAGCAATGACTTTAAATGTGAAAATAGTCTTCCTAGATACCATGGTGAATACTTCTGTTTTGGGATATTTTTCTGCTTTGCTTTTTATATCTTCTCAATAAACATTCCTTTTTACAACTCGAATTTGTATAAAGTGTTTAAATTATATTAGAGAGATATTACTGGTTATTGTTATGAGGGTAACACAATGGATTAAATTTCCTGAGTTGCAGGACTAGAAAACAATCCCAGTTCCTCAGGGGAAATTCATATATATCTATTGTGACTTGACCTTCCAATCTGACTGTGATTTGGGATAATAACTGCAAAGACTACATGAAACTACAGATCTTCATGAAAAAAAAAATCATAGTTCTTTTTTTTTTTTTTTAAGCAATTGGGGTTAAGTAACTTGCTCAAGGTTACACGGCTAGGTTTTTGTTTGTGTGGATTAAGTGTGAGGCCAGCTCTGAACTCAGGTCCTTCTGACTCCAGGGCCGGCGCTCTATTCACTGCGCCACCTAGCCGCCCCAAAAATCATAGTTCTTAAAATAATATTTATAAATGTTAACTCTAAGGATAAAATATTCCAGTAATGAATAATTTGATCTAATAGGTGCTCATCATAAAAGGAGTTTAAAAGATGGACAGCTAAAAAAGACATCTTTTGTACAAATAAAATGTGAAAAGGAGACTTTGAAGAAAGATTGTAGCACAGAACTATTATAATGCTGACATACCTTCAATTAGTTAGATATTCGTCTGATGATCCCTGTCATGATTTTGAAACATTGAAGACATTTATTTGGTTTATTTTTGCTTTGGTACAGCTACAAAAAGAAAGAGATATAACTTGAATTGCTTTCAATATTTAGTAATTTTGAAAATAACATTTATTTTTGGCTGAATATCCAAGTTATAGAGGAAATACTTTGTGAAGAACCTATGAAGAAATGAACAAGAATCATATAATATAAATATATGTATATGAATTACAATCTGAATTTTAGAGGGTATTCCTACACCAGTGAAATCACAAGTTGATTATCCATCTACATTTACAATGGGCTTTGTGATTATTTGGTGCTTTATCATGTTATTTCATATTATCCTCACAATGATTTTATGAGTAAGGTAGGCCAATCGCTATTATGCCAGTTTTATAGGGATAACTATTCAGAAAAGTCAAGTGGCCTTCCTGAGTCAATGTTTTTCTTTTAGAAGTGACTCAAATTTTGGAAGGAGTAGAAGCCTCCATGTGGAATTTCTTTGTTTTTTTCTGCTTTCCCACTTTGGGGAGTTTAAGGAGTACTTCTGTCAACCTGATTATTTATGAAATGACAATGTGGCAGAGGAAAAACAGCATTGTAGCTGAAGTCAAAAGACATGAGTTTGTAACCCATTTCTAACACTTATTAGCTATGTGACAACAGATAAGATAACCTTTTCTGGGCCTCAGTTTCCTCTTTTGTAAAATGCTAATTAACATATTTCCACTGCTGATCCCATGAGCTTATTATGCATTAAGACATTATGGAACTTTAAATTACCATATAAATATTGGTATTATTATTATTTCACTTATGGTTTGCAGAATGTTAGAACATACATCATGTTGACAGACAGTGTGGTAATTGAGTGGCTGGTCAGAAGGAGATTACAGGGATCTCTTTGCTGGTACTGAAGCAGGATTCTCTTCCTTTACCCTGCTTGGATCTAGGTTTCAATGCTGGGTGGAGGTCCTGGGATGAGAAGGAATGCTCGTGTAGTAGAATTTGTGATGCAGTGGAGAGGGAAAGAGCACTTGTGGTCACTTACCAACCAGAGCACATGCCAGGAAAGGGCAAAAAAAATACCTAGCCTTTCCTCATACCACCTTGGAAGAACTAAAAATTTACAGGGACCAAAAACATCTCTGAAAACAACTACACAAAACCCCTGAAGTTTGGGATAGTACATCTTCCTCAGTAGAAGCAGAGTTCTACTTAACAAAGAGTTAAAAAGTCAACTATTTGCTTGTCAAAAGGAGCAAACAGTGTAAAAAACACAAGCAAACCTCAGACTATAAAATTTTATTTTGGTGACAAAGGAGATAAGCACATACAAGCAGAAGCAGACAACAAAGTCAAAGCTCCTACATCAAAAGCCTCAAAGAAAAATATGAATTGATTATAGGCTACGAAAAGATCAAAAAGGATTTTGAAAATCAATTAAGAAGTAGAGGAAAAAATTGCGAAGAGGAATGAAAGTGATGCAAGAAAATGATGAAAAAATGAGTCAACAACTTGCTAAAGGAGATCCCTAAAATACTGAAGAAAATAACACTGTAAAAATAGACTAACCCAAATGACAAAAGGTTTTCAAAAGGTCAATGAGGAAAAGAATGCCCTAAAAAGCATAATTGGACAAATGGAAAAGAACATATAAAGGCTCACTGAAGAACATGAGTCCTTAAAAATTAGAATGGAACAAATGGAAGCTAACAACTTAGTGAAAAACAAGATATTATAAGGCAGAATCAAAATAATGAAAAAATAGAAGACAACATGTAATATCTAATTGGAAAAACCACTGACATGAAAAATAGATCTAAGAGAGATAATTTTAAAATTATTGGACTACCTGAAAACCATGATAAAAAAAAAAGGAATCTAGACATCATCTTTCGAGAAATTATCGAGGAAAACTGCCCTGATATTCTAGAACCAGAGGGAAAAATAGAAATTGAAAGAACACACTGATCAACTCTTGAAAGAGATCTTAAAAGGAAAATTTCTAGGAATATTATAGCCAAATTCCAGAATGCCATGGTTAAAGAGAAAATATTTCAAGCAGCCAGAATGAAAGAATTTAAGTATTTTGAAACACAATAAGGATAACACAAGATCTAGCAGCTTCTACATTAATGGTTCGAAGTGCTTGGAATATGATATTCTGGAGGTCAAAGGAGCTAGGATTAAAATGACAAATCACCTGTCCAGGAAAAACTGAGTATAATACTTAAGGGGGGGGGGGGATGAAATGGAGGACTTTCAAGTATTCTTGATAAAAAGACCACAGATGAATAGAAAATTTGACTTTTAAATACAAGAATCAAGAGAAGCATGAAAAAGTAAATAGGAAAGAGAAATCATGAAGGGCTTATTAATGTTGAAATATTTATATTCCTATATGGAAAGATGATATTTGTTACTTATTGCACATTTCTCTTTATTAGGATAGTTGGAGGGAATTGGACATACACATGTGTGTATACATATATACACATACATGAATACATACCTTTGTGCATGCATACATATAGGTCCATGCGTGTGTGTAGACATACATATATGCATATACATACATACATATGTATGCATTGTGTATATACTTACAGAGGGCATAGGGTGAGTTGAATATCAAGGAATGCTATATAAAATATAAAATTAAGGGGTGAGAGAGGAATATATTGGGGGAAGGAGAAAGGGAAAGATAGAATGGGTTAAATCATCACACATAAAAGAGGCAAGAAAAAGCTTTTACAACAGAGAGGGAAAAAGGAAAGGGAGAGGGAATGTGTGAAACTTACTCTCATCAAATTTGCCTTAAGGAGGGAATAACATACACACTCATTTGGGTATGTTACACTAGAGGAAAGTATGGGGAAGAGGAAGAGAGGAGGGTAGGATTATAAAAGGGAGGGCAGATTGGGGGAGAGGGTAGGTCGAAGCCACTGCTTTTGAAAAGGTACTGGGTCAAAGGAGAGAATCAAATAAATGGGAGGCAGGATAGGATGGAGGGAGATATAGTTAGTCTTTCACAGCATGACTGTTATAGAAGTGTTTTGTACCATTACACATGTATAAGCTGTATTGAATTGCTTGGCTTCTCAATGAGGGTGGGTGGGGAGGGAAGAACAGGGAGAATTTGGAACTCAAAGTGTTAAAAATAAGGGTTAAAATTTGTTTTTACATGAAAGTGGAAAATAATATATACATACAATGTGGTATAGAAATCTATCTCGCCCTATAAGAAAGTGAGGGGAAGGGGGATAGGAAAGTGTAGTAGGGAATAGAGTGGAGGGCTGACTGGGGGAGGGGGTAATCAGAATGCATGGCATCTTGGGGTGGGGGATAGGGAGAAGATAGTTAGAAAATTTGGAACTGAAAGTGCTGTGGAAATGAATGTTGAAGACTAAAATACATGAATTAATTTTATAAAAGAATATACAATATATCATTGCATAGTGCATAGACACTGTCTCTAAAAAGGACTTATAGTCAAACAAATTAGACATACTTGACAAGTGCTCTGATTCCTCTTTGTATGCCTAAACATAATATGAATATATATATATATACATATATATATATTCTTGGTGCTTGATTCATATATATATACATATATACATATATACTTATATACATACATACATACATACATATATATATATATATGTATATATATATATATATATATATATATATATATATATATGAATCAAGCACCAAGAAGGGCTTTAGGGATGCCATTGTGTTTGGAGGCAAATATGCATACTTGGTTATACAAACATGACAACAGTAATCAGACTATCTTCAGTGTCTAATTGGATTCAACCCAATGATCATACATCCTTAGCAAAGGTCATTTCCACTGGATAATAAGTGTTTTCAGCAACAATCTGTTCATGATAATTTTTCACTTGCCTTCCAGCTGCTTGTGCTGTTCCAACTGCTTATTCCCCCAAAAGGTCCAGAACAATCCAAATGTATAGTACATATCAAGGCTATTTTTGTTTGGATGTTTTTGTTCATAATGCAGTATGATATTACTTATCCAATACTTTTGGAGAATAAGGTGTTCCATACATGGACATTTTCTAGGTAACTGAAGTATAGCTCCAAATTTCATTTAAATATTCATATTTCATTTGTAAATAGTTTTAAATCTTGCTATACACTTCCTCATCTTCTTAAACAGAGCATCATGAACAAAATATAACTGTTTTCTTTCTTCAAAATAAAATATAACAAAACAACAATTTATAATGGAAAGTATTGAATATGAAGTAAGGAAAGATAGGGATTTGATTCCCTTCTTTGATGTAAATCAGCTGTATGACATTACAAAAGGAACAACCTTGCTGAGCCTTATTTTTCCTATCAAAGGAGATTAAAATCTCTGTCATGCCTCTATCTAGGTATTCTTGTGAAGATTAAAGGAAATTTTATTGATATGGGGCTATAAATTATTGTTATATCAATATCATCACTATTATTATTTTGTGATTTGTAGTTATCACTACAGAATTCAAGTATTTGTTCATTGATTTCTCAGGGGCTATTTTGTTTTGCTGAATGGTTTCCTCTGTGCTAACTCAATCCATACTTCTTTCTTGTTTGTATTATTTTTCTCTTTTTCCCATGGTTTTTAACTCCTATATTCCCATGCTTTAAACTCTTTTTTTTAACTTTCATTACTTTATTTTATTTTATTTATTTATTTATTTATTTATTTATTTATTTATTTATTTATTTATTTATTTTGCTTTTTGGAGGGCAATTGGCGTCAAGTAATTTGCCCAAGGTCACAGGGCTAGGTTTTTGTTTGTGTGTGTTAAGTGTCTGAGGCCAGATCCGAACTCAGGTCCTTCTGACTCCAGGGCCAGTGCTCTACTCATTGTGCCACCTAGCCGCCCCCTTAACTTTCCTTATTTTGTTTGTTTCTAACATTACTACTCTGATTGTTTTCCTTTCCTATTCTAATGGACTGCTATAGAGTAGGACACCAGAATATATACGTATTAGAAATTTATATAAGAGTAAATACCCTCTGATGGAAGGCCTAAGGATCTCCCATATTAGTGAAATGCAAAGCCTAAGCCATAACCTTCACAAAATCTCCATTCAGTACCCAGAGTCTTTTTTTTTAATTTATTAGCTTATTTATATCTCCTATTTTTTGTTTGTTTTTGTTTTTGTTTTTGTCTTTGTTAGTGTTTTCTGTCTAGGATAGTGGAGGATGTCAGATAAATAAACTTTGGAAACAAGATGTCTTGTAGTGTTGCTTCCTATGTTTTTTGAAGCTCATTATTTTGGAAATTGATAAATTAACAATCCTTTATAAAAGTACCTCCTAACTGCTAGGCACAGTGGTTTAAAGCAAAAAACAAAACAACAAGAAGTCTCTGTAGTCTGGCTTTGGGTCTTATTATAAAAGTGCAATCACTGAGTTTTAATCTCAGTCCACCCAAGGACACCAAAAACTGTTGTGGTTTCATCTCTACCTATGCCAAAAACTATTGGGGTTTCATGATGTGGTGTTGTGGAACTGCCCCAAAGAATTCAGAGTCAAATCACCTCTAATCCAAGAATAGGCATTTATTGAGATTGATGCATCTCAGGATTCAGGCTAAGTTCCAAGAGGAACCAGCAACTTCAGAGAAAGCAAGATGAATTTTTATAAGGTAAAAATGCTGATTACACAATCAAAATTTACATAGAATATAGGTATATGATAAATATTTAAAAGGTAGGAGGAGTTTGTTGAGGGATTAGGTAAGGAAGGAGGGGTTCCAACCACAGTGGAACTGTGTATGCAATTACCCATAATACATACAGAAGAACCCATTTGGGGGATATATGTAGGAAAATGATTTTATAATAAGCCTTTCTATGTCATAAGTTCATTCTAGATCAGTTCTTTACTATTACTGTGCAAGTGCTCCTCATCCTGCTTGGCATCCTGGTGGTGCTGCTTTCTTATTGACTGAGTATTGTGGTCCTATCTGAGACTAGATGGATGTAGTTGCAGTTGAATACATGGACACACCTGCTGTTTCTGTGAGAAATGTGAGGAATGGGTTTGGGGGCAGTCCCTATGTAGAGGGCTTAGATCCCATCACATATTCTTCCTTTCTCAAATTTCTCCCTACTCCATTCCATCTACTCAGCTGTTAAATTGATCTCTTAAAGTATATTTCTGATAGTGTGCTCTATACCCACAGCTTCACTAAATTCTAGTGTTCCTGATTAGTTCTATGATCAAATAAAAAATACTGTTTTACTTTTATAGCCCTTGATAACATGACACCTTCCTATGTTTCATCTTCTTACACTTTATTTCCTCCCCTCCATATACTTTGTAATCCAATGACACTAACTTCCTTACTGTTCCTCCCATAAAACATTCCTGAATTGTCATAAAACATACTGAATTATCACATTGTACTGGCTATCCCCCATGTCTATAATTTTCTTCTTCCTAATTTCCATCTCCTTGATCCATTTCTGATAAGATATGGGCTCTGGGAGCCCCCTCTAGGCCTCCTTGATTCCTTGAGGTACAGCCTCTGGGAACCCCCCTTGAATGCTGTTTAAATTGTCTCATTTGATGAGGCATTTGCATGACGCAATAAGCCTTACGTTGTAGGCCCCAACCTCTGTTTGGCATTCCTCTGTTATTAGACTTCCCTCTCTGTTACTAGACTTCACACCCTTGACTATATCAAAATATCAATCCACCCTTGAACTGGACTAGCCCACCATTGCCTGTTGTCTCCAGGTAGCCTCCAGAAACTTCCCACCCTTAATCACTCATTCACCTCATTAACACCTCCTGAAGACCTTCCCCAAAATCCTCCTCTAGACCACCCCTAGATTCCTCCCACAGCCTTATGTATATAAGACCTCATCTTGTCTCCATGTTAGTGAGAACGCCATAGAATAGTGAGAGCACATGAGAGCACTGCAGAATGAACTAGAGCAGGCTTTCTCTGTGTCTAATGCAAATGACCTTTTAATAAACTTTACTTTTCTTTGGCTGAGAGAAGACTGGAGTTGAATTCATTTGGCAGGACCCAGAATGTCGGTATTTTGGGGTCTCCAGAGGAACCCTAATACTCTTTATGGGTAACCTCTTCATTTTCATCATCCAGCTTACTTGGCTTCTTTAAAGTTCCATCTAAAATCCTACCTTCTGTAATAAGCCTTTATGAATACCAACTTATAACCAGTGCCTTCCTTCAATAATAATCTCCAATATGTCCTGTACATATCATACATTGCACATAGCTATTTGCATTTTAATGCTCCTATTAGAGAGAGTTACCTGAAAACATAGACCTTTCTGGAGGTTGGGGGCTGTTTTTGTTTTTTTCTTCATATTGCTAGTGCTAAACAGTGCCTAGGATATAAGAGGTGCTTAATAAATGCTAGATCTATTGATGTGATACTTCCCTGGGGAGGAATATAACTGATTAAATTAGAAGGGCTGTTCCTAGGAGAAGGGATTAGACTTTTCTTTTTAGACTATGAAGGCATAAAGAAGCCTGCAAAGTGGAACATGTAATCTTGGCATTTCAGAGGTGGTATGGGAGGGAATGAAGGAGAATAGGAACAAATAATAGTTGTTGTTTTGGGTTTTGTTTTTTAATGGAATAGATTAACCCTGATTGGAAGTTTTCAAATTGAGTCTCAATGCCACACTTTCAGATACAATATAATAGATATTTCTTTCAGTTGTATGTGGAACTGCTTCTATCCCTATCAATCCCCGAATGATGTGATTCTGTGAAAACTCACTGGAGGAACTGTATGGGAAATAGCACTCTGATTCAGCATTAGTGCAGCTGAAGTCCCTTCAAACGTTCAAATACTTTGGTGATATTCTATGAGAAAAGCTGACAAATTCTTGAATAGCCTTATGGATCATTTCCTCTTATGGAAAATGGGTAAAGTGTTGAAGGTACTGTTTTCTGGATCATATTCAGGCCAATGATGAAGATTGACTTTTTAAAGAGAGATAATGGAGTCTTGGAAAGCAGTCATGCTTTATTATTTAGATTGTATGAAACATAAGAATGCGATCACTGCACCTAATATTTAGAATCTAGTACAATGTAATTCAAAGTGTTTAGAAAAATACATAAAGTTATGATCCCATGACCTATTACTCCCAAAGTCAAATTAAGATAATGGGAACCTATATTGGATGAAATTATAGTTATGCTATCACATTTATGCTTGTAAAAAAGAAAGGGGCATAAAATATCTAAAAGAAACCAAAAGGATTTCAAATGGACATCATCAAATAATTCGAATTTTAAAATAATATGTAAAATGTGACTACATATCTATGTATATTTTTTACTGTATGTATAGTACAAATATATGGATGGTCATTTTGGAGAGGAGGTGTTAGTAGCTGGGGAGTATCAGCAAAAGTTTCACACTCAGGCCAAATGTTGAAGGAACCCAGATAATTTAAGTAGTGGAGATGAAGAAGGAATGCATTTCAGGCATAGAGAATAGCCAATCAGGGCAAAGATGCAAAGACAAGATAGCATGACGATTGTTCTTATTTTTCTTAGTTTTAAAGACTTGGAGGAAGCTATTTGTCTTTATAGTTCATTCTCCCACTGAATAGAATTATCTCTTATTTTAAAGATAGCATAATACATCAATTCTAAACTTTGTTATATCAGCAAGGTCATAATGTTACTTGTGGCATTTAGGAATGAAGCATATTCACACAATTTTTCTTAATGTAATGCACTAATTTCTACTCCGTGCCCAACTTGCTCCAGCTGCTGGTTCTAAAATGAATTCATTCTTCCTGACAGTTTAGCTACACAAAATGTCAACCTCTCATCAAGGTTTAAGAGCATATACAAAAAGAAATGACAAAAAAAAAAAGTCAAGAAAGGGAAGTGCTTGGCACACTAGTCATGGCAGTTTGCATCTAGTGGTAGTTGAGAAATCTTTTGTTGCAGCATCTGAGAGCAATGAGAAAATATCCAGGAGGAATTCAGTTTTAACTATGGGATCTCAGGTGAGACCCTTGAGCAAATGGTGACAGCTTATCTCCAGCTGCACAGCCAGCTTTTATGCAAAGTAGCACTCCAGTGAGACTGCCTGGATGAATCTGTCAGGAATTTAGACAACTCTGAAGAGGTTTTATGTGGATATATATCTATGTCATTCCCCATACAAGTTTTTAGTCCAATTGATGAAGGGCATTTAGGCTCATTAGAAGATGATACAAGATGATGCCTGGGGTTATGAGATGGAGGGGAGAAATGCAACAATCTTCAGAATTATGCAACCATGGGTTTTATGTGACCGATATAACTGTTTAGTAGTGACAAAGAAAAGGTATTAGAATGCAATAAAAATTTGCTTCTTTCCATTGGCAGTATCAGAACCTGGACCTAACTAGGCTTCAGCACTGCCAAGAGGCACACAATGAACATTTGTAATGCAAGTGGAAAGCACACTCAGCTTCCCCTGACTGTTCAAGAACTAGGACTAAATATATATTTTTAAAGAGCTCCAAAATTTTTACTCAGATTTTTAGAAGTAAAAGATTAAAAGCATGCCAAAGAGAATAGTTAGATAAATAAAGATATAGATATAGGTACACACATACTCATATACACATGTACATATACATACACACATATGTATATACATGTACACACACACGGATATATGTGTGTATATATGTTTATGTATGGTTATGTATGTATGTATACTACTAGGAATGGTTTAGGGGCTCTCCTTACCTTTAATCATCATCAATGTAAGTTTACAGGGAATATTCTCATTTTTTAAGAGCAGAGATAGGCTTGTGATCTAGAAATATAATTATTCTAGAACTGAGAGCACATACATCAAACAGTATGTCTTTACACATTTATTTTTATTTTGGAACTTGATTGGCTGATTATTTTATTTAATAATCTATTGTGGTTTTTCCAGCCTCCACATTAAATATCCACAGTGACTACACAATAAACTAGTTAATGACTTATCTTATTCCAAATGTATATTTCTTACATGTCCATGAATATAGAGTAAACCACTGGAGGAGTATGCAGAAGCACTATGTCTATTTTGAAAGGGAAAATACCTTCTGTAAAGATGAATTTTTAAAAAATTCTTCAAAAAAACTCTGTCCAAAAGTATAACACTTCCAAATGTTGTTTGCTACAGGTATGGCTGAAATAAAAATGAAAAGCAAAGTGTGGGAAAAACAGGAAACTATCATCCTGTTTACACTCTCTCTCTCTCTCTCTCTCTCTCTCACACACACACACACACACACACACACATACACACACACACAAACACACACATACACACACAAGAAATAAGTGGTTATGGGAAACCCATGTAACAAAACAACCTCCAGTATTTGGCTACCACTGTTTTCCATTCAGGGAAGAAATGAATATAAGAATAAGAATCTATTGTTTCAATAATATTTTATTTCCAAAAACATCTGTCAAATAAAAATTTTAGCATCAATTCTACAAGATTTTCAGTTCCAAATTTTTCTCTCTCCTTCCTTTCCTTCCCTCCCCTCTTCTGAAAAGTGTAGGCCACTTAATATAGCTTACACATGTGCTATCATGTAAAATATATTTCCATATTTCTCATAGTTGTAGATAAAGAAATAGATCAAAAAGGTGAAAAAATTGAGAAAAATAAAGTAAGCAAAAAATGCTTTGATCTGCATTCAGAACCCGTCAGCTATTTGTGTTTTGCTTTGCTTTGTTTTAAATCTGGATATGGATTAACATTTCCTTTGTGAGTCATTTGTATTTGTCTTAGATCATTGTGTTGCTGAGAAAAACTGAGTCATTCATAACTGACCATCATACAATATTAATGATATTGTGTATATTGTTTTTCCTGGGTCTGCTCATTTCACTTTGCATTAGTTTATACAAATCCCTCCAGGTTTTTCTGAAATCTGCCTGTTCATAATTTCTTATTGCACAACAGTGTTCCATTACATTCATATACAACCACTTGAAAAGTCATACTCCAATTGATGGATCTCCACTCCATTTCCATTCTTTTGCTACTACAAAAAAAGGCTGCTATAAATATTTTGTTTCTGTGCATGAAAGTTCTTTTGTCTTTTTAAGATCTCTTTGGCATTCATACCTAGTAGTGGTATTGCGGGATCAAAGGGTATATATAGTTTGGTTGCCCTTTGGCTGTGGTTCCAAATTGTTCTCCAGAATATTTGAATCAGTTCACAACTTTATAAACAATACATTAGTATACCAATTTTCCCACATCTACTCCAGGATTTACAATTTTATTTTTCTGTCATATTAGCCAATTTGATAAGTATGAGGAAATACCTCAGAATTGTTTTAATTTGTATTTCTCTAGTAAATTGGGATTTAGAGCACTTCTTCATATTCCTATAGGTAGCTTTGATTTCTTCAGCTGAAAATTTCCTGTTCATATTGTTTGATCATTTATCAATTGGGAAATGGCTTTTATTCTTGTAAATTTGTCTCAGTTCTCTATATATTTGAGAAATGAGACCTTTATCAGAAATTCTTGAAATGAAAATTATTTCCTATCTTTTTCCTTTTCTTCTAATATTGGTTGCATTGGTTTTGTTTATACAGAAGCTTTTTGATTTAATACAATCAAAATTATCTATTTTACATTTTGTAATGCTCTCTATATCTTGATTGGCCATGAATTCTTCCCTTCCCCATGAATCTGACAGGTAGATTATTCTATTTTTCTTTTAATTTGATTATTTTGTCACACTTTGTGTCTAAATCAGGCAAAAGTCAGTCATATCTAACTTTTAAAATATTCTATTTACCTTCTTATATTATTTCTTGTTTATTTTTGGTTGAATTCATTGAGTTCTGAGAGGAAACAGTTGAGCCCCTCCATGAGTATAATTTTGCTCTCTATTTCTTCTTATAATTCATTTAACTTTTTTTTTAAGCAATTAGGGTTAAGTAACTTGCTCAAGGTTACACGGCCAGTCATTATTTGTGTGTGGGTGCTCATTTTCTGAGGCTGGATTCGATCTTGGGTCATCCCAACTCCGAGGCTGGCGCTCTTACTCACTGTGCCACCTAGCCACCCCTCATTTAACTTCTTTATGAATTTGGATGCTATATCACTTTGTGCATATATGCCTAGTATTGATGTTACTTCATTTATCTATGGTACCTTTTAGCAAGGTGTAGTTTCCTCCCTTATTTCTTTTAATTAGGTCTATTTTTGCTTTTACTTTGTTTGACATCAGGATTGCTACTATTGTTTTTTGTTTTTGTTTTTGTTTTTAATTTTAATTCAGTGCTTCTGTCTATCATCTCCCCTGATCTGTCCTCCCTTTTGTCATTCCCCAAAACCCTTTACTTGACCTTCTTCCCTACTATTTCCTTGTTGGGTAAGATAGATTTCAATATTAAACTGATTTTTATATGATTCCTTCTTTAAGCCAATACTGATGAGAATACGTTTCAAGGAATGTCCATCACTTATATTCCCATCTATCCCTAAAATGTAATAGGTCTATCATGTCTTTTCCTGTGAAATAATTTATCACATTCTACCACTCCCTTCCTTCTGCACCAGTTGTACTCCTCTTTACCATCCCTTATTGCTTATGTCATTTCCTCAAATTCACTTTGTCTTCATATCTTCTGTCTATATCCTTCTAGATGCACTATTAGTGAAAAAAAATTTTGAGAACTACAAATACTGTCTTGCCATGTAGGGATATAAATAGGTTAGGTCTATTGAATCTCTTACATTGCTTTTTTTTCCTTCTGTTTTTATTTGTTTATGCTCTTCTTGGGTAATGATTTTATAAGTCAAAATTTTGGTTTAGTTAAGGTCTCCTTCTGAAAGCTTGAAATTATTCTATTTCACTGAATGACCATGTTTTCCTTTTATGTCTAATGCTCAGTTTTGCTGAGTAGGTGATTCTTGGTCATAATTTTAGCTCCTTTCCCCTCTGCAATATTTTATTCCAAGTCTTCCTATGCTTTATGGTAGAAGCTTCTAGATCTTCATTTATCCTGACTGTGGCTCCACAATACTTAAATTCTTTCTGGCTACGTGCAATTTGTTCTGCTTGATCTGGGAGATACGGAATTTGGCTATAATAATTGTGGGAGGTTTTTTTCTTATTTTGGAATCTCTTTCAGGAGATGATCAGTGGATTATTTCACTGTCTCTTTTTCCTTCTGATTCTAGAATATCAAGGGAGTTTTCCTTGATAATTTCTTGAAAGATAATGTCTAGGCTCTTTTTTTTCTGGTCATTCCTTTCAGATAGTTCTATAATTTATAAATTATCTATTCTAAATCTTGTTTTCCAGGTCAGGTATTTTTCCAAAGAGATATTTTATATTGTGGGTTTTTTTTTTCATTCCTTTGGTTTTGTTTTATTGTTTCTTGATTTCTCATGAAGTCATTAGCTTCCCTTTGCTCTAATGTAATTTTTAAGGAATTGTTTTCTTCAGTGATCTATTTTTTACTTAAATTTATTTATTTACTTTTAGTTAATAACATTCAATTCCACAATCCCTTGAGTTTCAAATTTTCTCCCCCTCCTCCTTCTCTCTCCCACCCATGGCAACATGAAATCAAATATAGGTTCTACAACTACCTTCACATTGAACATTTGTCAAGTTTTAAAGAATGATTATAACCAATGGAGTGAACAATTAGAAAGAAGGGACAAAATAAAATGAAACACAAAGGAGGGAGAAAGAGAGAGAGAGAGAGAGAGAGAGAGAGAGAGAGAGAGAGAGAGAGAGAAAGTAGTTTGCTTCAATCTGCATTTGGATTCTGTAGTTCTTTTTTCTGGATGAGGATATTCTTTCTATCATGATTCTTTTGTAGTTATCTTCTAACCTAGTATTGCTCAGAGGAGCCCAGTTTATCAAAGTTAGTTGTCACACATAAGATGTATCTGTAATTGTGTACAAAGTTCTCCTGTTTCTGCTCTCCTTACTCAGCATCAGTTTATATAAGTCTCTCCAGTATCTTTTGCACCACCTTTTCCATTTGGCCAATTCTTCTTTTTAATGGTTTTTCCCCACTGTGAATTTATATGCCTCTTTTGTCATTCAGCTTAGTCTATTTTTAAGGTCTTATTTTTCTTCAGTAAATTTTTGTCTCCTTTAACAAGCTATCGACCCATTTGCCATGATTTTTTTTTGCATCTCTCTCATTTCTCTTCCCAATTTTTCCTCCAGCTCTCTTTCTTAATTTTCTAAATCCTTTTTGAGTACTTCCATCACCTTATACCAATTCATATTTTTGCAAATAATGGGTCTTATATGGCTTTGGCTTTCTATTTGTTCCATGGCAATTCAAGAACCTTTTACTGTAAATAATTATTCCTTCTTCTTTGATGATAGGTTTCCATCAAAAATAAATCAAATTTGCTTTGCTATGAAACTTATATTTTTATAGCAAAGCAATATTCTATTATATAGAATTATACATAATATATTTATACAAATATAATCATATTTGTGCAAATATAATCATATATAATATTAAATATATTTATATAATACTGAAGTTTTCCTTTTTATATAAAATACAAATATCATTGAGAACTTAAATAAAATTTGCATTGTATTACAAAAACATACATACATATCTTTATACATACATACATACATACATACATACATGTATATATCTAAAATAGGCCTGGCATAAGCAGACATATCCCTCCAGGCCCTGAACTTCTTTCTTGTCCTGTTGTTTCCTGACTATGCTTCAATGCCCAAATTTGATTCTACTCATTTGGAATTTTTTAATGGGATTTTGTGAACTTGCTACTGGGAACAAAATCAGGAAATATGAAAAAAGTTAAAAGCAAACAAACACTCTTTAATAGAGTCTGATTTTTAGCATTAAAAACAATACTATTTTAGCATTTGAAGAAAAAAAATCAAAATGTATGAAAATGTATCCTTCATATTTTAAAATGACCTATATACTAATGAAGATGTGGGCATGTTATGTAACCTGTTTTTATAAGACCATTTGCGTGTGCTTTTATTGAAAACACATTTTGGCTGTACTCATGTGTTCATAATGAATTGCTAATATTGAATGGCTGTTAAATTTCATCTGTCCCTTTCTAGTTCCCTTCATTGCCCCCTAAAATTTAGCTTTGCTGATTTTCAAAGGCAGTAGAGATAGGATTAGAAAGCAATATGTACCTCTCATGCATCCCTGGAGGAGTGTCATAGGAACTGGAGCCCACTGTCCAAAGGCAGAGAAGTGTGGAGACTTTTTATTTCTTTAAATGAGCAGAGGTTTTCATTTTATCAACTTGGAGATGCATGATATAGAGCAGTTTGCTAGGACATTCTGTGTGTCTTTTAGGTGATGTAATGAAATAAGTTAAAATCAAAGAATAAAGTCTGACTACTAGAAAGAAGCATGTGGTTTGGTTGGAGCCAAGATGGTGGAACAGAAGTAGAAACATTTCTAACTTCCTCCATGAATCCCATCACTAAACTTTAAAAAGTGAATCTGAATGGATTTTAGAATGACAGAATCCACTGGGAGATGGAGCGTGGCAGAATCCAGGCCAAGAAAGTGTCCACGAGGGTTGGGGCAAGGGAAGCATGGAGTATGCAAGGGCTGCACTAGGGTGTACTAGAAAACAGACTATAATGGAGTGAGAAGTTGTCCCGGCCAGCAGAATCACCCAGTGTCTCATCATAGGATGAGAAGATCCATCAGAGTTGGGTGAGAGAAAGCACAGGGCCTGCATCAGAGACAGCAGCTTCTCCTGGGGCTATCAGCCCACAGTCTTGAAGATTAAAAATCACCTACCTGATTTTACAGAGGTCAAAATGGCAAAATAAACTCTAGCTGCTCAGATTCCCTCTCCCTGACCTAGAAAACCCAGAGATAAATGTCCTACCTAGAGTAAAATCCTGGAATAGCAGAAATATTCCCGGCTTTAGCAGTCTAGGAGAAAGGGTGTAACTGAGGCAGTAAGGAGTCTGAAGTGAAGGGCAGGATGGATCCCGACAAACCCCACCTCACCTGACCATCAAGAACCTGCCTAAACTGTAGCCCAAGGACATAGAGGCTGAAATCTTAAGAGGCCAGACTACCCCTCCCCCACAGATTACTATGTGAGCCTTGGGGTAACTCAGGGGAAACACTGAGAGTCCTGGCCTTGGCCTCAGTCTAGATACCCAGAGGCTACAGCACACAAAGTCAATAACCAGACACCTTGCTCCCAGCCTGAGAAGCTTGGGTCAGAGTTCTCTGTACACCAGGAGCAGAAATACACTTTAAAGGTCAGGAAATAGGCAATTACAATGGGCCAGAAGCAATTTGCAAAGGCAAGACCAAGGACAATAGAATCTTATTATTGTGAATGAGAAGAATCACTTTCATAAGATACCATGGACTCTGTATCCACACCTCAGGGAGGGAGAGAAGCACTCTATAAAATTTACTCTCCTTGGTTTGGGGTCAAAGAGGGAATAGCATACCCCAATAAGTATAACAATCCATTGTGCCCTATAGGCAGGAGGAGGGGCAAGGGGGTAATAAGAAGCAGGGAAGGGAATTAGGAGGGAAATAGTTGTAAATGGGAAAGGGTAGGTAAAGAACGTGGGGGGTCACATGGACAGAATATTGAGGGAGGCAATGGTCTAAAGGAAAACCCTTAAGGAGGGGAAGGGAGAAAGAAGAAACAAAAATGTAAGCAGGGGAGGGAATAGGATGGAGAAAAAGAGACAGAGAGTAATCATTACTGTGGATGTCAATGGGATGAACTCTCCCAGAAAATGGAAGAAGATAGCAGAATGGATTAAAGAACATACTCCTATAATATGCTGTCTACAAGACACACTTTTGAAACAAGGGGATATGCACAGGGTAAATGTAAATGGCTGGAGTACAATATATTATGCTTCTGCCAAAGTAAAAAAAAAAAAAAAAACAGGGGTAGTAATCCTTATCTCAGATAAAGCAAGAGCAAAATTAGATCTAATTAAAAGAGATAAGGAAGGAAACTATATCCTGCTAAAAGGCACTATAAAGAATGAAGCAATATTATTACTTAACATATATGCATTAAGTGGTATAGCATCCAGATTCCTAGAGGAAAAGTTAAGGGAATTAGAGGAAGAAATAGATAGCAAAATTATGCTAGTGGAGAACCTTAATCACCCTCTCTCTGAACTTGATAAATCAAACCTCAAAATAAATAAGAAGTTAAGGAAGTGAATAAAATTTTATAGAGGTTAGATATGATAAATCTCTGTAGAAAACATAATGGGAATAAAAAGGAATACACCTTCTTCTCAGTGGTACATGGCATATGCACAAAAATCTACCATGTACTAGGGCATAAAATCTCACAATTCAGTGCAGAAAGGCAGAAATATTAAATGCATCGTTCTCAGATCATGATGCAATAAATATCATATGCAATAAAGGGCCAGGGAAAGATAGATTATAAATTAATTGGAAACTAAACAATTTAATCCTAAAGAATGAGTGGGTCAAACAAGAAATTATAGAAACAATCAGAAACTTCATTCAAGAGAATGACAAAAATGAGACAATATACCAAAATTTGTGGGCTGCAACAAAGCGAGTTCTTAGGGGACGTTTTATATCCCTGAGTGCATACATGAATTAATAAGAGAAAAGGAAGGTCAATGAACTGGGAATGCAATTGAAAAAGCTAGAAAAAGAACAAATTGAAAATCCCGATTTGTTATGGTTATGTGATTTAAAGATCTTCCATTCTCTTTGAATTTTCTTATGTAGCCAAAAGGGGTGGGAAAGAGAAAATGGAAGCCAAGTTGGAGTGCATGCTATGACTGGAAGCCTGGCAGATGCAGCAGCAGCAACAGTGGCAGCAGTGATAGTGAAGCCTTAAACTCCTTTGCTTTTGAGCCAGCCAGAATTTCTGCTAAGGACTCCTGCTGAGGATTGCCAGGGATGGGAACTGTTGGAGGCTAGAGCTACTGGGAACATGATTCATGGACACTGAGCACTTGCCCTGAGTGGGGAGAGGAGGATCTTTGCCTGAGGTAGGCTGTTCTCTTTTGAAGGCTTGAAAATTGGGGTATTTACTACATTAACTATGTGTGCCAACTTCATCACTACTGTTATGGCTTTCACTTTCTCATTTTGGGCCTCAGTTTTCTGGTATTTGAATAAATGTTCTAGTTTTATTCCCCATGTAGAGAGTCTGGTATATTTTGTGATTAATAACCATATCAGCATATTTATATTTACCATAGGTATTGTGAATACTGCATTGTTGATACACCAATTAAATACTAAATTGGACATAACGAAAACCAAATGAGAGATTAATAAAATTAAAATTAAGAAAACTATTGAATTAATAAATACAACTAAGAACTGGTTTTATGAAAATAAAACAATAAAATTGACAGACCCTTAGTCAAAGTGATAAAAAAAAGAAAAAAGAAAACCAAATTACAAGTATCAAAAATGAAAAGTGTGAATCTAACTCCAATGAAGAGAAAATTAAAACAATAATTAGGAATTATTTTGCCAAATTATATGCACATAAATTTGACAATATTAGTGAAATGGATGAATATTTACAAAAATATAAGTTGCCCAGATCACCTGAAGAGAAAGCAAATTACTTAAATAACCCCATCTCAGAAAAAGAAATTAAACAAGCCATCAATTAACTCTTTTGGAAAAAATCCCCAGGTCCAGATGGATTTATTAAAATTCTTTCAACCATTTAAAGAAAAATTGATTCCAATACTCTACAAACTATTTGGGGAAATTAGTGAAGAATGAGTATTACCAAATTCTTTTTGTGATGCAAATATGATACTGATACCCAAATCAGGAAGAGTTAAAGTAGAGAAAGAAAATTATAGACCAATTACCCTCATGAATATAGATGTAAAAATTTTAAATAAATATTAACAAAAAGACTACAGCAACTTATCACAAGAATAATACACTTTAATCACGTAAGATTTATTCCAAGAATGCAAGGATGGTTTAGTATTAGGAAAACCATCAGTATAATTGATCATAGCAACAATAAAACTAGCAGAAACAACATGATTATCTCAATAGATGCAGAAAAGGCTTTTGACAAAGTACAACATCCATTCCTATTAAAAGCACTAGGAAGTGTAGGAATAAATGGAGTCTTCCTTAATAGGGTAGGTAGCATCTTTTTAAAGACAACAGCAAGTATTATATGTAATGGAGATAAGCTAGAAACATTTCCATAAGATCAGGGTTGAAATAAGGGTGTCCACTATCACTCCTCTTATTTACTCTGGTACTAGAAATGTTAGCAGTAGCAATTAGAAAAGAAAAAGAAATAAATGGAATCAAATTAAGCAAAGAAGAGACCAAGCTATTACTCTTTGCAGATGATATGATGATATACTTAGAGAATCCGAGAGAATAAAGTACAAAATTACTTAAGACAATAAGTAAATTTGTCAAATTTGCAGGGTATAAAATAAATTCACATAAATCCTCAGCATTCATGTATATTTCTAATGAAATCCAAGAGCAAGAGATAGAGAAATCCCATTTAAAGTTACTGTAGGTATTATAAAATATTTGGGAATTTACCTGCCAAAATAAACCCAGTACCTATATAAACACAACTACAAAACACTTTTCATGCAAATAAAGTCAGATCTAACTAATTGGAAAAACATCACTTGCTTGGGGCTGGGTAAAGCTAACATAATACAAATGACAATTTTACCTAAATTAAATTGCATATTTAGTGTCATACCAATCAATTTAACAAAAATTTACTTTATAAAGCTAGAAAAAAATTATAACATAATTCATTTGGAAGAACAAAAGGTCCAGAATATAAAATTAATTAATGAAAAGAAATGCTAGGGAAGGAGGACTAACTATACCAGATTTTAATCTGTATTGTAAACCAGCAGTCATCCAAACTACTTGGTACTGGCTGAGGAATAGAGTAGTGGATCAATGGAACAGATTGGGTACACAAGACTCAGCAGTCAATAACTATAGTAATCTATTGTTTGATAAACACAAAGACCCCAGTTTTGGGGATAAGAACTCATTATTTGACAAAAAAAAAAAACTGCTGGGAAAATTGGAATATAGTATGGCAGAAACTGAGCATAGACCATTATCTAACAGATATACCAAAATCCAGTCTAAATGGGTGCATGATTTAGTTATAAAGGCTGATACTGTAAGCAATCTGGGAAAGCAAGGAATAGGTTAACTGTCAGATTTGTGGAGAGGAGAAGATTTTATGACCAAACAAGTATTAGAGAGCATTATAAATGGGTAATTTTGATCACATTAAATTGAAAAGCTTCAGTACAAACAAAGCTAATGTAACGAAGATTAAAAGGGATGGGATATTGGGAAAGAATTTTTACAATCAATGTCTCTGATAAAGGACTCATTTCTAATATATACAGAGAATTGAATCAAATCTATAAGAACACAAGTCATTCCCCAATTGATAAATGGTCAAAGGATATGAACAGGAAATTTTCAGAGGAAGAAATTGAAGATATCTATAAGCATATGAAAAAATGCCCTAAATCACTATTGATTAGAGAAATGCAAATCAAAACAACTCTAAAGTACCACATCTCACTGGTCAGATTGGCTAAGATGACAAAATAGAAAAATGACAAATGCTGGAGAGGATGTGGACAAATTAGAACACTAATGCATTGCTGGTGGAGTTGTGAACTGATTCAACCATTCTGGAGAACAATCTGGAACTATGCCCAAAGGGCTATAAGTAATTTCATACCCTTTGATCCAGCAATACCACTTATAGGGCTGTATCCCTAAAAGATCAAAAAAGTGGGAGGAAGACCCCTATGTATAAAATTATTTATAGCAGCTCTTTTTGTGATGGCAAAGAATTAGAAATTAAGGGGATGCCCATCAATTGGGGAATGGCTGAACAAGTTGTAGTATATGAATGTAATGGAATACTACTGTGCTATAAGAACTGAGGAGCAGATGGACTTCATATTTACCTGGAGAGGCTTATACGAACTTATGCTGAGTGAGAAGAGCAGAACCAGGAGAAATTTGTACACAATTACAGACATAATGCATGTGTGATGACCACGTTTGATAGACTGGACTCTTCTCAGCAATGCAGGGTTATAAGACAACCACAAAAGACCCATGATTGACAGAGATGTCTACATTCAGAGAAAGAACTGGAAAGGACAGAGTTTGAAAGCAGATTGAAGCAAATTACCTGCTCTCTTTCTTTTTCTTGTTGGTCTTGTTTCCTCTTTCCAATTGTTTATTCCATCTGATACAATCCTTTATAACTTGACTAATGTCTAATGTGAAAGTATTTGCAGATCTTGTCCTTGATTGTATGCCCCCATGAGGGAAGGGTAGGAAGGGAGTAAAATTTGAAACTCAAGGATTGTAGAACTGAATCTTGTAAACTAAAAGTAAACAAACAAATTAATAAAGACCACAAAAAATAAAGCACTATTATGTAAATGCTAAAAAATAATAAAATAAAATGTAGGCTCTTCTATTAAAAAAAGAAAAAAAAGAAGCATGTGGAATTTAGAATGTTTTGACAGTGGTGCATTGGAGACAGTCCTGGATTTGGAGACTGAGAGCTGACATTAAATCTCAGTTCTGTTCCTTACTAACCGTGTGATCATGGAGAATTCACTTTTGCTCTTTGGATCTCAGTTTACTTGTTTGTAAAATGAGGAATTTGGACTAGAAAAGTCCTGAGGCTGAGGTCCCTTCCAGCTCTAAATCCAGAATAGGAATCTATATAAAGTGAGAGTGCTCTAAAGATGACAGAAATGAGGTATATTCCCTAATAAAATAAAAACTCCTTGAGGGTAAGAATTGTTTTGTTGTTGTTGTTGTTCTAGACATTTAATCACAGCCGTTACTTTACTCCTGCATCTTCTCAGTAGTCTCTTCCTTATATTTGCCCTTTTCCTTTCCAACTTGGCGAGATTTGGCTTTCCGATCAAGGATCTTTTATCGGTCTTTTTCCAGCTTTAGCCTTGTGATAACCACCTTGCTGGGATGAATGCCCACATGGGCAGTTGTACCATTAGCTTTCTCCCGCTGCACACGCTCAATGTAGATCACATATTTCTTCTTGTAAACCTGGACTACCTTGCCAATTGGCTGTCCTTTGTAGTGTCCTCGAACAACCTGGACCTCGTCATCCTTCAGAATGGGCATGGAGTGGACATTGTACTTCTGCCTCAGCTCCTTGGACATCGGAGAGGACATGATTTTCCTCCGTATGTGGGAAGGGGCATTGAAATGCCTCCTGCGATTCCTTCTCCGATCAGAGGTCACGAAGGGATTGAACTTCATTTTGACCTCGGAGCCACTGCGGAAGAGAAGGAGAACTGTTTCATTTTTAATTGTTTTTTCTTTTTTCCCCCCACTTTTTTCTTAGTAATTCCAGCACCTAGCACAGGCCATGTCTTTATTATCTTACCAGGGTTATCAGTATATCAGGCACTCAGGAGCATGATCCTACTGCTCATTTGGCTTGGGAGTTTTGACCTGCTCTGTTTCTGCCTTGCATGGCCATTTATCCCTTAAGGCCAGGTGGCCCCTCACTGTCAGGTATTATTGGACCCAACCTTATTGGATCCTGGTTTTGTACAGAAACCTTAGATCACAGAACTCTTAAACTCAACTTAGGGGGCTCTGTCAGGCCTAGGAGAGTATGAGCTATAATGAACTAACTCCAGTGACAATACAAGGTCAGTCAGACATCTTCTCAGAAGGAAGGGAAGCAGTCCTTGTAAACTCCAATAAGGAATACTGTAGTTTTATCCTTACCCTGATTGGAAACAATTCTCAATTTGCAAATTCAATATTTTTTGTTTTGTTTTGTTTTTGCATTTCTCATAATCTTTATACTTTGTGGAGCATTTGATACAGTTATCTCCTTTATTTGTGACTTCTAAGGAAATCCTTTGGTCTTCTCATTCTTTTTTGTCATGTTCATCTGGTTCATCTCTCCAGTAAGTTTGTTTTTCTTCTCCTGTACCTCGGATCCCACATATTCGTCTCTTTTCTTCTCTCTTTTTATAATCTCTCTGTTGTTGATCTCATTGACTCTTATTGCTTCAATTATCACCTCAATGCAGGGAAAGGAAGAGGGAAAGGACCTGAGATTTCATTGATATAGAGAACATTCAGATGAGATAAAATCTTTCTACTGACACATTCTTTGCAACTTATATTCTTAGCAAGCTTCCTTGAACCCACAGGGGTTCAGTGACTTGCTTAGTGTCTTACTACCAACGTTTTACTTAAACTAACATGGCTCTATGTTGTGTCAGAGGCAAGACTTGAATCTGAAGCTACTTGGCTCTTCCTCACACAGCATTGCTTTTCAAATTACATTTATTCAGATAACTCCTTGATCTATATATTTAGCACCAAACTTTCCCTTGAGTAGCAGGCCTACAGTTTTAAATATCTGTTATGTCTCCACAACAATGTCCTCCTGGCATCTTAAGTGCAGAATGTCTAAAGATGAAATAACAGTCTTTCCCCCTCTTTAAATCTTCCTTTCTTTCCTCCCTAATTATAACACATAACAGCTCAATCTTTCTACTCTGCCAGACTCAAATCTTAAGTCACCATTGATTTTTGCCTCTCCTTCAAGCACCAATGTATAATTGTTTTTTAATGCACCATCTCAATATTTCTCAATTCCTAATCTCCTACTTATTCATATTGCCACTATCCTTTCTTTCTAGTCATAATTACCTCTTTTTGTATTATTATATTAGCCCCCTTACTGATTTCCCTGGTTCCAGTCTCTTCCTACCAAAATCTATCCTTAAGAATTGTGCCAAAATAATTTCCTTAATGGTATGTCTAAACAAGTCACTCAACCATTCTAAAACCTTCAGCTACTTGCTATTGTCCCAGGGTAACATATAAATATGTTGGTCTGGCACAGTCTGGGCCAAACTTATCTTTCCATTATTTCTTTTCATCTTCAAAGCCCCACTAGTTGTAAATGTCCCTAATGCTCCCAGATTAAAATCTCTTCTTAAATTTGTTTTATAACATTTTTATTATTAATATGTATAAAAGTTGAGATTTAACCCTATACCCATTTTCATCTAGTGATTTTTGCACTATGTTGCATTGTCTCTTAGAAAACTATAATGTGATAGGAAAGATTAGGCAAATAAGCAAACAGGGGTGATGCAAGGTAGAATGTGCTTTAGCAAAGGAGAGAATCCAGACAAATTCAGGACAACAAGTTTCAAATTTCATCTTTACAAGTTACTAGTTTTATTGACAACAAGTAATGTGTTTAAACATATTGCTTCAGGTAACTACCAAGGTCTTACTTAAACCAACATGGCCCTCAATGGGAAAACCACTTCCTATAAAATCAAAGAACCTAGGTTCCTGTCCCACCTCTGATGAATGTAACTGCTATGAATTTGGGCAGTTCACAGTGTCCTTAGCTTCAGTTCTTTCAACTGAAAAATAATCACTTGGCATCCCTTCTGCTTCTATACCACGTGTAAAATTAGGTTGGAAAGAAAATGGCAAACCATTCCAGTATTTTTGCTAAGAAAATCCCAAATGGGGTCATGAAGAGTCAGAAGACTGATGCAATACAACAACAAAAGATGATCCTAAGTGAAAGGAGTTTGCACACCAGGAGGTTCCCTACTCCTAAATTGCCATTTATTTGTATACTGCTATTACTGTGCATTTAGGGTTTCCATCCTGAAATAATTAGAGATCTTCTGGTGCATAGACAAGAGATTGAAATTCTGATATTTTAATCAATGAATAGACAAGGAGAGGAAACTGTTGTCTTTTGAAGAATAAGAACAAAGGTCAGAATCAGATAAAATGGATCTAGACCCCCTCTCATATTTACTGAATCTCCTGTTGGAAAATCAAGACTAGTAAGCAAAATGAGTTAATACTTTGTTTAATTGTAGTTTTATTCTTTTGGGAAGAATTATTAGGTTTTAAGAGTAAGCTGATACCATTCTGTTTACCTGGATTTGCTCCACTTACTCCCCTTGAAAGTATTTGTCTAAATTAATTTGACTGGCAAGGCTGCATTGTTCTGATTATTGGCAGGAAAAACACTACTACTGTGTATGCAGACCCTGGAAAGCAACCTTTCAGCATAACAGTTAACACCTATTGTTGCCTCATTGATTTCAGCTCATCTAGCATTGAAGTGGTTGGCTAGTGCCTGGAATTCCTTTGTCAGAACCTCAGTATTCTATCTCACACAGAAAACAGCAAGGGCAAGTTCCAGAAGTTGCCCAAGAACCAGTGAATATCTTTTAAAATGTCTTTGAAATTGACCTAAGGGAACGAAGTGGCTTTTCAAAAGACAGTGTCATGTCAGGGGGACCCAGGGAAGGTTAAGACCCACAAAGAATCCAGGAGACATCAAAGGAATGCTTTGATAATTTTCCTCATAGATTTGTGGTCACCTGTGACCAGCTTTAGTCCAAATTTGAAATTTGATAATCATTTCCAATTAAGCATCACACTGCAAGCAAGGGGAGATTTTCATTATCCTTATTAACAGGCACTGATCAAGTGCCAATGAGAGCCTAGTCACTGGCTGTAGAAATAAATATATCTCTGCCAGTGTCCCAATGATTGAAATACCATTATTTAAATCTCTCTCATGAGAGGAAAATATGTCTTCTCTTTCCTTTTATTTTCTCTTTTATATCTTCTCCATTCCTTCCATCCTTTTCGCCTAAGCCCAAACCTTTTTTTTTTACAAAGCTAGAAAATTCCTAAAGTAATTTTATAGCACTAGCACTATTTTTGTCACTATATATGTCTAGAAGAATAGTTACTCTGAGAAAGTATTTCCTAGGAAAATATTCTAACTGTATGACTATTTAAACCCCTTTTCAGTAATCCACAGGGACATGTATACTAGGCAATAAAATATAGCACTTTCTTTCAATTGTCCCTCTTTTAGTACATTTTCAATACTCAATTTTTCTGTTTTCTTACTTTAAGAGCTCAGGAATATTATAACTGTCACTTTTACCTTACCCAATAAAAGATCATCTTAAAGACTCTAATGGAGAACCTGAAAATGTATTAGGGGGAAAATGTTACAACTACTGATCACCATAACCTTACAGAAAGAGCTGAAAAAACAACTACAAACAGATATTTATCCTCTACCTTTGCAAGCTTTAATGGAGGAATGCTCACTAATACACAGATGTGAGAAATATTATATGACTGTGCATGGTGCTATGGAGAAATCCTTCTCAGAGACCTCTCTGACTATTTTGAAGGCATTCAGTTAGAGTGGCATTAAATATTTCTTTTACTCTTCTCAGCTATCTTCCATTTCTGTTCCCATATGCCACTAATATAATCCTGAGGCCAGAAGATCAACCCAATTCCCAGCTCAGATATTGAAATGTGTTGTGAGAGATCAAAGCTGAGGACCAGAGAGCACCTGGCTGCTTTTGATCTTAATCATGAGTTATGACAACCTAGAGTTCTCTTGTCCACCTCCAATAGCGCTCTTGCCCTTGGCATATTTATGGAGGTCAGCTTGAGTGAAAAAGTTCTCTCCAATATACTTTATACCACTAGTTATAAAGCCAGACTTCTCACAAGAGAGAAAGAAAAGGGAGAGTAGCGGTATTATTATATACGTTGACAATAGAAAACAGTCTTTAGGTGTTGTGTCCATGAAGGCCTTAGCAAACACTCTTGAATTTTGAAAAGAATCAAAAAGAAGAAAAGGGATGGACTGAGAAGAAAAAAAACATAATATGGACAACAGAAGGAAATTCAGTTTTTCATTGGAGTTTTGTCTCAATATATAGTTTTTAGCAAGAGTCTTTGACTTTCTTTTTATATATAAAATTTGATTCTCTGTATAGACCACCTTTGCTTCTCTAAGTTTTATTGGCTTTATAAGAATTGCAGCACTTAATTTGCCTGCTCCTTTATTTCATGTATCTGTGAATATATTTGAGGAATAGAAATAGTAACATGGTTTGGGGGCAGCTGCTACCTAAATCTACAACCTCTTTATTTTGGCCATTCTCCATGGATCCTTGTTGTCCCTTCCCCCGTTCTTCAGACAGTTCAAATTACATGCCTTCAAAAACCCAAAAGTAAGACATTTTTGTCAATATGGCTACTGGTTTTCCACCAACTTTTCATATTTTATCATATCATTAGTAACACACAATTACAAGACATTACAATGCCCAGGAAGAGAGAGAGAGGGAGAAGAAGAGAGAGAAGGAAGAAATAAAGAAAGAAAGGAGAGAAGGAAGGAAGGAAGGAAGGAAGGAAGGAAGGAAGGAAGGAAGGAAGGAAGGAAGGAAAGAAGGAAGGAAGGAAGGAAGGAAGGAAGGAAGGAAGGAAGGAAGGAAGGAAGGAAGGAAAGAAGGAAGGAAGGAAGGAAGGAAGGAAGGAAGGAAGGAAGGAAGGAAGGAAGGAAGGAAAGAAGGAAAGAAGGAAGGAAAGAAGGAAGGAAGGAAAGAAGGAAGGAAGGAAGGAAGGAAAGGACAAGGGAAGAGAAGAAAGAGAAGGGAGAGAGGAGGAAGTAAGAAAGAGAAATGAAGGAGAGGGAAAAAGAAAGAAGAGGAGGAGAGGAAGAAGTGAGAAAAAAGAAGGAAAGCAGATAAAGAAGAAAATCATTCTTCTTTTCTCCTGATTTACTGTGTAATAAATTAAATTTCCACATAATCTCTTTCTTTAAGTATTTACTTCTCCAATTAGGAATATTCTGCAATAACATGAGAAAGAGTGGAGAACATGATGAATGGATAATGACTAAAACACTGTGAAGTAAATAATTTAAAAAGAAAGGCTTGAGAAGGCTTGTGTAAATCTCGGGGAGATGATTTAGAAGTGATGGTTTTACTCAATGCCCATGCATTTAGGCTATGACCTCACCATAAAAAGGCTCATATTGCTTGTTACCAGTTTTCTTTTGAATATTGCCACCAACTACTTCTTATTTTCCCTGAGTATATAGGAAGAATGGGACAGACACATTGCGAGACTTAGTAACTGCGAGGAAGTGCTTAGTTAGTGTGGTGAGGAAGAATTAGAAGTCAAGGCTATCTCCAAGACTGGAAACCTGGTTGTCTTAAGAAAAAAATAGTTTGTTGTTCCATTGTTTTCAGCTGTATCTTACTCTTCCTGAGCCCATTTAGTGTTTTCTTGGCACAGATACTAAAGTGATTTGCCATTTCCTTCTCCAACTTATTTTCCAGATGAGGAAAGTTAAGCAAAGTGGGTTAAGTGACTTCCTCAGTGTCACATAGCTAGTAAGGGTCTGAGACCAGTTTTGAATTCAGGGAAATTAGTCTTCCTGACTCCCGGCCTGGCACTCTATCCATTGTGCCACTTAGGTGACCCAAAAATTATAGGTTTTTCAAGAGGACTTTCTGAGCTTGAGACCAATTCATATTGCACTTTGAAAATTCACATGTAGGCAGTGAGACATTGTTATTCCTTTCTGAATATGTCTTTTAATCTTCCCTGTCACTATAGAAGTTTTCTGTGATCAGGTTTCTTACTCATTTTTTCAGTCTATTTCATCACTTTTAAAGTGGAGCTCTACTTTTTGGGCACGGGGGGACTATCTGAAGCTTATTATGTTGGGGTCCAAGGGCTTGTGCTTTCTCCATTGCCTTAGGGTCACCTGGCCTAGTAATGACTGTTGTGCCAGGGTTCTGGGGCTTGAAATTTATCTTCCATGCTTAAATCAGAGGACTTACTGCTGGCCTACTGAGTCAGGACTGAAGGGCCTTGATTGTTGATCTGTGTTGTGGCTAAACTGGGATGCTATCTACTGGGCTCTACACTCTTTTTATCCAAGTGAGAGAGACCTTTCCTGAAGTCATTCTAAACTATCTTAAGCTGGAAAATTTTTTCACACTTTTTGTGTGTTCTGTTGTCCCAGAATATGTTTAGAGGGAAATAATGGAGAGCTCAGGCCAGCTTCCTGGCTTTTCTCTGTCACCTACTAGGCTCTTTCTTTCTTTTTTTTTTTTTTTTTTGGAGGGCAATTAGGGTTAAGTAACTTGCCCAAGGTCACATGGCTAGGTTTTGTTTGTGTGGGGTTAAGTGTCTGAGGCCGGACCCGAACTCAGGTCCTTCTGACTCCAGGGCCAACATTCTACTCACTGCACCACCTAGCCTCCCCTACTAGGCTTTTTCTAAGAAATATATAAAAGAAACTAAGGCAATACACATTCATAATGGTTAATCAAAACTACCTCCACTTTCTGACAGTATGATTATTTACTTGGAAAACCATGGATAATTAATTTTAAAATGAAACTCATAAAGAGTGCTTTTTGGAAGTGAAACATTTAAACAAATTGGAGAAAAATAAAATTCACTAGCATTATAGAAACATAAATTGAAACAGCGGACATGGCACCTTGCATCAATCAAATTAGCTAAGATATTACAAATCAGTAATTAAAATGTACTTATCCTATAGCTTGTCATGGCATAATACTGATCTTGCATTTGTGAAATGGAATGACTGCTTGGAAGATAATATGAAAATAAAGAATAAAAATATAATTTTTTATGAAGAACTCCTAGATTTTTTCTGAAATAGTTTATAGACACATACCAAGAGGAGAATAACATAGGCCTAGATGTACAAAAATATTTGCTTCATTATTTTCCGTAGGAAATAGAATCAAATTACTCAATTCTTCGGCATAAAACGCTTAATAAAATTTTATATTGATTTTTTTTTAAATTTTAGTGTTTTAGGGAGATTCAGGGTAGAAAACTCCCACATAGATCTACATTTCTTCTATAACTCATAATCCTTGATAATTGTTTTTTGGGACTGAATAAATAAGGAAATTACCCTGTCCAAAGTCTCCAATCTAAAATGTGCCTGAGGTAACATTCACTTGGTTCTTCCTGGCTTCAATACCAGCCTTTAATCTACTATCCTTCACTAGCCTTCTTTAAAATATAGTGGCATAATATGATTTGATATGATGTGATATGATATTTGTACTGTATAGTATTAGAAAATGAACATCAATAATTTGAAGAAATATAAAAAGAATTGCATAATAAGGAAGCTGGGAAGAAAGCTTACAAATAAAGAGTAAAGGAGAGAGCATTGCTGGACGAAGGAGCAACATACATCAAAGAAAAAAATAAAAATGTAATAGCTGTGCTCTGAGGATGTTGAGTTAAACAGACTGCCAAGATAAAAGAACTCATAGATTTGATTTAGAGATGAATTGGCAAGTATTTTGCAAACTGTATGTGAAAAATCTAAAACATCAGACCAAAAAAAAAAAAAACATGGATTTTGTAGTTTAGGCAATGGGAAAGTCAGTGAAACTTTTTGAGTGAGAGAATAACATTATGAAAATAATAATTTGGGGAAAATTATTATAGTAGAATGTAGCAGTGTATTGGTTGGATTGGCTTGGGAAAACTGGATATGACCATGACTAATTAGGAATCTAGTGCAATAAGCTTACTTTGAATTGATAAGGATCTGGATTAGAGGTATGGATGGTCTTTGCATTTCTTTTGGGAGTCCTATCAAAAGGATTCTGTAAAATTCTGGGAACTAATTTGTGTCCCTTCTGTTGCTGTAATATACCTTTTATAGTAAGAGATTGTTCATCATTCTATGTGTTTTCTTTAATTGTATAGGATCTATTATCATAGAAGGATCACTGCCTTATTAGTAAAAGACACTAACTTAACTTTACAAAACTGCAGCAAATTAGTAGTCTTCTGATACCCTCCTTTTTCAGTATTTCACCTTGATGAAATATACAGTCCTCTCTCATTCCTTAATTGCCCTTATGTTCCATAATAAATTGAATTTAACAGCAAGAAAATTCTATATATCACAGAAATTCAAGAGATTAGGTAGTAAAAAGTCCACAGATATGAATTATCCATGGACCATAAAAGTGACCTGTTCACAGAGTCAATTTAATATAATGATTATGCATTCAACATTTAGAATTGGTGGGACTTCTGAGTTCTCAGTCCCCTGCAAGGAAAAGCTTGTCCGTTTTATTTTTGGAACCTCAGACTTGACCTAGTTCACAGCATGTTGCCACAAGTTCAGCACAAGGTCCCACAATATAGGAAAATGAGGGTCTCTCCCAGAAGCCTTTGGCATTTTTTAGCTGTAGCAGCCTAGCCTTTCATCTCCAGCAGCAGGTGTTAATGTAAATCCCCCACACATTTGGAAAAAGAAGGAGTTAAAGGTCTGCTCTGTGTGCAAATCAAACTGTTATTATATCTCTTTTAAATCCTCTCTCTGACCACAGTGGACTTTAATATTTTCTCTAGGCGTAAAACCATGAGTTTAATCCTGCAGATTTGAGGATTTGTGAGACCGTGCGTTTATTGACAGGTTTTCCTGGAATTATGATTTATTGTATACATCAATGGGAATAAGTCTTGCTCCTGTTCTAGAGACTTTCACATACTCATCGGGAAAGAGGACCTTGCCTGGCAATGAGCCACTGTTTATTCAGTGCTATTTAGTCACATGATTTTTCTATCTTTGAGCTACTTCTTTCTTTTCAGTTTTTATGACTTACCAGTTATCTAGAAGTATGACATTCCCAGTAATATTTGAAAGGGAAATGGAGTAGAGATTTAGTAACAGGAAGTCCAAAGTAGTTGAAAGACAACTTTTAGTACATAATGGCTTCTCTAAAATCACCAGGGCTTTTTATAGAATAGCAATATTCATGAAAATTGTAATATTTTGAAAACAAAGCCACTAAAATGTTTAGAGGGTAAACATTGAATTATCTCTGGTAACAGGACACGCTTTAACAAGAACCTTAAACATCATCTGAGGAGACAACAACTCAATTACTAAAAAGACTTGATCTTAGCACCAACATTTCTCTTACTGTCATCAGCTATAAAGGACCCTCTGCCTTCCTTTTAACACTGGACAATCATTTGATTGAATTCACCAAGCTTTGAATAAACACTTGTGATATACCAGGAACTGTGGTACACGATGGATATGCGAAATGAGGACAATAATAACCCTCAAGGAGCTAACATACTTTTGGGATCAGAAGATCACATGTATACCTAGATTCTTAACCTGCTATCAATGAACTAGGTTTTGTATGTGTGTATATGCATATATTTGTATATATCTTAATTTCATATGCACACACATATATGTATACATATACATATATGTAATGTGATATGGCCAAAAGTAGAACAGGATGAGGAGTTATCTGCATTATTGGGGGAATGTACAAATAGATGAACTCCTAGATTCATTTGGGTATCTGATTCAGGAAATGAAGAGTAGGAGAAATAGGAGGGGCACTAGCAATTAGGATTAGAATCCAAGTCTCAATGACTATCATTTTATATGTATTCTGCTAATTTATGCTTTCTTTTACACAGTTAATTCTTTGAGGCACTTTATAATTACTAAGGATGCTGCCTAAACTATAAGGACTCATATTTTTTATAACAAACAGGCAGATGGAAAACAGGGATTTGGGTAGGGAGAATAATTGAAAATTAATCATAATAGGTCCATATAAAAACAACCAACTAAAAAGTCTGGTTCTACTTTTCTCAAAATAGCACAAATTTAGGGTCATTTCTTTATAGCCAGAATGGTTCTTAGGAGTCACTGAGCCCAATCCATTCCTTTTGCACATAAGAAAGGTGAGTATTAGGATGTGAACTGACTCTGCAGTGTTCAAAATGTATTAAGTAGATGAGCTGGGAATGGAATTCAGGTACTCCAACTCCAGATTCAGTAATCTATCCCATATGTATACAGTATTATATTGGAACTTTAAAATCATAGATATTTTTTTTTAATTTTAAATATTAAGAAAATTATTATGAACCACTTTTCAATTATTGAAGCACTATATTTGTTAAATTTTCATCATTATCATTATTCAAACTATATTTTATATGTTAAGTTTTTTTTTCTGCTAAAGTCATCAGTATACTATGTGAGTGGGTATAACTTGTTCAGGTACCAATTACCAAAAAAAAATCATCTTCTGATGCCCAGTCATCTAGTGATAAGTCTTTCTCTATATATGTAGCCTGGTATTCAGATGGCAGATGCATGGTCGATCACTGGGTTTGTTTGCAAAGATTCTCCATCTCTGCATTACTTAACAGATCTTATGTTTCACTGGCAAAAGCTTTAAAACCGAGGGTTATGCTCATAGCATGGTAAGACAATCCATCAAGACCTCAATATAAGTCAAAATAATTTATAAAAACTCTAAAAAAAAGTAGCTTTTAAGCAATCTATTAAGTAACTGACTGGAGTTTACATGGATAGGCAAAGGAAAACAATTCAGGTAATGCTACTTTCATATGTGCCAGAAGAACTAAAATACATTATTTTCCCATATTAATTTATAATATCATGAGAGGAAATAAAATACCTGAATGGTTAAAAATTAGACAGATTGGTTTATAGCAGGTTTAAGCTACCCTTTTTGAAGGGATTCTATTTGATAATAGGAAGACATGTCACAGCTTTTTATAAAAAGTTAATACATTAAAGAAAGAATGATCTCTGTGGTCCCCACATTGCTAAGGTTTAATAAAATGTTTAATTATTAATGAAAGTTTTGCAAAGTATGCATTATAATGTATCATGTAGATAGTAAAATTATATACAACTTAATACTGTTTTGCTTATTCCTAGTAAATAATCATTCGTCATGAATGATATAGATAGATACATAGAGAGATACATAGATAGAGAGATAGATTATAGAGTGAGAGATAGAGATAAAGATATATATATATATATATATATATATGTAAGAAATGCAAAATAACAACAGCCATATGAAAAAGGTTCTAAGCCAATAGTAGCAAAAGAAATGCAAATCAAATAACCTCTGAAGATATTCTCATATCAATGTTTACCCCACAATAACAAAACTTGTAAAGAATCAATTTTGGAAGGGATGTAAGAAGAGGAGCACACAAATACCATATTGATAAAGTTGTGGACTGATCCAATACCTCTTACAAATAGTTTAGAATTGATGAAAAAGATCAGTAAAGTTCAAATATTTTGACACAGTGAAGACACTAATCAGTATATCATTCAAGGAAGGGAAGAATTGAAAGAAAAAAACACAAATGGAAAAAATTATTAATATTAGAACTCTTTGTAATAGCAAAAGCCTTAATGAGAATAGAGTTATTGCCATTTGATTAGGAATGAATGAACTGTGATGTAGGAAAATAAGAGTATTGTTGAAATGTAAGAAATGATGAATTTGAAAAGTATCCCAGTGTAAGGATAGAGGGCAAATTCTATAATCAAGTTAACCTAGGGTCAAGTCCTGTCTCTGAAATTTAACATCAAAACTCTAGTCAGCACTCTAAAATTATGATATAGATGAATTGACCATCTACATTTATAGAGGGAATTTACATAGTAGGAGTTCCACACACAGTGAGGTAACAGAACTGAATCCCTACTCCTAACCTCTAAAAACAAAGGGAGAAGAACACATGAGCAAGTCAGAAGATTTAGGAAAATTCACATAAACTGACAGGGAAAAGCAAGCAGCAACAGGAAAATAGTATTCATAATGATTACACTAAATATAACTGTAAACATCACTAATTAAAGAGAGGTTAATAAAACATACCTCCATGTTCATGTTAAAGAAATGGTAAACTATGAATGCAGGATTTTCCTATAGTGGCAAACAACAATAGCTTTAGTTATGTCAATTTTTAAGGTTATTTATTTTACATGGGTTGAGGCAGTAATTTTATATTAAAAAAACAACAAAGTAGGGGCAGCTAGGTGGCTCAGTGAGTAAGAGCCCCGGCCCCAGAGTCAGGAGGACCCAGGATCAGTTCTGGCCTCAGTACTTAGCACCCACACACAAATAACTAGCCCTGTAACCTCGAGCAAGTTACTTAACCCCAATTGCTCTAAAAAAAAGCAAAATAATAGTAAAATAAAAAATATATATATAATGCCCAACTAGAGCTCTACATATTGCCTAGTAAAAAATTGTTTAGTGGTAATAGTATAGGAAACTTCTATTGTCAGAAGTGTGGTGTTTTAAGAAGCAATGTTTTGTTGCCAACAATATGCACTGGACATGAAGGAACTATATCATTCTAACTCATTTTTTCATTTATTATATATTAGATAAAAAGAACTGGAGATAGCACAGAAAATTGGTATGATAGGTTTAGAGCACAAAAACCCTTAGAAATAATGTAGTCAAACCTCTCTCATTTTATAATAAAGGGAATTAAAGACTAGGGAGTTTGAATGGTTTATCCAACATAACTCTACTAATAAAGGAGAGAGCTGGGATGTGAAATCATGTCCCTTGATTCTAAATGCAACAGTCTCCACTATACCCTTCTGCGATGTAGCAATAGCAGGTATGAAAACAGCTTGGCCTATAACCCCTCCCCCCCCCAAAAAAAAAAAACGTATACACTGATGATTAAATTAGAATTTTATTTTAAAATACATTTTATTGATACATTTTTTACATCTCCAGAATGTCTTTTGCCCTTTCCTAAGAGCTATCTAATATAACAAATAATATATTTAACAAAAATAAAGAATTATCAGAGGAAGAAAATCAGCTAACGAGACCACAGAATCAAAAAACTTTGAAAATATATACACTCATTTATGCAAAGGAGTGGGATGACCTATTTCTTCTTTGGTACCCCATTTGTTCTTTGTGATTCATAATATTCACATTGATTATTTTATGGCTATTGTTCTTTCATTTTATTTATGTAGTCATTGTGTATAGTTTTCTTGACTTTGCTGAGCTTGTTCTATACCATATCTGATAAATATTGCCATGCTTCTCTGTATTTTCCCTATCAGTTATTTCTTACAAAATTATAAGATTCACTTTGTTAATGCAAAAACAAAATTCTACCTCAGTCTAGAATCAACTAAACTATTTACTTAGTTCTAGCTAGACAAAATGATAAAACCTGAGGTAGATTTGTTCAAATTGGACAAACTACCTCCACGAATCTAGACCATTGAAATGTAAAAGATAAAATTGTATTTTTACCTTCTCTTCTTATATCACCTACTTTTCTCATTATTTCCCTTCTCCCCCCCCACATAAAGACCATCCATACCTTTGAAAAAATAAATTTCAAAAGACATAAAAGATTAGCCAAACTACTCCATGCATTAAAAATGTGATGTTACCTATAATATTGATATCGCTTGCTTCTGTAAAGTACTGGGGAATAGTACTTTTCATATTTCTTCCTTGGAACCAAGTTTATATGTTATAGCTTCACAACATACATTTTTAATTTTGTTTTTTTTTTCCAATACATAGGATTATAGTCATGTATTTTTTCTTTAGGTCTCCTTATTTAATTTTGCATCAGGTCATACAAGTCTTTACGTATTTCTTTTTGTTCGTTGTAGCTATTGGGTTTTTTTTTTTGTTTCTTTGTTTCTTTGTTTTACAATATGGATATATTTCATTATATTCTTGTAAACAAATTTTCTCCCTCCCTCTCCCTCGCTCTCGCCCTCTCTCTCTCCTTTTCCCTCCCTCCCTCTCTCTCTCTCTCTCTCTCTCTCTCTCTCTCTCTCTCTCTCTCTCTCTCACTAATATGGACCTTTCTTTTTTTATCAATGCAGTCAGATTGCTGGGTCAAGCGGTAGTCCTTATATGTTACTGTTCATTTTGTGACTGGCCATTTTCACTGGTTGTCCCCTTTTCCTAGAATATTCCTCACTCCTCCATGCATTATTCTTCTTGACTTCCTTCATTTGTCAGCTAAAATTCTACTTTCTACAAACAATAAATCTTTCCTAAATCCTTTTAATGCTAGTACTTTCTCTCTGTGCATTATCTACAATGTATCCTGTATGGGTCATATAAAACTGTAAGCTACTTGAGAACAAGGATTGTCTTTTGTTTCTTTTCATATCCCCAATGCATAGCACAATGTCTGGCACTTAATAAGAGCTTAATAAATGCTAGTTCTCTGACTGAGCACATTTGTCACTAAGGAAAGAGGTGACAAATATGGGAATTAGTAAAGGAATGAGACCCTATAGGGATAAGATTGCCTTAAAATAGATTAAGAAAATATAAATGATGAGATGAAGTATCGTCTTTACAGGGAAGGAGAACAATCAAATTAGTATTAAAGTTGTTGGGAGAATAACATCATAAGACTTACCTTGGTTCATTATAATCTGCAGATCAAGATTGCAGGATTTTGCTTTATGGCATAGACTCTGTTATGTGAAAAGTAGAAAAAAATTGTGTTGTTTTGACCTTTTTGATGTTCCTTTTACAAGATTTCCCCTTGCACTCTCCTATTTACAGCTTCAGTAGGTTATAACTGAAAAGTGAACCATCAAAATACAAAACATGTAAGTACTTCAAAAGTACAGTTTTGTGAAGCATGATACATCCGTAATCTTTCACAAATTAAATTCTAAAGGTTAGAGAGAGGTCTGAACAGGGAGAGTTAACAGGTAAGAGGAAAGCTGAGCCCTAAGGGAACTCCAAGTGTCTGCCTCCATTGCGTTATAATAACCTAGTTTTCTTTTGCATGCTATTCTCATTTTTAGGCCATGAATAAAAAAAAAAACAGATTTACAGTAGCATTTCTAAAGTTCTATGTAAGAAAAGGCCAAACGGTTGTCATCCAAGATCCAGCCCTACTTGTTTCACAAAAGCAATAGTGAACAGTTCTCTAAAGGAAGTTATTACTTCTCAAATAAAGAAACTTCAGGCAGTTTTTGCTTAAAGAGAAAACAAAGCTGCTGAATTAAACCCAGAGTTGGATACCAAAAGAAAATGGAAGCAACGGAGCAGTACCTAGAATTATTAGGAGTGACAACAACATGGGCAATAAAGGTCTTAGTGTGTCCCTACAAATTTTTTTCAGAAGGAATAGGGTTGGAGAATAAAACAAAATCATTAGAATATATTCTGGCTATATGTTCTCCCAGAGAGCTCTTTCTTGTATTGGTGATGGTCATGTTCCCCTTAGAAAGACATCACAGTGTAGTATAAAAGGAAAGGACTTGAATTCAGAAGACTTATGTTTGTTTCCTAGGTCTGTCATTTACTACTCTCTAGTTTTCTCATTTATAAAATGAGAGTAATAATCCTTACAATGTTTAACTCCTGAGTTGCAATGAAATTGCAATTCAGTGCAATGAAATTTAATAACATTAATTAGCCACACAAAATGTGCTAAACACTGGGATAAGATTTGGATCTATAAATATATTTATTTTGGGAATTCCAAAATTTTAAAAAGTTAATCTTCCTGATTCAAAGTCCAAGTCAACTCTAGCTCACTTTCTTTCAGACATCATAGATATAAAGACAAAATTGGAAAAGTTCAATCAAGCTTACATTCTATTGGTACTTTGAATGGTAGAATGTGTCATATAATTCTGAGTTATCATTATTATCTACATTTAACAGAGCCTAGGAGGAATACTGAAGTAGTCTTCAAACTCTTTTCACTTTGGTTTAATGTTTTCTTTTAGCAGAGGTAGGCTCTCAGAAATGTTGGGTAGATTCTCAAAGGAAGATTTGCAAATAGCAGCAGAAAAAAATAACACATAGGAAAATGATTTGAAGAGACTGCAGTCTGCTCTGGTGGAAGGAGTACTCATATTTATAGATCCATCAATTATAGCGATTGCTTTATGATTAAAGATAATGAAATTACTTAGGGGTAGTGGAATTTAGAATTTTGAGTTTAACTTTCTCTTTTCCCCTGTATTTCATCTGATGAAAGGTGGTCCAGAGCAATGGAATGTACCAACAGCAGGCAGGAGAAGGGAAGAGGTAAAACTCTTATGAAGCAAATGGAGTATCCAGAGGGACACAGAACAACAGATTGTTTTCAGCATGAATCAATCCCACTATCTTTGAGGATATTAATAGGAATGAATGAATGAGGAAAGAAGTCCTTATCATATAATAATAGTCTCAAGCAATTGTATAACGTTTAAAAGTTTGCAAAGTGCTTTTTAAATATCCTTTTATTTTATCCTCAAAACAACTCTTTGAGATAAGTCCTATTAGTCTCATTCAACAAATGGGGAAAATAAGTCATATAGTGATTAAGTGTACACACAAACACATATGTGCTTACATGATTATATATAAATATGTACATGCATATACATAGTTATATATGTATATATACACATATAATGATTTATATAACTATAACTCTATTCATCTATCTCTTTAGTTTGAATTCTAAAGTTTTAATTAAGTTTAGGGGAATGTTGTTTAGAATATGATGGGTTTTTAAATTTGTTTTGTTTTCTTTTTCTAGAACACATGACAAAAGGAGTCATAAGGAGAGAATATATCTTTTCTAGTAGCAATGATAATATTGGTTTGAGTATAATGCCAGAGTTGAAAAACATATGAAGTTGGTGATGGGTAGATAGGGCATAAGTCTAGTAGTAGGCAATAACATGGCAGGGATGTTTATTGAGACAAGCCTAATCCTAGTTAAATAAAGTAGATTAGGGGCGGCTAGGTGGCACAGTGAGTAGAGTGCCAGCCCTGGAGTCAGAAGGACCTGAGTTTGGATCCGGCCTCAGACACTTAACCCACACAAACAAAAACCTAGCCGTGTGAACTTGGGCAAGTTACTTAACCCCAATTGCCCTTCAAAAAGCAAGCAAGCAAACAAACAAATAAATAAATAAATAGATAGGTAGATAAATAGATAGATAAATAAATAAATGAATGAATGAATGAAGAAAGAAAGAAAGAAAGAAAGAAAGAAAGAAAGAAAGAAAGAAAGAAAGAAAGAAAGAAAGTATATTAATTGAAGCATTTGCCATAATTTCTCTTGCAAGCTTTCTGGCATTAGGTAAGTCTCTTGATTTTGAGGGTTCTTAGTTTCCACATATGTATGATGAAGATGGTGGACGGGGTATGTGTTGACTTGTACTTAGAATCTATTCCTTCTCTGAAATACTAGTATTTCATTTAGCATAAATTCTTTTTAAAAATTCAAACCTTTAGAATAATTAAGTCTTCTTGTTTTATCAATGTAAATCATCACTTAGTGGATGTTACCATTTTCTTCTTACTGGCTAAATGGAAAAAAAAAAACAATGACTTCATAGGAAATAAAAATCAATGTCTTTGAGTATGTTTTATCTGGAACATCATCATGAAAAAACAGATTCTACCAGATGCTTCTGTTCCTGTTCTTATACATGACACAGTCTTCTGTAGAGAACACAATTTAAGGCACTATATTTTTTCCTATACTTGACCTTTGACCATTTAATATAAATAACATCATCATTATACTATTTTTTTTACTTACTTAAGCTATGTACCTGTGTGCAGTAAATGAAACCAATCCAATCTTCATGGAATTGATATTATGAGTAATACACAACATAAATGTCTTTAAATATTAAATTATTCCTATTTTGTTTTTATTAACTAAATAATGCTTTATTTGTTTTTCATCTTAGAGGCTTATCTCTTTTTACAAATTGTTTTATGGATACATTAAATGATAAAACTTCCATTTAGAAAGTGGTACAAGTCAAATCTATTCTTTAGGCAGTCACAAAGCATAAAAATAAAACCTGGCAGAACATTCAGTTATTTCTGTGACTACAATTACAAGAAAAAATGTGAAAGTCTCATGTAGTTAAAATCCCAATCTTGAGATACTCGTCTCTATTTTGTTTCCCAGTGATGCTTGTGTTAGGTGAAGTGTGCAAAATATGCTTAAGAGCATGCTTATTTTAAGAAACTACTTTAATATACAAGCCAGAACTAGATAAACTTTTGCATGCTGATTGATCAGAAGTTGGCACAGAATGGGCATATGAAAATCTGGCTAGCATGGTAAGATATATTGAGATCACCTCCTTCTAATATTCTGAAATTTACACTTAAATCAGGACGCAATAATCATTTATTAACTTATGAGGAGACAGGAATTATAGAAAGAAGTGTGAAAATATTCTCTGCCTTCAAGGATCTCACAAACTAATTGAGGTGGAATACAAACAATTAAGAACAAATATTATTATATGGTATATAACTTGGAAGTAATTTCAGTGGGGTGGCACTAACATTACAAGGATTTAAGAAAATCTTCTTATGGAAGGCAAAATTTCTGCTGATATTAAAGAAAACCATGGTAGCCAGAAGGTAAAGATGAGTAAAGGGAACATTCTAGGTTCATTTAGGTAACAAGCAATTTGCCAAAGACCTACTGGTACTTCTAAATGTTACTTCAAAGTAAAAATTTTTCTCATATTGGGATATTTTATTGGGGAGACAGTCAACACAAATGCAGAGTTGGAAGAAGAAAAGCTTCTCATGTGTGGAATAATAAGAACAGCTGAACTATCTTGAGTCTCCTGTCTGCAATTCCATTTGCTGAATTAGCAGACCCATAGCTCTCATCTTCAAAGATTTCAAACTGGCTTTCAACACCTAACAGGTTTGCTGGAATCTATAACTAGAAGTTTAAATTGTATGCACATAACTGTAGAAATTAATCTTAGAAAATTAATCAGCTCAGCTACTCAATCAACTTTTGTAAGTGACAGAAAAACTAGATGACTTACTGTGAACTTCTTCCAGTGATTCTGAGAATATCTAACATATTTTCTCAATTGGGATGATTCCTTATCCAATACAAATTATGACCTGTCCAATAGTCCTTGACCTATATAACTTAATTCATTCCTTTCTATAAATGTAATCCAGGAGTTTTTCACAATTTATCTAGAGGAATAGTAGAGAAAGTTATCAGACACCCCCAAATATTCCATAAAACTAGACAGATTCATACAATAACCACTTTCACCAAAAAAAGTCAAAATAAAGAACCTTTGCAAAATTCCAAGACTTAACAACCCAGTAAAGAAATTTTAGGCACCTTTCCTTCTATCTAATTGGTTCAACTAAGGAATCAAAGGATAATGGAATGAGGTACTACAGAGCAAAATTAGATAAAGGTGTCTGTCACATAAGAACTTTACAGTAAAATGTATAAACTAGAGGGTTAGAAAGTCACAAGTGGGATCACTGTGGGTCTACTGAATATATCTCTGTGTTATAAAAATGGTGCTGTGTTTACTTTTCCAACTAACATGTATAAGAGGTTTTATGGGATGGATTTGAAAGCTACAAATGTGGCTACCAGTTTCAGTAAAAAAGACAGTTGACAGATTTTGCAAGGACAGTGGAGAGGTAATGAATAACAAACTGAACAAAAATGGATTTATGGAAGTGGTTGCCTTCTGGCCAGATTTATTTTCAGCTTCTTTCTTAGTCCACATGTATAGAAATGTGATGCGGTTTGCTGTTGTTTGTAATTCTTTCCAATTGCAAATAAATGCATCTACCCACTCATCTTCTATGTATATGACCAGTGAGTTACATTTAAAAGTAGAGGGTTTTTGTTTTATTCTGTTTTGTTTTTAAGAATGCAATGAAACCTTTCATTTTGGCAACTGGTAAATATAGAAACACTAGTTGTGTGTACTATTTTCCATGCTAGAGCTCATCCCCTTCCACATGAAACATTGGAAGTGACATGGTATGTATAAGATAAAGTATGGATTTCACAAAAAGAAAGAAGTTGATCATTTTCAATATCTGAATATATTTGCTATTCACCTTCATAGTTTTTTTCCTAACATATTGAAGATGCTACTCCCATGACCTCTGGAAAGAAGATAATTTATTTGCAATTGATTCTAGGCTAATAGACTAGTCTGCTTTCCAGGAGAATATTTAGAAAGACACAATAATATGCGTGAATTGATATGATATGTTTTGTCAAACATGTCTAGCATATGTGAATATGTTTATGAATATATTGCTGTTCATTCTACATTTTCCAAGAGAACCAATGACATCATAGAGTAATGTCTTGTCTTGCATATAAATTGGATTTAAGAGAGGCAGAATTGCACAAAGTTGTCAGCTTTACTCTCTCTTCCAGAGTCATCAAAATCTACCAGTAAAACAAAAGTCAGGAGGAGTGGTGATGGCATAGGATACAATGGATTACCTAGGCGTTTTTTATGTCTAAGTTTTAAGTACCACATGGTATTTGCTTCAGCCATTGGAACAAATAGCTCTCATCTGCCCATTCCATTGAGGGAAGTCTTTACATGCTTAAGGTAGACTTCTCCCTAACTCACTGACAGGTTTGAGGCCTGTTACCCTCAAGCTGGTTTAGCCTGTCTGCTGAGACAGCTTTACTGGCATGTGGCCACTGTGCACAGTCTTAAAACCACTGGTAAAAATTGAGTGACAGGTAAACACTGAAGGTAAATGAACAGTCCTGAAAAGGGCTTGACAAGCACTCACACCAAAGGTGTTAGTTCTCTCTGAATACCCTATAAATCGCACATGTATAATTATATGTAAATTGAAAGGCAAAGTTACATAAAGGAACTAATTATTATCACTTGATGATGAAGTACCAACAGACTCTTTTAGGTAACAAGCAATTTGCCAAAGACATACTGGTACTTCTAGATGTTACTTCAAAGTAAAATTTTTTCTCATATTGGGGTATTTTACAGCTTCAGTAAGAATTGGAAACGAGTGCTACTCTAATGACAATTGTAACTAATTGATAGTGTGAATGCATTTCAAAATTTTTGGAGCTCACATTGGATTCTGAAAATCTATTACCAGAATTCAAATAATCTTTTTGTTGTTGTTTAACTTCCTAGCTACTAATTAAAAAACACAGTTTCATATGTGTTGCCATTGGTATGTTTCCCTTCCCACAGAAGTAAGTCACAGATGATTTTTTTTTAAATTTGTAGCTTCTAGGAATGGGTATCTTACTAACATTGCTTCTCTGGTTATTTGCACCTTGCCCTCGGCAATCTCAAACTCCTTGAAGTGATTGTGACTTTTATTGAATACATATACATAGAGACTATCAAGAACAATTCCCTGTGTGGTGGGTTTTATCTCCTAGTGGGGAAGGGATGACTTAGAGGAATTTCTCAAATATAAAAGCTCTAATAAAACATATATACTGCAATGAAAAATAACCAAAAAACAACACTAAAAATATCTATAATATATATCATGTACACCTTTCAATTATGGTAGAGAAAAAAAACTCAGATATCTTTTGTAATTCCAGCTCCATGTGACATATGGCAAGTTAAAAATGGCCTCATTGATTCAGTTTTCCGTGTGTTCTATGTGAAGTAGCACTAGCAGAGTTCAAATTCCCTACCACTACTCCATATGCCTGTGTGACCCTGGGCAAGTAACTTGAAATCACTGAGATTAATTTTTATTGTTGAATGCTAGCATCATGGAACTTAAATCCAAATCCTCATGGAACTACTAATTTCCTGAATTACTTTGGAGAATTCATACCAACCCTATAACCTCCAATTTACTCTTCTATAAAATGAGGGGATTGGAATTGATTATTTCCCCTCCAGGGACAAATCTATGGTTAAACATTTTATAAACTTAAGTTAGCTGAATTTTCATTTTCTATATCAGATATTATTTGAACATGATAGAAAATGATCTTTAGTTGTATGAGTATTTGAAGGCTATTTAAACATAATCTATCATACATATTTAATAATGATCAGATATTACAAGCCAGTATACATAGGAATCTGTGTTCTTAACCATTAAAATTGGTGCATGAAATCTTTTTTGATGCAAGAAAAATAAAATATCCATTGATAATCACCTTGAAAACAAAAGGTAGTATAGGAAGAGTAGATACTATCACTATTTAATAGGTTCATTTAAAACTAATGTTAATATTGATTGAGGAAAAAATTTGGATAAACATCACTTCTGATTTTTCCAATTACACAGTGTGTACATGATGTTCCTGCACTTCATATGTTTGTGCAAAGTGTCTTATAGTCAATTGAAAAGCATTTATTAAGCATTTCATATATGTCAGCAATTGTGTTAAACATGGGGGATACAAAAAAAGGAGGAAAGACAATTTTTGTCCTCAAGAGTTTGACAAATCTAATTAGGGAGACAACAAGTAAATGGCTATGTACAAACAAGCTATATAAAGAATAAATCAGAGATAATTAATGGAGAGAAATTTCTAGAGCAGAGATTCCCAAACTTGTTTGGCCTATCACGTCATTTTCAAAATATATTACTTTATCTACCCCCTCTACAGCCCAAATCTATTTTCTTTAACCTGTTAAATGTTTTTGAAGTTTGCATCATTTCAAAAAATCCAAAATACATATGATTTAAATCACTCATCTTAAATTTAATAATTTATAGTCAATGCATTTTTCCCTGCATTTAAGATTTGATGATGCAATATTGCATCATGTAACTATAGTATCATATTGTAAACAAGTCATTACACACACACATTCCTGCTGATACATGTTGGATTTCCCAGTATTGAGTGACACACTGGCCTGCCAACACTTGCCTGTTAAGACTTGTCTGTGGACTTGACAACTGATCGCGTATAACTTGGAATTTGTGTTTTTTTAAATAATGTATTCATTCTGATTTTAACTACATTATACAACAGATGAAACATGTATGAATGGTTTTTCCAAATTTCCTTATATTTTCTTCTTTCCTTATGCTTCCTCTTCCCACTTATTTTTATTCAGTACCCTCCAATTGCACCTGAGGCTACTACCACCCTACTCCAGATCATTCAAGCACCCCACGGGGGCAATATTGCCCTTGGGAACATCTGTTCTATAGAAATTATGAAAGGTTATCTGTAGAAAGTGGGGTTTTATTTGGAACATAAAGAGGAAAGGAAGAAAAAAAAAAACATTATAGGCATGGGAGACCTATAGGGAAAATGCTCAGATTCAAGAGAAGTGGTAGCATGTTCATAAAACAGCAAGGACCGTAGCTTCATTGAGTCAAAGAGTAAGTGGGGCAGGTATAAATTGTAAGAAAACTGGAAAATGGGGCTGGGTTATGACATGAGTTTTCATGCCAAATGAAGGATTTTATATTTCATCCTAGAGATGATGGGGAGTCACTGAATTTTACTGAGTATATGATTGACATAATCATACATAGTAGGCACTTAACCACGTGTTTAATTTGCTGTATTTCTGAGTTTGAAAATTTTAAAATAATGACTAGATAGAGACAGTGATTTGTATAGTTCTTTGGAATGTTATTTACTATAAAATGGCAGTGTACCTACTCCAGGTTATGCATGAAATAAAACTCAACAAAACACCAGTTAAATTATGAGTTAAATATGATTGTTTAGCAACATAAACTCTTTTTCCACTTGTGAGATCACCAGAATAGACCAAGTCATTGTCCCCACATATACAGTTACAACTATGCCTTGAGAATTCAGGAATGAACAGAGGATTTTAATTCTTTCTCATCTATTTTGGTTTGTGGATCAGAACTTTGTAATCTCTATTACATTATTTTTTCCTATTGTCTCAGTGCTCTGGGGAAAAATTGTTGCCTTCCATTTTTACATTGCATGAATTTATAAATATATTAATTTCCTGCATAAAAACTATGTGAACTTCTCTTTGTAATAATAGCAGGAAATGCTATTTGTCCTCACCAAAACTAATGCCTCTTTTTCTACTATTAAAAACATCCCTCCCCACATTCTTTAGAATATTAACACCACAATCATTTGTCTACATTCATTCCCTATGAATTGAGTCACACAGCTTGTTAGTACTTTCCTTCTGAGATCTGAGATTACCTTCCATCTACACAGTGTATTTACATATGTATGTGTGGATGTAAATGTGTATAGCATCTCTATCTCTATATGCTTATCTATTCTATTTCTCTAACTTGATTTTATCTTCACATTAGAATGTGAACTCCTTACAAGTAGCAACACTTTTGCCTTTATATTTCCATTGCTTAGTACTATGACTGGTATTTGATCTGTTCCTGGATACAAAAACCCTACTTTGCCCTGCAGTTTCAGTAGTACATTGAAATTTCTTTTATAATTGTTTGAAATGTGGTATACACATTTTTTGTTTTTGTTATTTTTCCCCACAAACTCTGATGATCATTGAGTCATCCCTACTTGTCCACTTTTACAGGCAGTTACTTTTTGGAGTAATTATCTCACATTTTCTTCTAATCTTTCAGTCTTTTACGTGTGTTCTAATATTCCTTGTAACTTTCAATTTCCAAGTTATTTTTGCTCCATTCAGTTTTTCAGCATGCCCAGTACTTTACATTGGTTTCTACCTTCTGCTCCAATTTATTTATTTGCTGTTTAATTATTATAACTTCATTCTGTCTCTTTTATCTCCTTTTCCATTTTATTTCATTTCTTTTATCCATGTCTGCAGTCTTTGTGCACCATCTATTCTTTTTTTTTTAATGGGATTCTATTTGTATTTAGTATGGAATTACCTTCATGCCTGCTGGTTTTATTTAAATTAAGATGTTCTTAACCCATAATGTTTCTTCTGCAGGGGCAAAATCTTCCCCTAATGTATTCTTAGTTGACTATCTCTGTCTAGAACCTATTCAGTTGAGATTCCAAATCTGCTGCCCTGCCATGGTTCTGAATAGAGTAGTTAATCTCCATTAAACTCCATGTCCTTTTCTATAGTCCCAACTTGGGAAACATTATTCAGTATAAATCTGGGACCTGCTCTTGACTTTAGACATAATTTTTAGTTTTAGGCTCTACTCTATAGAATGGCCCTCTTTACACAATGTTCTTCCATAGTTTCATGATATATGCCTTGTCGTCCATGACAATGCTCCATAGATAATGCTATGCATTCATGACCTCAAATTATATTTACCCACAAGATCATCCATAGGCTTCTTTCCATACCCTCTTACACTCTTAGAGTACATGAAAGACCTATTGATATTTCTTTTTGGATTTACTGAACATCTTTTTTCATCTGGTGCTACTTTACGTTTACTGAGGCATTCTTGAGGTAAACAGTTTGATTAGAAATTTTCTTGTAATATTCTTTTTTTTTGGTGAGAAGATCCCATATATATTTTAATTGGTTTAATGGCCACTAAAATCTTATTATTCTCCAAATTTCCTAATTTCAGTAAACTATGTCTCAATTTATCCAATCTCTCTGATCTACAAATATAGTTATCTATCAAAACTACTTCTCATCTTTCATGTCTAAAGAATGATCAAGTATTATTGATTCTACCTTCACAGCACCCAAAACCCATTCTTCTTTTCCACTTAAACAAACTGCATCGATTTGATCCCTTGTATTATGGCAACAATAGTTTTGAACCTTGATCTTATATAAATTGAGCTCATTTTTTCCCCTTAAAACTTATGGTAACCATCCTAGAGATTTGATTGGCTCAGAAGGCAGAAAGCTCTGTTTTTGATACCATATCCTAGTTCCCTAAATTCAAAACAGCCATAAGGAACTATTTATGGTCTGATATTTGGCTTTCAGACCACTATGCAAAGGCAGGCAAAGCACCTTTGATCAGGTGAATCGATTCCAGGTATAGTAAATGTTTATTCATTTTTAACATCCTTCTGACATTACAAAGTAAGATTTAATTTTGTTAACTCTTCAATTATCTATGAATGACTTCTTTTTTTATTTGATTATTTTTAGTTTACAAGATTCAATTCCATAGTTACTTGAGTTTCAAATTTCCCTATGAATGATTTATAAATTGAAAATGAACTACTAGAAAACTGACTTGAGTCAGGCTTAGTCCAGAACACTTTTTCAACTTTCTGGCCAACAATTATGATGGCTTACTAATTGTTATTTCTGGTTCTACCTGCTCCCCTCTCCAACACATACTGCACTTTGCTGTCCAATTTATTTTCAGAAAGTACAGACATAATAAAATAATTTCCTACTGAAACATCTTCAGTGACTCAGTAGTGTACCAAGTTGAAAATGCAAACTGTACAGTATGACATTTAATACCCTTCATACCTAACTTAAGTCTACTTTTCTCATACTATTTTATATTATTCCCCTTCATATCATCTACATTAAGAATAGACTTCTATATTATTTCCAAAATATAGAATTTCTCTCTTTTTTCTTATCTCTGTACTATCCTACATGTATGAAATTTACTCCATGTCACTTTTGCCTTGTCAAATTCTTAATTAACTTTAAAGCTGAATATTTATCACAAGTCTCATAGTCTTGATCATAATTGTCACTGTTCTTTCTTCAAATAATCTATGACTTATTTATCTCTGTACATGTAGTGATCATGAGCAAAAAGTAATCTCTGAAGTCAGAGAGTATTTCCTATTTCTGTATTTGTTCCTTCAAAGTTTAACAAATTGCCATGTGCATGTTAGGTGGTATAGTGGATAGAGTGCTGGGCCTGGGTCAGAAAGATTCATCTTCCTAAGTAAACATCTGGCCACACAGGCTTACTAGTTGTGTGACCCAAGGCAAGTCAACACCCCTAGTAAGAGCTTTATAAATGTTAGCTGTGATATTATGTTGTTATATTATATAACGTGATGTTAAGTTGTGTTGTGTTGTGTTGTTATGTTATGTTACACTATTTTATGTTATAATTACTTATACGTGTTAGACTTACAGTAACCATAGAAGTCTCTCCTTTGATAAAGAACTATATGATATTCTACAAGTCGCTTCAACTCTCTGAATCTTAGTTCTCTCATATATAAAAATGAGAGGAGGATTCTAAAAGATTTCAAAGATCCCTTCAGCATCTAGCATGTAATATACCTTTCTAGCACCCTTTGTAAACAATCAAGCTTCCCAATGTATTAAATATCTCATATAGACAGAGATGACTTTCCAATTCCAACTCCATAGCACTCATCAATGTCACTAAAATCAAACAACTTAGTTCATGAAGAGTGATATTTCTCCTTATCTCTCTGCTAGCAAAAAGTCCATTTATATTGAAAACTCTTCTTTACCAAGGCAATATTTTTGCATCGAATGAGAATGAAGGTCTCTAGCAGAAAGGCAGCATAATGGGGAGTGAGTACCATACTTAGTATCAGGACAATGGTGATTCAAATTTCACCCTGAAACATACTACATAGTATAGCCTTGGAAAGTCATTAAAATTTTCAGTGCTCCAAGCAATTCTCTAAGACAATAACTTATAGAACAATTGCTGATTTATATTTGTGGATTGATTTTCTACAGTTACTTCTGCATACTAAGAGTATTATAGGTCCAGTAATCCTCCACCACCAAGAAAAAAAACAAAAACAAAAAGAAAAAAGCAATCAAACCAAACCAAAATAAAACCATATACATGGAATTCTCATAATCCATAGGTTGCATATTTAAACATTTGCCTACTCACTAAAATGCATTTGTAACTGCAAGTTTAATATTCATGTAGGTTGTTAGTTAGTGGTTGTTCCCAGACATAGGAAAAGCTTTAAAAAAATTGAGTTACTCAGCAAACATTTCCAGCCGAGGTCAAAGTGACTCCCCACATTATTATTTCCGGCTGCATGCGTGAACAAGTACTTTTTCATGGTCTAGTTAACAGCATATTTGTTTGTTTGTTTTGCATTTTTCTGCTTTTTGTGAAGATGTTGCCATGAAAAATGTCCCACAAATGTAGTTTGAGTTACTATCTAGTCCCGTAATCGCAAAAAAGAGAATAAAGTGCCTTGCAGAGAAAATATATGTATTAGATCAGTTTTTTCCAGGCATAAATTAGAGTGCTATTTGCCCTGAGTTGAACGTTATGAATCAACAATACTGTATATTCAGAAAAAGGAAAATTCACTAATTTGTATCTGAGACCAGTCCAGAAATGCTGAAGTAATTTATGTAATAGAAAGTTGCAGGGATCAAACCATGTAATCTTCTTAGGAGTAATGATTCAGTATTCCTGGTGATTCCATAAAAGATACTACTGTGAATTATGACATTCATATATATATATTTATATTTATGTATGTATACGTGTATATATACATGTATATAAATATACAACTATATATGTATACACATACCTATCTATAAACATATACATATATGAACAGATGTACATACATACACATATACTTTTTCTAAAAATATATTTGTATAGGCATTTTCATGCATGTGTATATGTATATATGCATGTGTATATATACATGTATGTATATATACTTGTATGTGTGTGTATATATATATATATATATATATATATATATATATATATATATATATATATATATATATACCTGTATGTGTGTATATATATATACACATACAGGTATAAATATACATAAAACATTCATTTTTTATTTATTTCTCCTCAAGGCTTGTGTCATAAAAGAAATTACTCAGTGAATACCTTAATTTACTCCTCACCCCAATGCTTTTGGAAAACAATATTTTCTTTTAATTTTAACCTTTACTAACTTCATTAATCACATGAATGAATCTCATTAAAGGAAAATATAATTGAAATTGAAATTTTTGTATGTATTTTAATTTCTAGTATTGAGCCATGGTCACTTAATATTTTCTTAGAATAAGTTACAATAGGGGTGTCTAGGTGGCGCAGTGAATAGAACGCCGGCCCTGGAATCAGAAGGACCTGAGTTCAGAGCCGGCCTCCGACACCTAATCCGCACAAACAAAAACCTAGCCCTGTAACCTTGGGCAAGTTACTTAACCCCAATTGCCTTAAAGGGGCGGCTAGGTGGCGCAGTGAGTAAGAGTGCCGGCCTTGGAGTTTGGATGACCTGAGATCAGATCCGGCCTCAGAAAATGAGCACCCACGCATAAATCAAATGACTAGCCGTGTAACCTTGAGCAAGTTACTTAACCCCAATTGCTTTAAAAAAAAAAAAAGAATAAGTTACAATACATTTTAATTGAGATTTTTTTAATGCTTTTGATCATTATCAAGAAATCTTAATTTTGGAATGGACATTAGAGGTGATATAATCTACCTCAAATCTTTTATCAGATCCCTGAAAGATCTTCATTTTCCTCTCTTGAATGTCTAAAATGATAAGAACAGCAATGGTTTATGCAGCAGGTCATTACATTACTGGTATCCTTTTAATGATTTAAAAAAGAAGCCATTCTTTGAGTCTTTTTCTTTGGTTGCTTTTAGTTGTACAGTCAAAAATCAACTCATTACAATATTTAAAATTTATCTCATATATAGAATATACATAATATGTTTTTATTATTTTTTCATCTATTAAATGAAGATATTTGACTAGATGTTTAATATAGGGTTCCTTCCATATCTACCTCTATGATCCTATTATCTTCTAAATAATGGTGGGTTGTTTTTTCATGTTGGAAGACTGCATTAATATTTAGCTGTAATCAAATAAGGTCAAATTCAAGAAACTTCAATTAGATATACTTAAAATGTATATTATTTAGTAAAAATCTAACTTTTTTTTTCCAAAAAGTGAAAGCTATTTGTTTATTTTAAAGTTAAAAAACTTTTTAATAACTTTATTGTGTCTGCTTTTTGTTATAAAGCATTTGAATATTTGGTTGCAGCATGGAGTTCACAGTTACAGTTGGTCATCTAGTTGGTATCAGTCATTTGTGACTTTAAGGGCATCTTAATTTTAACTTAGGAAGAATGTAAATTTGCAGCAATATGTGGTTGAAAAGCAAGAAAGTATTTTTCAGGCATGTTATCAAAGGCATGGGTATTCTACTGCATTTTTCCATCTCTAAATTGTATCTTTCTTAGCATAAATGACTTTAAAATATGATCTACTGAGAGCTCAATCAATTCCATCTGTAGATCTATAGATGCCTTGGTAATATCAACTAGATGAGGGTGAATTGCTAATTTGAGTATGATGTCATAATTCTCAAAGTCAATGAACCTTTAATTGCATACTCCAATTAATAGGTCTATAACAGCTGTATATTCTTCAAATGATTCACATATATCATTTTGCTCATCAATGACCTTTGCTAAATGGGGAAACTGTTCATACAAAATTTATTTTTTTTAATTTTAGAGAAATATTAGAACTTAAATACACATAGCAATAACTTATCATTTCAAGAAAGCCTATACATACAGAAAGCCTATATATATTCAAGAAAGCCTAAATACTGTGAGATGTTTTGAAAGTTAATCATCTTTTCTTTGCTTCCTTGTAGGTTTTCTTTTGATCTCTGTTATATGCTTTTTATTAAGTTCTTTTTTTTCCCCTCCCTCCTCCCTAATAGCCATCCAAAGGCCAAAATCAACCGTGGATATATTTATATACAAATACTGATATATACATGCACATAAACACATACTCATATACATACATTTATAAATATTTATGTTCCCTAAGAAATTCTATTCCTACTCTTGTTTTTATGTTTCTATATCTCTTTTATTCCTATTGTAATGGGAATGTAAAGGGAATGTTAATTTTGTTTTTTTTTATTTTAACAAATGCTTTATTAACTTCTGGTTTATATCATTCATTTCCACCAGATTTTGAGTTACAATTATTCCCCATTTTTCCCTAACCACCACCTCAGAATAGCAGTCCCACAAGATATCCCCTCATGCAATCTGCTCTCTCCTAGATCTTCTCCTATACCCCCTTCAACTTTGCCATTAGGGCAAGGTGAATCTCTGTGCCCCGATGCCTGCACATCTTATCTCCCAATTACACACAAATTACTATTGATAATAGTATTTATAAACATTTGAAACATTTAATTTTAAAACTTCGAATTTCAGATCCAAGGGGAATGTTAATTTTTAAGATCTTCCCTGCCCCTAGGTTAAGTGAACCTGGAGCCAGTTTTGGGAGGCTTGTTTTTCAGGAGATACTTTGTGATTGGGCAGGGGGTCAAGAGGGTTGTTACATTCTCTGAGCCAGGAGAAGGATATATAATCCCTCATGTGAGGCATTGTTTTGGGGCTTACTTTGAGAAGTGTTGTGTGATTTGACCAGAGGAGACTCTGGGCAGCCTTTGAGAGCCCTGTGGCTTTGAAAAACCCAGATGTTGATGCTTACCTCTCTGGTAACTGAGTAGGTATGGATGTAATGGTTGGACATTTGGAGGCCTGTCTACTTGATATGTTTTTCTGTTTTCTTGTAACTTCTACTTTGTAACTTCTGTCTATATACTCTGAAGTTCAGGGTACTGACTTTTTCTCCTGAACAAGGTAAATGATATATTTGATTGATTAAAACAAGATTGTTAATCCATTTTGAGTTATTTTCCTTTAGAAAAGCAGATCTAAGAACCTGTGTTTGCAGCCACCTTGGGGATGCTGGGCTGCTTGCCAATACACCTCTCTCTCTCCTAATTCCTCTACTTTATTTCTACTTTTTACCTTGCCCTCCTATTACTTTACCTGCCCCTACTGCAGTAATTCCTCCCTTCCCCCCCATTCCCCTAAATATAAACACCCTTTTGTACACCACTTGGACTTATTCTGTCCCCCTCCCCTCTAAAGCTCTCTTCCTTATCCTCCCATCCCCCTCAGTCTAAAACCCTTCTATATCCTGCTTTAAACCTATTCCTTTCCCCTCCCCTCTAAAGATCCCTCCTTTATCATCTCCCTCCTTCCCTATCCGCTTAGAGTTTTATTTCTAAAATTAGAAGACTTTTATACCCTTCTAAATGTGTATATATTTTCTCCTTTTAAATCCATTCCTGATAAAAAAAAAAGTGTTTCCAGAACTAACAGCTCCTCTCCCCCATCTAATTCCTTTGCGTTGGGTCTTCCTCTTGTATGTCATTTGTACAAGATAATTACCCTTTTAGTTGTTCTTGAATGGTTTTACTTTTTGAAGTCATATCATACTCAAGTCTACCCAAATTTTTCTTATAAGTTAGCTAATAACCAGTTACAATCTTAGACACAGGTTTTACATTTTCAACACAAAGAAGGTAAACATTCTATCCATATTTAGTCCTTTGTAATTGGCCATTGGTATGTACCTTATATTTCTATTGGCTCTTGTATGTCAAATCTTCTATTGAGTTCACAGTTGCTGTTTGTTGTTGTTGTTATTATTAACAGAATCCTGGGAGTCTGACAGTTGATCAAATGTCCATTTGTTTTGCATTCAGAATAATGCTTAGCTTTCCCCAATTGTTCTAATGCTTCAGGATAATTCTCCTTAATTATCTTTTGTATTATTGCATCAAGATTATTTTTTATCAGAGATTTCAGGTATTCCAGTTATTTTTTTTTATGTTTTCTATTGATCTGTTCTCTAGAGCTGTTGTTTTTCTCTTTTTCCTTATTTCCAATTTATTTATTTATTTTTAGTTTTCAACATTCATTTCCACAAAATTTTGAGCTACAAATTTTCTCCTCATCTTTCCCCCATGCCCCACCCCAAAATAGGGAGCCTACTGAACACCACTTCCCCCATTCTGTTCTCTTTTATAGCCTCCCTTATCCCCCTCCCTTCTAGTAGGGCAAGGTGGATTTCTATACCCCAGTGCCTATATATCTTATTTCCCAGTTGCACGTAAAAAACAATTTTTAAGCAATTGGGGTTAAGTAACTTGCTCAAGGTTACACAGCCAGTCATTATTTGTGTGTGGGTGCTCATTTTCTGAGGCCGGATGCAATCTCAGATCATCCCAACTCTGAGGCCTGTGCTCTTAAAAAACATTTTTTTTTAAACATTTGTTTTTAAAACTTTGAGTTCCACATGTTTCCCGTTCTTCACTCCTCTCCCACCCCCACTGGGAAGATAAGCAATTCAATATAGGTTGTACATGTGCAGTTACACAAAACATTTCCATAGTAGTTACATTGTGAAAGACTAAATATAATGTCCTTCGTCCTATCCTGCCCCCAGTTATTCTACTTTCTTCTTCAACCCTGTCCCTTTTCAAAAGTGTTTGCTTTTAACTACCCTCTCCCCCAATCTGCCCTCCCTTCTATCATCCCCTCTTTTATCCCCTTCCCTCCTATTTTCCTCTAGGGTAACATACCCAATTGAGTGTGTATGTTATTACATCCTTATAATGAGAGTAAGGTTTACCCATTCTCTTTCACCTTCCTGCTCTTCCCCTCCATTATAATAAATTTCTCTTGCCTCTTTTATATGAGATAATTTACGCTAATCTATCTCTCCTTTTCCCCTTCTCCCAATATATTCCTCACTCATCTCTTAATGTTATTTTTTATATATCATCCCTTCATATTGAACTCATCCTGTTTCCCCCTTTCAATGTATACATGTACATACATATGCATGCATTCACATATATATTTATACAAACATACACCCTCATATATACATATACATATGCATACACACACATATATATATATACATATATATGTGTGTGTGTGTGTGTGTGTGTGTGTGTGTATACACACACACATAAATATTTCCTTCATCTATCCTCATACTGAGAAAAGTCTTCTGAGTTACAACTATCATTTTTCCATGTAGGAATGTAAATAGTTCCTCTTTAATAAGTTCCTTATGATATCTTTTTCCTATTTACCTTCTCATGCTTCTCTTACTTCTTGTAATTGAAAGTTAAATTTTCTGCTCAGCTCTGTTTTTTTTAATCAAGAATATTTGAAAACACTCTATTTCATTGAATGACCATATTTTGTCCTGAAACATTATACTCAATTTTGCTGGGTAGGTGATTCTTTGTTTCAGTCCCAGCTCCTTTGACCTCTGGAATATCATATTCCAAGCCCTTTGATCCCTTAATGTAGAAGCTGCTATGTTTGTGTTATTCTGATTGTGTTTCCACAGTACTCAAATTGTTCCTTCCTGACTGCTTGCAGTAATTTCTCCTTGACCTGGGAACTCTGGAATTTGGCTATAATATTCCTAGGGGTTTTCTTTTTGGTATCTTGAAAGGCAATCAGTGAATTTTTCAATTTCTATTTTGTGCTCTGGTTTTAGAATATCAGGGCAATTTTGCTTGATAATTTCTTGCCAGATGTTGTCTAGGCGGTTTTTTGTTTGTTTGTTTGTTTTGTTTTTGTTTTTTTTGTTTTTTGTTTTTTTTATCATGGCTTTCACATAATCCAATAAAGTTTAAATTATCTCTCCTGGAACTATTGTCCAGGTCAGTTGTTTTTCAAATTAGATATTTCAAAGTGCCTTCTATTTTTTTCATTTGTTTGGATTTGTTTTATAGTATCTTGATTTCTCATAAAGTCATTAGCTTCAATTTGCTCCAACATAATTTTAAAGGAATTATTCTCTTCAGTGAGAAATTCATTGAAATTCCTTTTCTATCTCGCAAATTAGAGTTTTTAAAGCCTCCTCCTCATTGGCTTTTTGGGCCTCTTTTGCCATTTGAGTTAGTCTATTTTTAAGGTGTTATTTTCTTCAGTATTTTTGGTGCCTCCTTTAGCAGGCTGTTGACTTACTTTTCATGATTTTCTTGCATCATTCTCATTTCTTTTCCCAATTTTTCCTCTACTTTACTTACTTGATTTTCAAAATCCTTCTTGAGCTCCTCCATGGCCTGTAACCAATTCATATTTTTCTTGGAAGCTTTTGATGCAGGAGTTCTGACTTGGCTGTCTTACTCCTATTCCTTGCTTTGATACTTTTTGTCCACGAAAAAAAAGGATTCTTTGTGCTTCCCTGGCTTGCTCATATTGCCAGTCAATTACTTGACTTTTGAGCTCTTTGACATATAGCACTCTGCTTCCAGATTGCAGAGAGATATGTCCCAAATTGCTGGGTTTTCTGCAGCTGGCAGAGCTATTAAGAGGGACCCCTCTCTGCAGCCCCCACAAGCTCTGGCACACTGTCCACACACTCCATGGTCACCACCCAAGAGTGTGAACCAGATCCAAGGAAGTTAAAGCAAGAGCAATTACCCAATGAATGAGTCCCCCTAAATCTGCAGGCCAGGGGATCTGGGAGCAGCCATGTGACTGCAGCTGCAGCTGCTACACCTCAACAACTTCTCTCCTCAGGGGCAGAGGCCAGTCAGAACTCTTCTCCACCCTGTTCCAACAAAGGTCCCCCCTGACCTTTTACTTTCTTTTTGGCATTTATGGGTTGAGAAGTCTGGGAACCACCATAGCTGCTGGTGATTCACTCTCCTGAAGTCTTCTCTGTCCAATCTGGGCTGTTGGTCGAGTCTGCCCTAGGGTCAGAACTGCACAGCTCATGGGAGACTGCGATAGACTCCCAGTTCAGCGCAATAGACTTTTCATGTTGGCCTGCCAGGCTGCCTTCAGTGGGATTTGTTTCTCTGTTACTTTGTGCGTTCTGTAGCTCTAAAATTTGTTTAGAGTCATTTTTTATTACATATACTGAAGGTGGTGGGAGCCAGAGCTGCATGGAGGTCCTGTTTTCACTCCACCATCGTGGCTCTGCCCCCAGTTGTTTTTCTTTCTTTCTTTCTTTCTTTCTTTCTTTCTTTCTTTCTTTCTTTCTTTCTTTCTTTCTTTCTTTCTTTCTTTCTCTTTCTTTCTTTCTTTCTTTCTTTCTTTCTTTCTTTCTTTCTTTCTTTCTTTCTTTCTTTCTTTCTTTCTTTTTTGCTTTTTGGAGGGCATTTGGGGTTAAGTAACTTGCCCAAGGTTACACGGCTAGGTTTTTTTTTTTTATGGTGCCAATTTTAAATAGATTTTATTCTCCAAGACAATTGCATTTCCACTTGTTTACAGTACTGATAAAGTGCAATGTTGTTCACTTCTCTCCCTCTGCACACATTCAAGTATTCAGAATGCCCAGATTTACACAGTAGCTTAAATGTTAACTTTTAAACTGCTACTGCCTTGGCTACAAATTTGAGTCCTTCAATTTTTGGAAAGCTGTGTGGAATGCTCTTTCTTCTGGTGTGTTTAGTCAACCTCTTCAATGGTGGGTCCAGAAGAAGCACCTCCAGATGGGGCTGCTCCATCCCCTGGGAACCCACCAGGCATACCTCCTGGCATGCCCCCTGCACTCTGGTACAGCTTAGTAATAATGGGATTGCAGACCTTCTCCAATTCTTTCTGCTGATGCTCAAATTCTTCCTTCTCAGCAGTCTGGTTCTTATCCAGCCAGTTGATTATCTCATTACATTTGTCAAGGATCTTCTGTTTGTCATCACCAATTTTGCCTTGCGGTTTTTCATCCTCCACAGTTGCTTTCATGTTGAAAGCATAGGATTCAAGCGAATTCTTAGAAGACACCTTGTCTCTCTGCTTTTCATCCTCAGGCTTGTATTTCTCAGCCTCCTGGACCATGCGCTCAATGTCTTCTTTGCTGAGACGTCCTTTGTCATTGGTGATGGTGATCTTGTTCTCCTTGCCTGTGCTCTTATCCACAGCAGAAACATTGAGGATACCATTTGCATCAATGTCAAATGTTACTTCAATCTGAGGAACTCTCCTGGGTGCTGGAGGAATTCCTGTGAGCTCAAATTTGCCAAGCAGGTTGTTATCCTTTGTCATTGCTCTCTCTCCTTCATAAACCTGAATAAGCACACCAGGCTAGTTCTCCGAATAGGTGGTAAAGGTCTGTGTCTGCTTGGTGGGGATGGTGGTATTACGTTTGATCAAAACGGTCATAACTCCACCAGCAGTTTCAATTCCAAGGGAAAGAGGAGTGACATCCAACAACAGCAAGTCCTGCACATTCTCAGATTTATCTCCAGACAAAATGGCAGCCTGGACAGCTGCACCATAAGCAACAGCCTCATCAGTGTTGATACTCTTGTTGAGCTCCTTGCCATTGAAGAAGTCTTGCAGAAGCTTTTGGATTTGGGGAATTTGAGTAGAACCACCCACCAGGACAATGTCATGAATCTGAGACTTCTCTAGCTTGGCATCTCTTAAGGCCTTCTCCACAGGGTCCAGGGTGCCACAGAAGAGATCAGCATTCAGCTCTTCGAAACGGGCCCTGGTGATTGATGTATAGAAGTTGATGCCTTCATAGAGGGAGTCAATCTCAATACTGGCCTGGGTACTGGAAGAGAGGGTATGCTTTGCATGTTCACAAGCAGTGCGGAGATGGCGAACAGCCCTCTTGTTCTCACTGATGTCTTTCTTGTGCTTTCGCTTGAACTCGGCAATGAAATGGTTGACCATTTGGTTGTCAAAGTCCTCCCCACCCAAGTGGGTGTCCCCAGCTGTGGACTTGACCTCAAAGATGCCATCTTCAATGGTGAGAATGGAGACATCGAAAGTACCACCTCCGAGGTCAAATATCAACACATTTCTCTCGGCACCAAACTTTTTGTCCAAGCCATAAGCCATAGCAGCAGCAGTTGGCTCATTGATGATTCGGAACACATTGAGATCAGCTATGGTTCCAGCATCTTTGGTGGCCTGACGTTGGGAATCGTTGAAATAGGCTGGTACTGTGACCACAGCATTTGTGACAGTCTTCCCAAGGTAAGCTTCAGCAATTTCTTTCATCTTAGTCAAGACCATAGAAGATACTTCTTCTGGATAGAAACTTTCGGTCTCCCCTTTGTACTCCACTTGGACCTTAGGCCTGCCTGCATCATTCACCACCATAAAAGGCCAATGCTTCATATCTGATTGTACAACTGCATCATCAAATCTGCGACCAATCAGATGTTTGGCATCAAAAACCATGTTGGTGGGGTTCATTGCAACTTGATTCTTTGCAGCATCACCGATTAAACGTTCTGTGTCAGTGAAGGCGACATAACTTGGGGTGGTCCTGTTCCCTTGGTCATTAGCAAAGATCTCCACTTTCCCATGTTGGAAGACTCCCTTTGACATGGTTGCTGGGGTGTCGAGGGTCGTAGCTGACCACTGTGGAGAGAGAAGGGCTGCTGCTGCACTGAGTAGCACACGGCTAGGTTTTTGTTTGTGTGTGTTAAGTGTCTGAGGCCAGATCCGAACTCAGGTCCTTCTGACTCCAGGGTTGGCACTGTACTAACTGCACCACCTAGCTACCCTGTTGTTTTTCTTAAAAGATGTTTTACATTCTCTTCTATTTTTTCATTCTTTATTGTTGGGTTTAAAAAAAAAATATTCCTCTCTCTCTCTCTCTCTCTCTCTCTCTCTCTCTCTCTCTCTCTTTCTCTCTCTCTCTCTCTCTCTTTGCTTTTTGAAGGGGAGAAGGTAGGGCAGTTGGGGTTAAGTGACTTGCCTAAGGTCACATGGCTAGATTTTTATGGTAAGTGCCTGATGCCAGATTTGAACTCAGGTCCTCCTGACTCTAGAGTCAGTGCTTTATTCACTGCACCATCTAGGCACCCCAATTTCTCCATCTTTTATAACTTCAGTGGTTTAGCCTGGCTCAATTCAAATTTTCAAGGAGTTTTCTTCCTTAAGATTTTGGATTTCCTTTTCTAATTGGTTGACTTTCTTGTCATAATCTTCTTGTTTTTCTTGTATTATTCATAGTTTTCATTTTAATTTTTCCTCAATCTCTCTCATTTTATTTTAAAATCTTTTTTTTAAGTTCTTCAATGCATTCTTTTTCAGGCAGGTGACCATTTGATATTACTCTTTGGGATAGAAGAGGATTTCTTTGCTTCAATATCCTCCTCTGAAGATAAACCATGGTCATCTTTATTCCCATAAAAGCTCTCTATGGTTGGATTCTTTCTCATTTGAATGTGGTGTTATTTTTGTAATAAACTAGTTTTGTGTTTTTTTTTTTAGTTAACTCTAGTCATGAGGTATGGGGCATGGTGTCTCCAGCTTCTGATTTTCTTTGCTTCACCCTTCTGACCTTGAACTTAAAGCAAGACCTTCAGCCTCTTGCAAGTGCCCATAGGTAACAATGTCCTAGACCACTATTTCTGTACCCAGAGGATGTTTGCTGGTTGTTTTTTACCCCCTTCTGATCTCTGCAGTGGAGCTGAGTACAGTATTCCTTGTCAGCAGCCATTCCATAGGTCTTCCCCAGGTCAGAGGCCCAACTCCCCTCATTGTCCATGGGCTAAAACTTCTTCTAGCTGGGGCTAATATAGCCTCCCAACCCAGCTATCCCTAGGACTTGATATTTGTTTTTTAAACAGCTTGCAGCTTATTGGTAAAGCAGACCTAAACCTGGAGGTGTTTATTCTTCACAGGGAAAAATCTAATCTGGGGTTTTTCTGAAGATCTTTTCTGATTGTCCCAAGAGGATCCCTGTTCTTTCCCTACTCTTATTTGTTTTCATGGCTCTATGTTAACCTAGAGGTGCTATTTTATTGCCTGTGTTGAGGAAAATCTTGAGAGCTTGAATTTTTCTGACCTATTCCACCATCTTCCCAGAATCCTCTCCTCCAAAATTTCCTTTTGAAGGAATGTTTGGGAAAAAGACAGACTTTTTTTTTTAAATGCTAGATATTTTTTGCCACATATAATTGATAGACTTAGTTTTATCTTGCAAATAAATATTCATGTTGTTTTGGTTTGACATGATGTCACACAAAAATGTAGCATTCCTATAGAAATGTTTCAATAATTCACAGTGCTGATTTTGTTCTTCATAAAATTTAACTATTTGTTCTTGCATAGATAGAATTTTGGCTAATGCCTGCCTTTGTGACAGCCAATTCACTTTAGAATGATACAGCAAATCCACATTGAATAACTCATCATTGAACTTTAGCATGCCATGAAACTGATCATGCCATGTTGCATTTTAATGAATATAATTACCAATCCTTATAGCTTGTTCCAAAATGTCACTTAAAATAGGAGCTTTTGCATAAAAATTTTACTGATGCAAGCAATAATGAAAGGAAATGAGAGCACCTGGATCTGTTAATACAATTTTTAAATCTGTGCAATAAACCTTTCATGTTTTCCTGTCATGAAAGGTGCACATACACTCATTAAATTTACCAAATTCAGTCCAGTTTTACAACATTTATCTTGAAAATTGTTGAATTTAACTATTTTCTGTGTTTTACTCACAAGGGTGCCCAAAGTGAGTAATTCTTTGAACTAAGAATATCTTCTGCTATGGTTTGAATAAAGTATAATACCTGTGCTGAGTCAGCAGTATCTGTTGATTCATCCAAAGTGATTGAATAATAAACATTTTCCTTTTGAAGCATTGCATGAAGTTGTTCTGTTACGTTGAAGGTCAATTCATGCTGTCCATCAATTATGGTTCTCCTTGAAAGAGGAAGTTGTTTGTTCTTTCAAATGTTATCAGGGTCTAAGCTTCCTACAAAAATCAACAATGCTTCCTTTCACAGATTCTTCCTCACTGAATGTCATTTTTCCTTAGTATATAAATTACTTTATACATTGCTTCAGTGGCATCATTTCCAGGTTTTATTGTTGCTTGAAAGAATTGTTGTTGTTTCTTTTTGCTTTTGCTTTCCATTTAAAAAAAAAAATTTGTAATACAACCTTTCATTTCTCTCCCTACAATTTAAATTATTTGTGGAACTTATGAGTGTTATAATGCTGATGAGCATTGAATTCCTTTAATGTTGATATTGCAGTATCACAATGCAAGCAAATCATCTTATCTTTAGCAATTCTCAATCCTCATTTAAAATGTCTTTTGTCCTTTCAGTGTTTTCTTTGTTTTCTTTAACATGATGGGCTGTTAAGCCCACAGTATTAAAAAATACTTTTGGGCTGTGAGAGTATTCAAAACTCCCACTTCAAACAGAAACACAGTATACCACTGTCAAAAGTTAATACCAGACTGGGGTATTCAACCCTTCATAAATTCTCACCAACCAGCCTCATGTGGTCATGGTGTCAGTTAGACAGAGGAAAGTTAGAACTAAATAGTGAGCATAGCAGCTGTCAATTTAGCCCTTATGGCTTACAATGCTCTAATTATGTTGGTGAATCTGGAAGGATTATTTCATTGAAATTTATTTTATTCATTGCTATTTTAAATATGTTCATTTTAAAAATAAAAGAAAAATATAAAAGACAAACCAAATTGTATTAAAAATAAAAGGATCATTCTGTAAAATTTGGATTTAGTCAAAAGTTGCCTTTAAGGACCTAGGAGGCCACAGGTAACTCATCCCTCTTTTAGAATATTTGAAAATAACTATTATGTTACCTGTGGTACTTCAATGTCTTCACTTTTCTTGCAATTGTTCCTTATACTATAATGAATTCTAGACATTTTGTCATCCTGGTGATAGTTAGGCAGGCATACTTCAGTTTGTCAAAATCACTCTTAATGGGGTCCTCCATAGAGAAAGTATTTCTCTTTGTTGCAGAAAAAAACTGGAAATAAAGTAGATCTCCATAAATTGGAGAAAGGATAAAAATGCCTTCTATGTAATATAATGTATTGCTACTATGCTATATGGAATGGTAGGCCTAATAAATACAGAGAAGTATAGAAAAACTGATTTGTTGATGCTAAGCGAAGACAGAAAACAATAAACAAAATGTCTACAAATAGTTAAGTAAAAACCACTATAAATGAAAGTTATACAATTATAATGAACAAGAAGAGATATAAGAAAATTTCTCTTCTTCCCATTCCATTGCTGAGGGGTGTTGGTGGCCCATGGATGTGGAATCTTGTATATGTTATCTGATTTTTTTTCATAATTTTGGGGTGTTTATAGATCTTTCTCTTTTTTCCCTTTAAAAGTACTTTCTTATATGGGATGGCTTTCTGGAAGGAGAGAATTAAAATAGAGAGAGATGGTATAAAACAGAAAATCCACATCATGAAAAATCAAAAGATATCAATAAAAGTGCTAATTTTTCTTTTATCATCATTACTATTACTTCTTTCAATTTTTAACCACAGAAATACATATATATATATATATATATATATATATATATATATATAATATCATAATGAAAAGATTTTTAAATCAAAGTATTCCTGGTCTGATTGTATTTCTCAATATTTTACTTATTTTAAAATATTCAAATGTAAACACTCTATAAAGCTTTCCATCCAACTTCATTGTTCATTCTACAACTAGCTTGCCTTCTTCCCATGTTCCTCTTATTCAAGACAAGAAATTGTAGCCTGAAAACATTGAATTCAAAATGGCATGTGTGCAAAGTCAGGTCAGTATGCATTTGTTAGGCATATATTATGGGCTTTAAATGATTCTAGGTCCTGGAAACATGAAAATAAAAATGAAACAACTTCTTTTCTCAAGGAGCCCCCATCAGGGATAATACCATGTACATATGTCTCTGTGTGTATATACAAAATATATACATCAAATTAGTCTTTACAAATTAAGGGATGTGTTTACCAAACACTTTTACTCTATTAGCATACAAAACGAAAAACAACACAATCTATTTCTGGTAAGAGGAGTCATCATACATTTTCACTGTTAATATTTCAATGAAAGTAGAAGTTAACAAATCCCCATTGATGGACTTCTTTTTTTTTTTTTTTAAAGCAATTGGGGTTAAGTAACTTGCTCAAGGTTACACGGCTAGTCATTATTATTTATGCGTGGGTGCTCATTTTCTGAGGCCGGATCTGATCTCGGGTCATCCCAACTCCGAGGCCGATGCTCTTACTCACTGCGCCTCCTAGCCGCCCCTTTAGGGCAATTGGGGTTAAGTAACTTGCCCAAGGTTACATGGCTAGGTTTTTGTTTGTATGGATTAAGTGTCTGAGGCCAGCTCCGAACTCAGGTCCTTCTGATTCCAGGGCCAGCGCTCTATTCACTGCGCCAACCAGCCGCCCCATTGATGGACTTCTTAATTGTCATGATGCTGAACCAGACCTGGTGCCACCCACATTTTGGTTCTTTTTCATTCCTTTATTGTTATTTTTTTTGCTTAACTTGAACATGGCCCTCTCTTAACCCTTAGCTCTTTGGAGTAAATTTTATTTGAGAATTTTATGGGTTTAAGTACTGATTGAATTAATATTTTTCTATTAGGTGAGAAGGCAATTTTTTTTTTCTAGAAGAACATAATATATACTATGATTAAGTGGAATGATTCCAATAGTCACCAGGGCAATAGGAAATTAGCGTTTTATAGAGGTCATAATCAAAGGATATGTATAACCTCATGCTGTTTAATATTGGTTCCAAAGATTTAGATAAAAACATAGGTGGCATACTTATCACATCTTTAGAGAAAGTGAAGCTAGGAGGGATAGCTAACACATTGAATGTGTTGAAGTATCCATAAAAATTCAAGGTTGCAAGAAGCTTAACAAGATGAAAGTTAATTTGCAAATATAAGATGGTAGAGATTCCTCTAGTCAGCAATAACTCTAGGAAAATATTTGGAAGTTTTAATGGGCTAGCCATTCATTATGATTAAATATTGTAAATATAGTAACTAAATCTAATGAAATATTAAGGAAATAAATTGAAAGCAAGAAAGGGACACGATAAGCTAAATAGTTTCTGCCTATCTCAGACCATATATGGAGGGATGGTTACCATGTGTCACATTTTGCAAGAGATGAAAATAAAGCTAAGCAGCATATGGAAAAAAAAATGAGAGTTGTGAAATCATTTGAGATCATGTCAATCAGGAACATAATGAATGAACACAGATGCTTCATCCATAGAAGAGATTCAATAGTGGTGGGAAGAAGCTATGCTACTGTAGGAACTGCTATTTTAAATGTAACAATGGAAAAAGACCATGAAGAAATATCCAAACCTTTATTGTTCTTCCTCTTGATCTTTGACATTTACAGAAAAAAAAGTAGACAATTGTCAGTTGAAGCCTGAGATAGAGATTTAAAGAGTACACCATGTTCTTTTTCATGAGTTTAAATTATAAGGCTCAGAAGAACTGTACAAAAACAAAACAAACAAACAAACAACATACTGGCATATAATTATTATCCACTCTCAGTGAAGTTTGCATGAACATGACAATGCCACATTATTAGAAAAGACTAGATCTCTCAATATTTCAAAAATGGAAAGAGAATAGAGTATATGTAGATGTGATTGGATTGAATTTGTAGAACAAATCTAGAATTTATTATTTATGAGGAGTTTCATGTGTAGAAAAGGACATACTGGGCATCAGTGGTAAGTATGACAATCAGAAATGTACCATGACTTGCTATAAATGTCTAAACACACACACACACACACACACACACACACACACACACACACACACACACACACATGAGAATGAGAGAATGAGATAGGGTCCCATTTGTTGCCATGACTAGGGGAAAAATCGGATGATATTTGGAATTGACTGTATGATATGGGAGGCACTGGCACAGGACAACCCAGCATGATGTGTCCTCTTCAGAGAAGGTGTTGTGCTTCATGAGCAAAGCAGAAATGAAGTAGCTATAAAAAGTTTAGATGTGCAAATTTAGAGAATCCACCCCAAATGTTCACATGGACTATTTATTCTTTTTGTCTTTTCTTTATTGGGGGTGAAGGCAATTGGGGTTAAGTGACTTGCCCAAGGTGACATGGCTAGTTTTGTGTGTGTGTGTGTGTGTGTGTGTGTGTGTGTGTGTGTGTGTGTTAAGTGTCTGAGGCTGGATTTGAACTCATGTCCTCCTGACTCCAGGGCTGGTGTTCTATTAAATGTGCCACCTAGCCACCCCTGGACTATTTATTCTTGATCTGTGGCAAAGCATGACAAGTTAATATGGGTTTGACCAGTCACAGCTGGACACACTGTAACTTGACTCTAGCATAGTGATGTCATTTTTCTTTTCTTTGAAAATAAAGGCCAATAGCCAACCAACTAGTGAACAAAAAAAGCCAAAAATTATAATTTTATTAAATAAAATAAACCCTTTGCATAAATAAAACCAGTATATATAGGATTAGAAGAAAAAGTATCAATTGGGGGAAATTTCATCATATATCTCTGCAAAGAGGCCCAGATACATAGTGAACTAATGTAAATCTATAAGAACACAGGCTATTTCTTAGACATAAGTATTCAAAAGATATCAATAGTTTCAGAAAAAACCCTGAAAATATAAAAAAAAACATTTTAACTTGTTCTAAAATAGTAATAAGAGAAATGCAAAATGAAAACAATTATGAAGTATTACCTAATGGCCAAGAAGTTGGCAAATATGACAAAAGAAGAGAATAGTTAATTTTGGAGGGATTTTGCAAAGATATTATCACTAATATGTGTTTGTTCGAGCTATCATTTTGTCTTGTCATTCAGGAAAGCATTTAGGAATTATGATAAAAAACATAACTACATTGTCCATATCCTTTACCTCAAATATATTAGTATTTAGAATATTCCCCAAGAAGGTAAAGAAAGAAAGAAACATCCTATATCATGGTGGCATGTGCCTATAATCTCTCCTACTGGGGAGACTTAAGTTCATGTATAATTTGTGCTTAGATCTGGGTTAGGATGGCTAGGAAGACTAGGGTGACTGGCAATAATTTGGTAAGCATGTAGGAGCAGGGAGGCCTCAGGATACCTAAGGAGTATCAAAGTGGTTGAAGTCTGATCACTAGTAGGACTGAAGAATTCTCTAACCATGATAAGGCATAGGAACAGATGCAGAGTAAAGAAAACAGAATCAGGAAAACAATATACACAATGACCACAACAATATAAATGGAAAGAAATGAAAAAAAAAAAAAGAAACCAAATATAGCATAGTTATAATAAACAACCTAGAGAAGAGATTGAAAATTATTTTTGTCTCTTAATTGTAGTGGAGTGGAATATTTAATAGATTGTTATATGTGCTATTATTAAAATGATTTTTTCCTTCTCTTTTAATCTTTATCATGAGGTATAACTGGCTGAACATGAAAAGATAAAGAGATATATTCAGAAATGGTGATGTAAAAACGGAGATATCAATAAAGTTAAAGAATAAAAATAAATGTTTGGGGAAGCAGTAACCTCGATGAACTCCTTGGTCACTAAGGCTCAAAGGGTGAATCTGAGCAGAATCCTGAGTGACAGAGCCCACTGGAAGACGAAGTGTGGCAGAGTCCAGCCCAGGAGGTTGCCCAGTGTGTCCGGACTGGTCGAACACAGAGCATGTGGGGTCTGCACAGATCAGACCTAAGAGCAGACAAGCAGACTACACCAGAAAGAGCAAAAGCCCCAGCCTGCAGACTTACCGAGGACGAATCACAGTCATCTCCCAGATGGGTAGGATCATTGGAGCCAGGTAGGAGAGTTGGGCCCTCAGTGGAAAGAGCGGCTTCTCAGGCTGCATTCGGCCCCCAGCCTGGAAGTTTAGAAACTGCCTGCCTGTATAATACAGGGGCTGGAATGGCAAAGTAAATTCTAGCTGCTCAGATCCTCCCATCCCTCCTTCATGAAGCAGAAAACCTAAAGATAAGTCTCCCACCCAGATTGAAATCCCAAGTTAATGGAAATAGCCCCAGGCTTGAGAGTCTCCAAGAAGGGGTGTAACTGAGACAGCCAGGAGTCTGAAGAGAAGAGAGGGTGGGATCCCAACAAGCCCCACCTCACCTCACCAACAAAAGCATACTTATAGCCCAGGGGCATAGAGGAAGAAATCTGAAGTGGTCAGAGGCACCCACACCTACACATCTACATCCCTCATTGACTTTCCTGACTTAGCCATAAACTAGCCACCCAGAGGTATTCAAAGTCAGGGATCAGGCCCTAAACTCATAGCCTGAGAAACTAAGAAACAGGAAGTCACAATGGGAAAAAAAGAAGCTGAGAAGGAGAAGGGGAAGGCAAGAAAGTCTATTCGAGCATACTAAGCAGGGCAAGAACAACAAAATACACAAGACAATATAGACTCTCTACCCACACCTGAGACCACAGAAGGAAACATCATCTGGTCTCAAGCCCAAATAGCATTCCTGGAAGAGCTTAAGAAAAATTTTAAAGACCAAATCAGGGAGGCAGTGACCAACTTGGAAAAACGTCTCAGTGAAGTAATTGGAGAAAATACCTCCCTAAAAAAGGAACTTCAAAAGATAACTGAAGACTGTAATTCGATAAAAATTAGGAACAATCAAATTGAAGCTCAGAACTCTATGATGCAGCAAGAGTCAATCAAACAGAAAAAGACGATAAAAAAATTGCAAGAAATTGTAAAATATCTCCCTGGAAAAATAACTGACCTAGAGAAAAGATCCAGGAGAGACAACCTAAGAATTATTGGTCTACCATAAAGCCATGATGAAAAAAGCAGCCTAGACAACATCCTAGAAGAGATTGTCAAAGAAAACTGTCCTGAGGTCCTGGAATCAGAAGATAAAATAGCTATCGACAGAATTCACCCGACTCCTCCTGAGAGAGATTCCAAACTGAAAACTCCAAGAAATATAATAGCCAAATTCCAGAATTACAAGATTAAAGAAAAAATCCTACAAGCAGCCAAAAAGAAACAATTCAAATATCGAGGAACTACAGTTAGGATCACACAGGACCTAGCAGCTTCTACATTAAAAGAGCGGAGGGGGTTGGGGGCGGCTAGGTGGCACAGTGAATAGAGCACCAGCCCTGGAATCAGAAGGACCTGAGTTCAGAGCCCGCCTCTGACACTTAATCCGCACAAACAAAAAAAACCTAGCCGTGTAACCTTGGGCAAGTTACTTAACCCCAATTGCCTTAAAGGGGCGGCTAGGTGGCGAAGTGAGTAAGAGCACCAGCCTCGGAGTTGGGATGACCCGAGATCAGATCCGGCCTCAGAAAATGAGCACCCACGAATAAATCAAATGACTAGCCGTGTAACCTTGAGCAAGTTACTTAACCCCAATTGCTTTAAAAAAAAAAAAAAAGAGCGGAGGGACTGGAATTTGATATTTCCTGGGGCAAGAGAGCTAGGACAACAACCAAGGATTAACTACCCGGCAAAACTGAGCATAATCTCCCAGGCAAGGAGATGGTCGTTTAATGAAATAAGGGACTTCCAGATGTCCCTGATGAAAAAGCCAGAGCTCAATGGAAAATTTGATCTCCAATTACAAGACTCAAGAAAGACATAAAAAGGTAAACAAGAGAAACACAGACTCACACATGCATAAGTGCACACACACCCACACCCACAAACACACGCTCATTACTTGGGATGCAACAAGAGCAAAATGTTCACATCCCTATATGTGGAGCTGATAACTATCAATATTCAAAATCTTTATGATTATCATGACCTTCAAAAGGGTTATACTTAGATAGAGGGTGTGGGTATGAATGCACTAACCTGATGTCTAAAAAAAAAACTATTAAGGGGATCAAAGAGATTGTAATGGGAAAAAGGAAAGGATTAGAAAGGAAAAGGTAAAATATGCCATCTGAACAGGCATTAAAACAAACTACAGAAGAGGGGAAAGAAAGAGGGAGAGGAACATCATTTAAACACTATTCTCCCTGGTCCTGGTTCAAAGAGGGATCAACTTAAATCAGTGAAGTTTAAGATTTTAATGTGAATAGACACATAAATTCATTAAATAGAGGAAAAGGAGGGAGGGAGAAGAGCACTGTTTGAAATTTACTCTCATTGGTTTGGAATCAAATGGGGAGTAATTTACTCTGATAAGCATAAAAATGTATTGTGTCCTATAGATAGTGGGAGGGTAAGGGGGGCGGTGAAAAGGAAGAGACTGGGAGGGATTAGAAGGGAGGGAAATAGTAGTAAGGGGAGAGGGTAGTAAGAAGGGGGGTCACTGGGTGGGAACACTGAGGGAGGGGGTGGTCAAAAGGGAAAACTTCAAGGAGGGGAAGTGAGAAGGAAGAAACAAAAACATAAACAGGGGAGGGAATAGGATGGAGGGGAAGAGACAGATAGTAATCATTACTGTGAATGTGAATGGGATGAACTCTCCCATAAAACAGAGGTGGATAGCAGAATGTATTAAAAACCATAATCCTACAATATGCTGTCTACAAGAAACACATTTGAAACAAAAGGATACCCACAGGGTAAAGATAAAAGGTTGGAGTAAAATTTATTATGCCTCAGCTAAAGTAAAAAAAAAAGCAGGGGTAGCAATACTTATCTCAGATGAAGCAAAGGCAAAAATAGATCTAATTAAAAGAGATAAGGAAGGAAACTATATCCTACTAAAAGGCACCCATGAGAATGAAGCAATATCACTACTTAATATATATGCACCAAGTGGTATAGCATCCAGATTCCTAGAGGAGAAGTTAAAGGAATTAGAGGAAAAAATAAATAGCAAAACTATACTAGTGGGGGACCTTAATCTCCCCCTCTCTGAACTCGATAAATCTAACCTCAAAATAAACAAGAAAGAAGTTAAGGAGGTGAATAGAATCTTAGAGAGACTAGATATGATGGAGCTCTGGAGAAAACTGAATGGGGATAAAAAGGAATTTACTTTCTTCTCAGCAGTGCATGGTACATACTCAAAAGTAGAACATGTACTAGGGCATAAAAACCTCACAATCCAGTGCAAAAAGGCAGAAATATTAAATGCATCATTCTCATATCATGATACAATAAAGATTATATGCAATAAAGGGCCAGGGAAAGACAGACTAAAAACTAATTGGAAATTAAACAATTTAATCCTAAAGAATGGATGTATCAAACAAGACATTATAGGAACAATCAATAATTTCATTCAAGAGAATGATAATAATGAGACTACATACCAAAATTTGTGGGATGCACTAAAGGCAGTTCTCAGGGGAAGTTTTATATTCCTGAGTGCATACTTAATTAAAGCAGAGAGAAGGGAGGTCAATGAATTTGACATGCAATTGAAAAAGCTAGATAAAGAACAAATTGAAAATCCCCAATGTAGTACTAAATTAGAAATGTTGAAAACCAAAGGAGAGATTAATAAAATTCAAATTAAGAAAACTATTGAATCAATAAATAAAACTAAGAGCTGGTTTTATGAAAAAATCAACAAAATTGGTAGACCCTTAGTCAATATGATAAAAAAAAAGAAAGAAGAAAACCAAATTAAGAGTATCAAAAATAAAAAGGGCGAATCTACCTCCAATGAAGAGGAAAATCAAAAAATAATGAGGAATTATTTTTCCCAATTGTATGCACATAAATATGACAATCTTAGTGAAATGGATGAATATTTACAAAATCACAAGTTGCCCAGATTAACTGAAGAGGAAGTGAATTACCTAAATAACCCCATCTCAGAAAAAGAAATCAAACAAGCCATCAATGAACTCCCTAGGAAAAAATCTCCAGGGCTAGATGGGTTCACTAGTGAATTCTATCAAACATTTAAAGAACAATTGATTCCAATACTCTACAAACTATTTGGGAAAATTAGTGAAGAAGGAGTCCTACCAAACTCTTTCTATGACACAAATATGGTACTGATTCCTAAATGAGGAAGAGATAAAACAGAGAAAGAAAATTATAGACCAATTTCCCTCATGAATTTAGACGCAAAAATGGGAAATAAAATATTAGCCAAAAGACTACAACAACTTATCACAGAAATAATACACTCTGATCAGGTAGGATTCATTCCAGGAATACAAGGATGGTTTAATATTAGGAAAACTATCAGTATAATTGAGCACATCAACAATAAAACTAGCAGAAACCACATGATCATCTCAATAGATGCAGAAAAGGCTTTTGACACAGTACAACACCCATTCCTATTAAAAACACTAGAAAGTATAGGAATAAATGGAGCCTTCCTTAAAATAGTTGAAAGCATCTATTTAAAACCATCAGCAAGTATTATATGCAATGGGGATAAACTAGAAGCCTTTCCAATAAGATCAGGAGTGAAACAAGGGTGTCCACTCTCACCCCTCTTATTCAATCTGGTACTAGAACCACTAGCAGTAGCAATTAGAGAAGAAAAAGAAATCAAAGGAATCAAATTAGGTAAAGAAGTGACCAAGCTATCACTCTTCGCAGATGATATGATGATATACTTAGAGAATCCTAGAGAATCAAGTAAAAAACTACTAGAGACAATAAATAAATTTGGCAAAGTTGCAGGATATAAAATAAACCCACATAAATCCTCAGCATTCCTGTACTTCTCTAATGAAACTCAACAGCAAGAGATAGAAAGAGAAATCCCATTTAAAGTCACTGTAGACATTATAAAATATTTGGGAATCTACTTGTCAAAACAAACCCAGAATCTATATGATCACAACTACAAAACACTTCTCACACAAAAAAAGCAGATCTAAATAGTTGGGAAAATATCAATTGCTCATGGCTGGGTCGAGCTAATATAATAAAAATGACAATTTTACCCAAACTAAACTCTATATTTAGTGCCATACCAATCAATTTACCAAAAAACTACTTTCTAGAGTTAGACAAAATAATAACAAAATTTATTTGGAAAAACAAAAGGTCTAGAATATCAAGGGAATTAATGAAAAGAAACCCTAGGCAAGGTGGACTAGCTATGCCAGATCTTAATCTGTATTATACAGCAGCAGTCATCAAAACTGCTTGGTACTGGCAGAGCTGTAGAGTAGTGGATCAATGGAATAGATTAGGTGCAAGAGACCCAGCAATTAATGAATAAAGCAATCTATTGTTCGATAAACCCAAAGACCCCAGTTTTTGGGATAAGAATGCACTATTTGACAAAAAACTGCTGGGAAAACTGGAATATAGTATGGCCGAAAATGGGCATAGACCATTATCTAACACCACATACCAAAAGCATGTCCAAATGGGTGCATGATCTAGGTGTAAAGGATGATACTGTAAGCAATTTGGGAAAGCAAGGAATAGTTTACCTGACAGATCTGTGGAGAGGGGAAGACTTTAGGACCAAACAAGAGTTAGAGAGCATTATCAAATGCAAAATGGATAATTTTGATTACATTAAATTGAAAAGCTTCTTTACAAACAACGACAATGCAACCAATATCAAGAGGGAGGTGGGAAATTGGGAAAGAATTTTTACAACTTGTGTCTCTGATAAAGGACTCATTTCCAAAATTTATAGAGAATTGAGCCAAATCTATATGAATACAAGTCATTCCCCAATTGATAAATGGTCAAAGGATATGAACAGGAAGTTTTCAGAGAAAGAAATTAAAGATATCCATAAGCATATAAAGAAATGCTCTAAATCACTATTACTTAGAGAAATGCAAATCAAAACAACTCTGAGATACCACATCTCTCCAGTCAGATTGGCTAAGATGACAAAACAAGAAAGTGACAAATGCTGGAGAGGATGTGGACAAATTGGAACACTAATACATTGCTGGTGGAGTTGTGAACTTATCCAACCATTCTGGAGAGCAATCTGGAATTATGCCCAAAGGATTATAAGTAATTTCATACCCTTTGACCCAGCCATACCACTTCTAGGGTTATATCCCAAAGAGATCATAGAAGTGGGAGGAAGACCCATATGTACAAAAATATTTTTAGCAGCCCTTTTTGTGGTTGCAAAGAATTGGAAACTAAAGGGGTGCCCATCGATTGGGAAATGGCTAAGCAAGATGTGGTATATGAATGTAATGGAACATTATTGTGGTATAAGAAACGAGGAGGTGACAGATTTCATAATTACCTGAAGAGACTTATACAAACTGATGCTGAGCAAGAAGAGTAGAATCAGAAGAAATTTGTATACAACCACAGGTATACCATATCTGTGATGACCAACTATGACTGACTGGACTCTTTTCAGCAATGCAGTGATATAAGTCAATCCCGAAAGACTCAAGAAAGAGAGAAATGCGCCATCCAGAGATATAACTAGAAAGAACTGAGCCTGAATCCTGATGGAAGCAAACTAAATGATCTTTTTCTTTTCATTGTTTGGTTTTATTTTTTCTTTACCATCTTTCATTCCACCTAGTACAATACGCCTTTGTAATTGGAATAATGTCTAATATGAATGTATTTGCAGATTCTGTACTGGACTATATGCTGTTGTGGGGGTAGGGAGGAGGGAAATAAAGGAAATTTGAAAATCAAGGAACTATGGAATTGAATCTTGTTAACTGAAACTAAACTAATAAATTAATTTTAAAAAATGATAAATAAAAAAAAATAAATGCTTTTCATTCCAGAATAATCTCCTTACAATTTTATCAGGTTTATTTGAATGAGAAATTTGAAAAATTCTGCAATCAACCTAGATAATATCTAAGTATTTGGAAATTTTTTATTCCAATTTTAGTGAAAAGAAGGAGAGCGAGCTAAATAATAGCACAGATAAAAGTTGTTTAATAATCTAAGATTAGTCATAAATAGTTTAATGTTTACTTAAAAGCAATACTATCCATTCAATCAAGAAGTAAATCATTTCAGTCAACAAGAATGTATTGTTTGCTAAGTACAAGATATTGGGAATCACTTCTTCCAATAGAAGTCTCCCCCTACACCCTCACATTAGGGCAACAAATAAAAGTATATGCATACTCCACATTTATTTTAAGTAAAATTCTTTTTTTTTTTTGCTTTTTGGAGGGGGTAAGGTAGGGCAATCGGGGTTAAGTGATTTGCCCAAGGTAACATGGCTAGTTTTTGTGTTAAGTGTATGAGGCCAGATTTGAAGTCAGGTCCTCCTGACTCCAAGGCCAGTTCTCTATTCCCTGCACCACCTAACCACCCCTATATTAAATAAGATTTGTGCTTTAATGTGGGTTGAAAATGACAACATTTATTATTTCTTTTACCTTTGTAATTCTTACATTCTGCACATAAGGCAACTTGAATATCAGAATATAGTCTTAGATTGAGTGGTAAGAGTATTAAGGGATAATTTAAGGCGATTCATAACCTGATGAGGAAACAGAGGTCAAAAGAGGTAAAGTGACTGCACTCTCTTACATATTTCTTTTTCCTTACAATTCAGAGCTGTTGAAGTCAAGAATTCAAAACTATTGAATCTTTTACTAAACCATAATGTTTTGCTTTGCTTTTTATTAGCAGCCTGAAAAAAACATATGATCAGAACCATGGCCAGCAGTTGTAAGCTGGTGTAAGTAGCTTAACTGAGCATGTAACAAGGTGTCAGATTGCCATAGATTCATGGTATGGTAGCTTGGTAGCACTGTTTTACAAATTTAGAACCTTGGATAGAAGGATTCCTGACTATTTGGAAATCATCTATTTTAACTAGGTTAATCAAACCTTAAGAATTTAGTTATTTAGGATGATTCACAGAACAAAGTAAGACTGTGGTGACTTCAGAATGATGGAAAGATGCCCCTTTATTCTCCTGTGCGAGTCTTTCTAGGGAGAAATTTTCCTTACTGTGGCTATATCTCCATTTTTCTTCCCCAGTATGAATATATAATGGTTTGTGCCAGGGCTCTTGAGTACCATCCCTCAATGGAAAGGGGTATGTTCACTAAGGCCACAGTCTTTGATTTAAAAGATCTTTGAAAGCTCAGTACAAAAGATAAAAAAAAAAAAAATCTTTTCCCCATTACTGCCACTGCTACTGCTGATTCAATCACTCCCAAGCCTTGCCCCTAGTTTGCTGGGGCATGGGCTGTATTGGCATGCCCAGTACTGGATTGTACTTTACTCTCAGGCAAGTGCAACAAACCATTTCTGCTTACCTCCTAAGTTATCTCTGGTGTATGTGGGCTGAGCGTTCTGGAAACAGTCACTGCTGCCAGTGATTCAGTCTCCCCAAGGCCTGCTCAGGGTTTGCTGGGACACAATCTGCCATAGACTGTACTCTTCTCTCACCCTGGTGTGAGAGAGCTTTCCTGTTGACTTTCGAAATTGTTTTGGTCTGGAAGTTTGTTTCACTCCCTCTTTTTGTGGGTTATGCTGCTCTAGAATTTGTTTAGAGTCATTTTAAAAGGTATTTGGAGGGGTTTGGGGAAAACTTAGGTGAGTTTGCCTTTACTACACCATTAGGGCTCTGCCTCTCCTTGGTAATTTCTTTTCTTTTCTTTTCTTTTTTTTTTTTTTTTTTTTTTAAGATCAAAGGAAGAATCAAGTTTCATTTATTACTTCATCAGTTTGGGAACCAGAGAGGGGAGAACTCCCCCAGGGAGGTGATGAAGTGAAGGGAAGACTGCCAGCTTGGGAGAGAAGAGCTAGGGGATTAGTAGCTGAGGCAGATGCCCAGTCTGGCCAGCCCCTGCTGTCCGCTGGTCTCCACCCTCTTCTCGCCTTCTGCTGCTTCCTTACTCCTTGTCAGCTCCAGATTTATTCTGGGAATCCACCACAGTTTATCACTGATCCTTCTACCAGAAAGTGGCACCTGGAAAAGTCCAAGGTGACTCCAAAGGCTGCTCAGAGGCGACAGAAGGCACAAGGAAGGAGGCCCGCAGGCTGCTTACCGTGAAGCTGTTGTTGACGTTTTTGGTACTAGATTCTGCCACACTCGCATCAGTTAGATCCACTTCATCAAAAATTATTGACTTGGCGGTTCTGGCGTAACACAGGGTCCGTCCTCGAAGTTTGAAGTACCTTCTTTTCCAGCGCTGGAAGGAACTTGTCTGTTTCATCAACATCCCCTCTCTTATGATCGTCTTGTGCCGGATCTGGCCGGACGTGGACACCTTGCTCAGCAGCTTCTGCGGGGAGCCCGGCTCAGGCTCCGGCTCCCTGTCGGCCGAGTCGTCCGGGCCTGCGGGCCCGGAGCTGGGGCCTGGCCCGAGGCCGGGGCCGGGCGCTCCCGGAGCCTGCAGGGACTCCGGGGCCGGAGCGGCGGCGGGGGAGGTCCAGGGGCCGCCGCCATGCTGCTCCCACTGCCACTGCTCCCGAGGTGCCCTCCTTGGTAATTTCTTGAAAGATACTGTCCAGGCTCTCTCTCTCTCTCTCTTTTTTTTTTTAATCATAGCTTTCAGGTAGTCTAACAATTTTTAAATCATGGCTCCTGGATCTGTTGTCCAGGTCAGTTGTTTTTCCAATGAGGTATTTTACATTTTCATCTATATTTTAAATTCTTTTGATTTTGCTGTACTGATTCTGATCTCATAGAGTCACTAGCTTTCACTTGCCCAATTCTACCTTTTAAGGAATTATTTTCTTCAATTGACTTTTGTACTTTTTCCTTTTGATCAAATCTACATTTAAAGGAGATGCTTTCTTCAGTGGATTATTTTTTTTTTAATTTGACCAACTGTATTTTTTAAAGAATTCTTTTCTTCAGTCAATTTTTGTTTTTCTTTTTCCAAACTGTTGACTCTCGCATAACTCTCATTTATTTATTTATTTATTTATTTGTTTATTTATTTGTTTATTTATTTGTTTATTTATTTGTTTATTTATTTAAATTTTTCTTCTACCTCTCTCATTTGGTTTTAAAAGTCCTTTTTTGCTTTCCATCGGTGGCAGCCATCAGGCAGGCTAGGCGCGAGGCAGGATGGGGGCCTGCCTACAAGTACATCCAGGAGCTGTGGAAGAAGAGGCGGTCTGATGTCATGAGGTTCCTGCTGCGCGTGCGCTGCTGGCAGTACCGGCAGCTGTTTTGTCTGTGTTGCACCATACGCCCTGGCCCACTCGGGCTGACAAAGCCCAGCGGCTAGGCTACAAGGCCAAGCAAATTTATGTCATCTACCGAATTCGTGTCCGCTGCGGGAGGCGAAAGTGCCCTGTCCCCAAGGGTGCCACCTACGGCAAACCTGTGCATCACGGGGTCAATCAGCTCAAGTTTGCCAGGAGCCTTCAGTCTGTGGCAGAAGAAAGTGCTGGCTGTCACTGTGGGGCCCTAAGAGCCTTGAACTCCTACTGGGTGGGTGAAGAGTCAACCTACAAATTCTTTGAGGTTATTCTTATCGACCCATTCCATAAAGCTATCAGACAAAACCCCGACACTCAATGGATCACCAAGCCAGTGCACAAACACAGAGAGATGCAAGGGCTTACCTCAGCTGGCCGCAAGAGCCCGGGTCTTGGAAAGGGTCACAAATTCCACCATACCATTGGAGGATCTTGTCTTGCTGCTTGGAGAAGGTGCAATACTCTCCAACTACATCGATACCGCTAATTGGTGCATATTAGTTTGTAAACTTAATTGTTTAATAAACAACATTTATGAACAAAAAAAAGGCCTTTTTGAGATTTCTATAAGGCTTTTTGGACTTGAGAGCAATTCTTAATCCCCTTTGTGGTTTTACATTTTAGCATTTTGACACTGCTCCCTTCTGAGCTTGTGTTTTATCTTCTCTGGGCCTATAGTAGCTTTTTATGGTCAGGGATATCATATATATATATATTTTTCTTTTTTGCTCATTTTTAGTCCATTTGATAACTTTTAAAGTTGAGTCTTCCTTCCCAGCTACAGGGGACATTGTTCTTAGCTTCTTGTACTGGGGACCAAGGGCCTGGTCACTGATTTTCTGCCTGAGACCTCAGGTGTTAGCAACTTGTCCACTATGCTGAGGTGGCCTAGCCCTAGTCATGCTTTTTGTGGTGTGGGTTCCAGGATGGCAGTTTGGCTTCTACATTTGGACTGGAATTTTCACAACTGACCTGCTGTGCCAGTGGTCTCTTAAGCCAGGATTGATGGGCCTAGGTTGCTGATCTGTGCTCTGGTTAAGAGCCTCCTTTTGGCTTGCCCAAACACCATCTCTACTGAACTGCACTCCCCTTTTACCCAAGTGAGACAGGCCTTTACTGAAGTCCTTGTAAGTTATCTTAAACTCTAAAAATGTTTCTCTTTCTCTTTTTGTAGGTTCTGTCACGCCAGAATACATTTGGAGGCTTTATTTGACATTGTTTCTGGGGAAACTGGGGGAGCTCAGGCAACTCCCTGACTTCTCTGCTATCTTGACTCTGCCTCCTAATAAGGCTTTTATAAGAGTCCGTACTTTATGGCTGTTTGCTGAGATTATATTTATCCTCTTTCCCTGCCTCTATACACACCATTTTCAGTCCAAGTACAAACTCTCAAGCCCTATGCTGTTTTGAAGAGTCCATTCATTTGACTGGATCTCAAGAACTCAGAACACCAGACCCAGAATAAGGAAGACCTGACTTTAAATCTAACATTAGAAAGTAGCTGTGTGACCCTGTGCAAGTCATCAACTCTGCCTCAGTTTCCTCATTTGTAAAATGAGCTGGAGAAGGAAATGACAAACCACTCCAGTATCTGTGCCATGAAAATAGCAAATGGCATCATATGTCAGACATGAATGAAATGACTGAATGAAAGAGAATCAGAGAGAGAGAGAGAGAGAGAGAGAGAGGAAGAGAGAGAGAGAGAGAATAATTTAAGATGAGTTTAACACAGATTGGTCACTTTCACTTGGTCTCTCCTTCTTACCTTTCTCTCATTCCACTAATTCCTGGGGAAATGTCAGTGCCCTGGAACATAATAGAGGTTGAATAAATGTGTATTAATTGATTGATGCACATATCTTATTTTTCTATATACAAAAAAAAATTCCCAGGAAAAATCTACAAGAAGAATCTTATGGCTATCATGTCTCACATCTCAGTCCTAGAAGCATTCTATAACCCCAAGGATTAGAAAAGGAAGATAATGCTAAAAATGATAATGATAAATAGGATTTTGACAGCACTTTATGGTTTGCAATGTGCTAAATTATGTCAGTTGGTCCTCATAACAACTTTTTAAGATGTTAATGTTATCCTTGTTTTATAGATGAGGAAACTGAGAGTAATAGAGGAAAGAAAGCTAATAGGATTTGTAGTCAGTTGGTAATATGATTTAGCAGAAAGAACCATAGATCTCAATTTACAAGAACTGATTTAACACTTGAGCTCTTATACTGACTAGTTGTGTGACCTTGGGTAATTTTCTTGTTTTACCTGTGTATCTGTGAACTGGTTTTAATATCTGAAAAATAAGGATCATCATATTTACACTATCACATTCACAGAAGACTTTTTAGGAAAATATATCTCCTGTCAGTTTTCTGTACATGTGACAATGTTATTATTCCATAATATAAAAAAGGAATTCAAGAATTGTTCATTTGTGCAAAAAGTAAGGATCCTATTCTTTCAGTTTAAAATATCATAAGAAGGAATGTCTGGCATCTGCTTTTAAGAAATTGACTGGCTAGTGGAGAAACTTGCCATAGATAAAAAGAAGAGCAATCCTCAATCCAAATGTCTAGTACCAATAGAGTTATTATAGGATACATGAATACGTGATATAAACTTGAGAGGAAAATGTGTATGTAATTTGGACTAGTGTGGTGTGTAAACTGTCTCATTTCCCTCCCTTCTAATATACAGGTGGATAATGTATACATATGTATATTTATAAATGTATATACACATTTACATATATTAGTGTATATGTACATATTGTGTGCATGTGTTTGTGTGTATATATGTATATATAGTTTTAGTGAAAATACTATAAATGATACTAGAAGGTATTGGATATTAAGGAAAGTTATTAAATTACTTTATATCCAACACTTATGAATGCTTTCTCTGGGTCAAGAAAGTGAATTACCAATCATACCTAGATGTCCACCATCCTGACATAGAGGTGAACACATTTTTTTTTTTTTTTAAGCAATTGGGGTTAAGTAACTTGCTCAAGGTTACACAGCTAGTCATTATTTGTGCGTGGGTGCTCATTTTCTGAGGGCGGATCTGATCTCGGGTCATCCCAACTCCGAGGCCGGCGCTCTTACTCACTGCGCCACCTAGCTGCCCCTGAGGTGAACACATTTAACACCCATCTCAAATATATGGGTTTAAAACAATGTAATAACATGGGAAATACAGTAAAATTCTTGTGTCATCATATATCCTCTGTCTAATGGAGGGGAAGAAGTGGCAAGAATCCTGGTCTGAGGAAATAAGTTTGAATCTAAGTGATGAAGCTTGCTTTGTTGATCTTTTACTTATAATTAACTTGATAATATTTCTAGTTTTTGAGGGTATCTTAATTAATAATCTATTAATTCCAAGAAAAGAATGTATAATGACCTTTTTATCTTTAAAGGGCTTTGCAAAAGGCACATATTTTTGTCAAGCCATGTATTGAAATTTTGAGTTTGAAAATATGGTCAATAAAATGTTTATAGCTGAGAGCAATGCTTGGCCATACCTATTGCATTAGGTGACTTGCCCTAAGAGAAGATAAAAGAGGATACAAAGGATAGTGATAAAACTGAATCACAAAATTAGCTTTGTATATATTCTCCACCTGATAATTTCTAAAATTATTTCTAAAACTTCTAATTTGTATATCAGTATTGTCGTAAAACTTGATTGAACTTTTTTTTTCACTTTTTAATTTTTTTTATTTTTTTAAACAAATGCTTTATTAACTTCTGTTTTACATCATTCATTTCCACCAGATTTTGAGTTACAATCATTTTCCCCCATATTCCCCTACCCAACCTCCCAGAATAGTAATCCCACAAGATAGCGCTTCCTTCAATCTGCTCTCTCCCATACCTTCTCCCATACCCCCATGGACTTTTCCATTAGAGGAAGGTGAGTCTTTGCATCCCAATGCCTGCACATCTTATCTCCCTATTACAAGCAAAAGAGTATTAATAATAGTATTTATATATATATATATATATATATATATATATATATATATATATATATATATATATATTTGAAACATTTAATGTTACAACCTCAAATTTCAGATCCATTTCCTTCCTCCCTTGTCACCCATTCCCTCTTGGGAGATAAGTAATTCAGTATATGTTGTACATGTCTAGCTATGCAAAACATTATCATAGTAGATATATTGTACAAGGCTGCTTATAATTCCCTCCCACTCATCCCAGCCCCCACCTGGTCCATTCCCTACATGATCCTGTCCCTCTTCTATAGTGGGTACTTCCAACCTCCCCTCACCCAAGGATGCCCTCCCATCCATCATCCCTCCTCTCATCCCCCTTCCCCCTATCCTGCTGCAGGTTGAGATATCCCATTTAGTATGTATGTCATTTTCTCCCTGAACCAAATTCAATGTGAATGTGGTTTTGCCTTTTTAGCCTTCCTTATTCTCCCCCTCTTTTGCAACCACTTCCCCTTGCTTCTTCTGCATGGGGTAGTTTATACTACCCTGTCTCTCCCCATCTCCTCTTGCCACTTTCCTCTCTCACCTCATAATTTCATCCCTTGAGTATTCTCCCTTCCCAACAAATTCAACCTATGCCCTCTATCCATATATAACAGTAACCATATACACACACATTCACATATGTATTCATATGACCACACACCCTTCTTCCATTATTTTCATAGTGAGAAAAATATCATCAGTCACAGTTATTGCTTTTCCATATAGGAATGTAAATAGTTCAACTTTGATAAGTTCCTTTTGATTTCTTTTCCCTATTACCTTCTCAGGCATCTCTTCCTTCTTGTGTCTGGATGTCAAATTTTCTATTCAACTCTGGTTTTTTCCTCAAGAATGCTTGAAATTCCTCTATTCCACTGAATGACCATATTTTCCCCTGAAACAAAATACTCAGTTTTGCTGGGTAGGTGAACCTTGGGTTCATTCCCAGTTCTTTTGCCCTCTGGAATATCATATTCCATGCCCTTCGATCCCTCAGTGTAGAAGCTGCCAGGTCCTGGGCTATTTTGATTGTGTTTCCACAATATTGAAATTGTTTCTTCCTGGCTGCTTGTAGTATTTTCTCCTTGATCTGGGGATTCTGGAACCTGGCTATAATATTTCTGGGAGTTTTCTTTTGGGGATCTTTTTCAGGAGGTGATCGGTGGAATCTTTCAACCTCTATTTTGCCCTCTGGATCTAAAACATCAGGGCAGTTTTCCTTGAGAATTTCTTGAAGGGTGATTTCTAGGCTCTTTCCTTGATCATGGCTTTCAGGTAGTCCAATAATTTTTAAATTGTCTCTCCTGGATCTATTCACCAGGTCAGTGGTTTTTCTCATGAGATATTTCACATTGCCTTCTAATCTTTCATTTGTTTGGATCTGCTTAACAGCATCTTGATTTCTCATAAAGTCATTACCTTCCATTTGCTCCAGTCTAACTCTGAAGGAATGAATCTCCTCAGTGAACTTTTGAGATTCTTTTTCCATCTGGCAAATTCGACTTTTTAAGGCATTCTTCTCTCATTGCCCTTTTGGGCCTCCTTTGCCATTTGAGCTAGTCTATTTTTTAAGGTGTTGTTTTCCTCAGTCAGGCTGTTGACCCTCATTTCATACTTTTCCTGCATCCTTCTCATTTCTCTTTTGAATTTTTCCTCCACTTCTCTTATTTGATTTTTAAAGTCCTTCTTAAGGTCCTCTATGGCCTGCAACCCGCTCATGTTTTCCCCTGGGGCTTTTGGAGCAGGACTTCTGACCTCACAGTCCTTTTTCTGCTCTATGCCTCCAAAATAGGAGTCTAGGGTTGCATTTTTCTGTTTCCTTTGCCTTGGCATGTTGCCACTTAATTACTTGACTTTTGGGCTTGTTGCCATACTATGGCTTTAAGGCCAGATAGAGGAATTTTCGTCCCAGAAGTGTGGGGGGCAACTTCCATTTCTGGCAAGCTATAAACCCACCCACGACTTCCACCCTAGATCACAATCCAGATCCAGGGAGGTTAAAGCAAGAGCGATTACCCCCCAAGACTGATTGCTGGATCTCCCTACAAATTTGCAGGCTGGGAGCGGGAGCTGCCTCTGAAAACTACAAAATTGATTGAACTTTTTTGAGTAATAAGCCATAAACATCTATAATGATATATAATTATATAATTGCCATCCTCCTTAAAACAAAAGCAACATATATGTACTCATGTTTTTAAAGAATAAGAAATAGGGCTGGCAGGGGCCTCATTGTCTACCTAGTGCAATTTGTACTTGTAAAAAAAAAATAATATTCAATACTGCATACTATAAGATGGCCATCAATTCTCTTTTGAAGACCTCAAATGAGGGGTATATATTCACTCCCAGGAAAGGTCATTACATTCTTGACTGTTTTATGTTTTCCCCTCAAATATCAAACCTATTTTCCCCTTTCTAGTTTTGACCATAAATAGTAATTCTGTCCGTGTAATCTATAGTCTAAAAGACAGAGTTTTGAAAACATTAAACCAGCTATCTTTTCCAGCCACTTATGACTTCTCTAGCTAAAAGTTTAATCCTGAAGATGGCGGAAAGGAAGCAGTAACCTCGCTGAGCTCCTCTGTCACTAAGTCCAAAAGGGTAAATCTGAGCGGATTCCGGAGTGACAGAGCCCACAGGAAGACAGAGTGTGGCAGAATCCAGCACAGGAGGTTGCCCAGAGTGCCTGCACAGGTCGAGCGCAGAGCGCGTGGGGTCTGCACAGCTCAGACCTAAGAGCAGGCAAGCAGAATACACCAGAGAGAGAAAAAGCCCCAGCCTGCAGACTTACCAAGGACGAATCGCAGTCATCTCGCAGAGGGAACGGATCATTGGAGCCAGGTAGGAGAGTCGGGCCCCCAGTGGAGAGAGTGGCTTCTCAGGCTGCATTCAGCCCCCAGCCTGGAAATTTAGAAGCTGCCTGCCTGTATGATACAGGGGCTGGAATGGCAAAGTAAATTCTAGCTGCTCAGATCCTCCCATCCCTCCTTCATGAAGCAGAAAACCCAAAGATAAGTCTCCCACCCAGACTGAAACCCCAAGTTAATGGAAATAGCCTCAGGCTTGAGAATCTCCAAGAAAGGGTGTAACTGAGACAGCCAGGAATCTGAAGAGAAGAGAGGGAGGGGACCCAACTAGCCCCACCTCACCTCACCAACAAAAGCCTACTTATAGCCCAGGGGTATGGAGGCAGAAATCTGAAGTGGTCAGACTCAACTCCACCTACACATCTACATTCCTCACTGACTTCCCTGACTTAGCCATAAACTAGCCACCCAGAGGTATTCAAAGTCAAGGATCAGGCCCCAAACTCATAGCCTGAGACACTAAGAAACAGGAAGTCACAATGGGAAGGAAGGAAGCTGAAAAGGAGAAGGGGAAGGCAAGAAAGTCTATTCGAGCATACTATGCAGGGCAAGAACAACAAAACACACAGGACAATATAGACTCTCTGCCCACACCAGAGACCACAGAAGGAAACATGATCTGGTCTCAAGCCCAAATAGCATTCCTGGAGGAGCTTAAGAAAAATTTTAAAGACCAAATCAGGGAGGCAATGACCAACTTGGAAAAAGAAAATACCTCCCTAAAAAAGGAACTTCAAAAACTTATTGAAGACCATAATTCACTAAAAATTAGATACAACCAAACTGAAACTCAGAACTCTATGATGCAGCAGGAGTCAATCGAAAAAAACAAGATGATCGAAAAATTGCAAGAAAATGTAAAAGTTTAATCCTTTAATTATGTTAAACAGCTCAGTGAAGAAAAAGAACAACCAAAACATATAAAAATAATTTCATAGAAAATATATAAAATTTCTATTTCTTCACATATTTGATAATAGTTATTCTCTTTTTTGTTCCTGATAATATTCAGTATTTCAGCTTTTCTTTTTGAGGAAAATATATTTGTTAAGATTTAATTGACTGACAAGGTTATATACCAGGCTTATTTACATTTCTTTTCCCCTGTTGGCCCTGTTTTAAAACTTAAAATATTAGTAGCCTATAAGATAATGGGAATAATTTGACAAGTTAATGGGTGATTAATCATGGTTTTTAATCAGTGTGGTTTCATGAGAAGTCCAGGTCCTGGTATAAAGTCAATATTGTAATCACTATATTTTAGTTCTTGGGCTACTATATTAACAGCTAGGATCAAATTCCTCTCTATTATGTTATATGAGATGAGAAAATTTTGGATTGTCAAATATTTTTGTTGTTAAAGAGAGAAAATAGCCCTACAGTTCTAGTTTGTAATTCTTCTCTCCTCTTTTTGTCAAAAGTCCATACTATTAAACTGCCTAATGGAAGGAAATGCTATTTCTTCTGAGTTTCATCAAAAGTCTAAACTGTCATGCCATGAGAATTTAATTGGACTAAAGTGAATATTTGACACACAGAACAGAGCTATGTCATCAAGACTCCACAGGAAGTGAATACTTGGTGACTGATGAGTGGAAGATAATATAGATTTTAATAAGGGGTCAGGGGATTTCAGGAGTTTTACTATGTAATTACAAAAAGTTGCAGGTGAGATGGTGCATGTCAAATAAGAAAATTATAGTTGAACAGTGAGGAACAGGGGTTTCATGGTTTTTTAAGTGAAAATTCTTAAAAATAAGAAATTGAAACCAAAGTTATTAAAAAATATGTCATTTTGAGACAGGCATTTTAAAAAACCTTAAAATGAAAATATGAGAGTAGGACATATTCATGACACTCTTTTTCAGAATAGCGACTGATACTTGCCTCTAAAAGCAAATTTAGTTATATTTTAGGAAAATATTTTATACTTTTAATTTAAACCAATGGAATAATAAGGTATAAACTACATTGCAAAAGTATTAAATACCTAAATGTATTTCTTCCTACTTTAATATAGATACACTAGGTGGGGCAGAGCCAAGATAGCAGTGTAGAAGCAAGAAAACTCGGTGAGCTCCCCCCATAACCACTGCAAATACCTATAAAATATTACTCTAAACAAATTTTAGAGCTACAGAACCCACAAAGAGACAGAAAGAAACAAATCTCCAACTGAAGGCAGCCTAGCAGGCAGACAGTAAGTGTATATTGCATCAAGCTGGGAGCCAAGTACAGCCCCCATGTGAGCCAGAAGTTTTAGCCCCAGGGCAGGCCAAATCAGCAGTGGCTGGAGTGCACCCTGAGATAGTGGATCACCAGCAGCTGTGGTGGTTTCCAGAATTATCAACCCATAAATGCCAAAGGCAAAGTTAAAAGGTCAGTGCGGAACCCTGTTGGGTTGGAACTGTTGGAACTGAGGGGGAACTGAGGTGTGGTCTGGCTACTGCCCCCAAAGAGGGAGAAGGAGCTGAGGCACAGCAGCTGTCACTGCCTGGCTGCGTCAGAGCTCCTGGTCTGCAGATTGTAGAGGGGGAAAGCAACCATTCAGAGGGTAGTCGCTCTCAGTTTAACCTGCTTCAATCTGGATCAGTGTCTTGGAGGTCTTAGGGTATGTGATCAGTGAGCCAGAGGTTGTGGTGTCTATAGAGAGGTTGGGCTACATATTGGCCCAACTAATAGTTCCAGTAGTTGGGAAAACCCAGAAATTTGGGACAAAGCTCCCTCTCTAAAAGCAGAGTTCTACTGTAGCAAAGAGCTCAAATGTCATATAATTGAGTGGCAACATGAGTAAGCAAAAGAAGCAAAGCAAGCACAGCAGTCAAACATTAGATTCCTCTTTTGGAGGACAAAAAGGATTAAAGCATGGAAAAAGGAGGAAGACAATGAAGTCAGAACTCCTGCACCAAAAGCTTCCAAGAAAAATATGAACTGGTTATAGGCCATGGAGGACCTCAAGTAAGAAAAATGGAGGAAAAATTGGGAAGAGACATTAGAATGATGCAAGAAAATCACAAAAAGAGTCAACAAACAGATTGAAGAAAATAACACCTTAAAAATAGATGAAGATATTATAAAACAGATCCAAATGAATGAAAAAATAAAAGGCGATGTAAAATATCTCATTGGAAAAACCACTGACCTGGAAAAGAAATCCAGGAGAGATAATTTAAAAATTATTGGGCTACCTGAAAGCCATGAACAAAAAATCATTCAAGACATTCTCAAGGAGGGGGGAGGAGTTAAGATGGCAGAATAGAAACAGGACTTCCATGGGGCTCCCACTTCTACCTCCTCCAATTCATGTAAAATGTGATTCTGCACAAACTTTGTAGCTACAGAACACACAAAATGACACAGAGAAGCTAACCTCCCACTGACAACAGCCCAGCAGGCTGGCAAGAAGTGGCTAGCACAGTACTCTGGGAGCCAAGCCCATACCTGCACAAGCCTGAGGTTTTAGCCTCAGGGTGGCCAAAACTAGCCACTGGCTGGAGGGACTTCAGTTCACCAGCAGCTGTGGCAGTTTCCAGAATTATAAAACCATGAAGGCTAAGGACAAAGTGAGAGGTCAGTGCAGTGCGGACTTTGTGAACCAGAAATTCGGGAGTATTGTCAGGCCTTTACCCACTGGAGGGAGAAGTGGTAGAAGCACTGCCGAATTGAAGCTACTGCCATGTGGCTACTTCAGAGTTCCAGTCCTGCAGATTGTAGGGGGTACAAGTAATCCATCTGAGGGATAATAACTCTTGCTTTAACCTGCTTGTATCTGGATTGCAGTCCAGGGTGGAGGTCCTCGGATGCATAACAAGTTTTCCAGAGCATATGTAGAGGTTTCAGAGAAGGCACCCAACTAATAGCTGTGAAAACCCCAGCAACTGGGACAACACTCCCCCCTCTGGTAGCAGAGTTCTACTGGGGCAAAAAACTCAAAAGTCAAGTAATGAAGTAGCATCATGAGCAAATGAGGGAGGCTAGGCAAGCACAGTGGTCTAAATCTGGATTCCTTTTTTGGATGAAAAGGATTGGGGCATGGAACAGGGGGAAGACAGTGAAGTTAGAATTTCTGCACCAGAAGCTTCCAAGAAAAGAATAAGCAGCTTAAAGGCCATAGAGGAGCTTAAGAAGGATTTTGAAAACCAAATAAGAGAAGTGAAGGAAAAATTTGGAAGGGAACTGAGAATGATGCAAGAAAATTATAAAATGAGAGTCAACAACCTAACTGAAGAAAATAACACCTTAAAAATAGACTAACTCAAATGACAAAAGAAGTTCAGAAAGCCAATTGGGGGGAGGGAGAGGAAGCTAGGTGGCACAGTGAGTAAGAGTGCCAGTCCTGAAGTCTGGAGGACCTGGCATCAGTTATTTAGCACCCACATATAAATAACTAGACATGTAAACTTGAGCAAGTTACTTAACCCCAATTGCTTTAAAAAAAGAAAAGAAAAAACAAAGCCAAGGAGGAGAAGAATGTCTTAAAAAGCTAAATTTGCTAGGTGGAAAAACAATGTCAAAAGCTCACTGAAGGGAATCATTCCTTCAGAATTAGGTTGGAGCCAATGGAAGCTAGTGACTTTATGAGAAATTAAGATACTATTAAACAAATACAAACAAATGAAAAAAATAGAAGGCAATGTGAAATATCTCATTGGAAAAAAAAAAACACTGATGTGGAAAGTAGATCCAGGATAGATAATTTAAAATGTATTAGACTACCTGAAAGCCATGATCAATAAAAGAACCAAGAAATCAACCTTCAAGAAATTCTCAAGGAAAATTGCCCTGATGTTTTAGAACCAGAGGGCAAAATAGAGGGTGAAAGAATCCACCCATCACCTCTTGAAAATGATCACAAAAAGAAAACTCCTAGGAATATTATAGCCAGGTTCTGGAATTCACAGATCAAGGAGAAAATATTACAAATATCCAGGAAGAAACAATTTTAATACAGTGGAAACACAATGAGGATAACAGAGGATCTGGCAGCTTCTACACTGAGGGATCAAAGGGCTTGGAATATGATATTCTGGGAGTCAAAGGAGCTAGGATTAAAACCAAGAATCACCTACCCAGCAAAACTGAGCACAATGTTTCAGGGGAAAATATGGTCATTCAATGGAATAGAGGACTTTCAACCATTCTTGATTAAAAAAATAGAGTTGAATAGAAAATTTGACATTCAGTGGGGCTACATGGCCCAATGTATAGAGTACTGGCCCTGAAGTCAGGAGGACCTGAGTTCAAATCCGGCCTCAGGCACTTAACACACACACACACACACACACACACACACACACACAAACTATATGTATGACCTTGGGCAATGCAACCCCAATTGCCCTCCAAAAATAAAAAAAAAATAGAAAATTTGACATTCAGATACAAGAAGGAAGAGAAGCATAAGAAGGTAAACAGGGAAAAGAAATCGTAAGGAACTTAACAAAGTTGAACTACCTACATTCTTACATTGAAAAACAACAATTATAACTTATGAAACTTTTCTCAGTATGAGAATAAAGGGAATAGAAAAGTGGACATATATATATATATATATATATATATGTATATATATATATATGCATGTATGTTTATGTATATGTACATGTATAGGAGGGTATATGGGCATATGAAAACATATTTGAGTATGTGTAAATATGTGTACAGGTATACATAGAAAGAGGGTACAGGACCATTTGAATAGGAAAGGATGATACTTAAAAGGTGAAATTGAGAGGTGAGAGAGGAATATAATTAGAGAAGATGGGGAGAAATAGAATGGGGTAAATTATCTCATATAGAGGCAAGGTAAAATTGTTATAATGGAGGGGAATAACAGGAAGGCAAAAGGGAATGAGTCAACTTTATTCTCAATGAACTTGGCTTAGGGAGGGAATGAAGTACACACTAAAAATGGTATCTCACCCTACAGGAGAGTAGGAGAGAAGGGGATGAGAGGGGAAATGATGGAAGGGAAGGCAGGCTGGGTGGGGTAGCAAAGTTGGAAGCATCCACTTTTAAAAAGGGACAAGATCAAAGTAGAGAACATAACAAGTGGGGGATGGGGTGGGATGGAGGGAAATACAGTCACTTTCACAATATGTCTACTATGGAAATGTTTTGCATAGCAAAAAATCTACAACCTATATTGAATTGCTTATCTTCCCAGTAAGGTTGGGTGGCGAGCGAAGACGGGAAAGAATCTGGAATTCAAAGTTTTAAAATCAAATGTTTAAAAATTATTATTATTATTACTTTTTGTTACATGAAACTGGAAAACAAGATATATAGGCCCTGGGGTATGAAATTTCATCTTGTCCTACTGGAAAGTCAGAGGGGGTATGGGGTAGGATATAGGAGAGGGCAGATTGGGGGAGGGAGTATTCTGTGGGATCACTGTTTTGGGGTGGTAGGTAGGGGAAGAATGGGGAGAAAATGTGTAACTCAAAATCTTGTGTAAATGAATGTTTTAAACTAAAAATAAACATAATATTTAAAAATATAGAGAAAGATAGCACTGATCTGATTGGGGAATACCATATGTTTGTTTGATTTCAAATATTTAGTCACTTGAGAATTACCTGTAGAAAACTAATACTGAGAAACACAAGAAAACTTTTGCAACCAGAAGGTACATAAAATTAACTTTAATTAGGCAGTTTAATAGTAGGGATTTTCACACAAAGGGAAAAAATATATTACAAACTAGACTTTCAAAGAGATTTTTAAAAATCCTTCCCAAAGACTCATATCTAATACTCAAAACTCTCTTTCTAGAGTATATGGTTATATAAGTAACCTATTCATTGTCACCCCTTTTCCACCTAGTTCTGCACCCTTAGAAATGAGGATTTTAAAAGGTAAACTATATATTTAGATCTCTGTTCTTCCATTCAGTTAGAAAACTGGAAATTTCTGAAGTTAACTGAGATCTAGATATTAATTTGTTCACCAGGCAAATAGAACCAAGCAAGGAACAATATTGAAATAACAAATTATTTTAATTATGGCTTAAACTAATTGAAAAGCAACAGAAAGCACATTCAGCTTTACTTACCTTTCCCTCTAGAGTTGTTTAAAACACAAAAAGATGTGTTCAAAATCTATAGATCCAATAGGGAAGGCATAGGTAAATTTGCAAAATCTATTTTGAATTTCTGTGTGTGTGTGTGTGTGTGTGTGTGTGTGTGTGTGCTTGTGTTAGAGGTAGGAGTAGACATGGCTTGTCTTGTTATTGTAAAATACCTAATACCTAAAATACATGGACAGTGTATGAGTTCTCCATTGTTTCTATGACCAAGATATCTCATCTCTTTTCATTGATTGAGAAGTATTATATGGATGCTTTGAGATTTCTGTGATCCTGAATGTTGATCTAAATCCAGATGGTCACCAGCTGGGCAGACACTTCTAATGTCACTCTTCTACCTGATTAAATCAATATGAACTGTGCGATTATAGGATCTACCAGAAAATGGAGTCCTTACCTCCACCCCTTGTTTTTTTTTTTTCTGTACTTTTCACTCTGAATCCCTGAACACTAATCAAAGTACTCTTTTGCTCTACTTCCGTTATTAGTTACCTTATAAATAGAGCATTTTGCCAATAGCAGATTTTCAATCTAATAAATAGAAAATCAACCATAATGTCAATATACTCAATGCCCAAATTATAAAAGGCTTATGTTCCAAAAGTTTCCATTAAAGGATCTTTAAAAAAACAGAGCGGTAACATTCTTTAGAAATATCTAGGTTTAATAGGCAATAAATGTTCATTGAATTGAATTAGGTTCTAAATTCAGCCCATAAAAAGCTATTTATTACATAATAGATCTGAACTATGGTTCCAATAGTATTATAAAATCCAGCCACCATGTTTAACCATATATCTGTGGGGAAAACGTATTTGAAGTCACAACTTGGGATTCTAGGAACTCATTTCTTCCTTTAATAGCCTTTGAAAATGGAATAAGCAATCTTTCCAATTTCTTCCTTTTTCTACAACTAGATATTCAATCCCCACAAAACAAAATCATTGGCACTACCTCCCATGCCAATTGAACAGGGACTGCAGAAGGGTAGGATTTGTGGGGACAGGCACTTTCCTAGAAATGGAAAGGGGTGGTTAATATTCTTGGCATCTATGCTGCTATATGGGAGAATGTATTAGTGCAGAGAGGCATGAATGACCATTCCTATGGTTTTGAGAAGCAATGGAAGTGAATAAAGAAGTAGATTTGGTAGTTCACATATCTGGGTGATTGGAGGCTTTCCTGTGGTAGGGTGAGTAGGGTGTAGAGCAATGAAGAATCTGCAGAAGATGCTGCATTAGTATCACTTGCTTACTGTAGAGGAAGTTTTTTTGGATAGTGAAAATCAAATAAAATTAGTCCTGACAGTGCCATAGGATAAAGGATAAAAAAATAGAATAAAATTTTGGATATGATATATTTGGGGGGAAAAGAGAAGAAAACAGATAATAAATTTGTGTGTGAAGGGTAAAAACTTGCAGAGCATGGATGGTGGCAGAATACAGGGATGAAATCAAATAAATTCCAGTGCTGTATAAGGGAAAGTTAAGAGGTAGTAAAATAAAATGATTTTACTAATGACCAGATGTTAGTGATAAGGACTTAGGGACAGCATATTTGTTGGGGCATATGGCAACATAGTCAATGTTAGGAAAGGCAGGATTTTGTTGTTTTGTTTTTAATTTTTTGGGTTTTTTGTTTTGGTTTGTATTCTGTGGGGGTTGTTCTTTTTTGTTTTTGCCCATGCACTGGAGTTAATTTCATGTTAACTTCATATACTATAAATCAAATATTCACAAGACTGAGATTGACCTTTGACCTTTTAGATAAACAGTATCCATCGATGAAGTCAAGCAATCAAGCAAGTATATATTTAAGATCTATAGCAAATTTGACTGAAATCACGAATCCTACTCTTGATTTTTTTTTTGTATCAGCTTAAGAATAACAAATTCTGCTCCAGTTTTTTTTTTTTTTAACCCTGTGGTGTTTCTCATATTTTTAAATATACTTCTTGTAAGTTGCCTATTGTGGGATTCTGATTTTCAGTTGATTCTACTATTCATTTCCATGTTATGGGTGAGATCATCCTATTCACATTCAAATTTGTAATTACTATTTGCATATTTGCAACAATCCTATTTATTTTCACTATTATCCTTCTCAGATTCTCTTTTTACCACATCCCTCCTCACAAATTTAGTTTACTTCTAATCACTATTTACCTAATCCACACTCTTTTTAAGAATTCCTCCCTTTTCCTCTCCCCTTACCCATACATTCCATACATTTATTAAAATCCACCCCTCTAAGAGTTCCTCCCTTTTTCTCTCCCTTCTAGTTTTTCAGCTACACACTCTTCCAAAAGTTCCTTCCTTATCCTGTCCTATTACATTCTTTCACATAAATTTAGAAGACTTTTATAAGGTTCTAGATGTATATGTCATGTCTTCTTAAACCCAGTTGGATGAGATTAAGATTTCAGCACAGCTGGCAATTTAGTCTGCTTTATTTCTTCTTTTTACTCCTCATTTGTAAGGCATACTTTCTCATTTTACCTTTCCCTACCCACTTTTATTTTTTTTTTTCAGAATCACCCCATCATATTCATCTCAGGCCAAGCCTTTCTTTCAAACCACCCAAATAATTATGAGTCTTAAGAGTACTGATAAAATTTTAACATACAGGAAGTTAACAAATTAAGTCCCTTATAATTGGTCTTTAATATTTGCCTTTATTTCTCCTGGATCTTACATGTTGAATTTTCTATTGATTTCTACTCTTCAATTTTTTTATCACAAATACCTGAGTCAGTTCATTAAATATCTTTTTTTTTTACTTTTTCATTCAGGATTATACTCAATTTTGCCTGGTTAGTTATCTTTGGTTACAACCCCTACCTCTGTTGCTCTTTGAAATACAGTTCTCTAAGACCTATGACCTTTAAATTTAGAAGCTGCTAGGTCTTGTGTGATACTGATTATAACTGTGCAGTATTTAAATTACTTTCTTTTCCTTGTTCCTTGTACTCTTTTCTCTTTAGCCTGATAGCTTTGGAATCTAGCTTGATATTCCTGTACATTTTCCTACTGGGATCACTTTCAGGTGGAGATCTGTGGATTTTTTTTTCTACTTCTGCTTCACCTTATTTTTCAGAATTTCAGGGCAATTTTCCTTAAAAATTTCTTTTAATTTTGCATCATTTTTTTATCATAGCTTTCATTCCAAAAATTTAGCATGTTTCTCCTCAATCTGTTCTCCAGAATAGCTGTTTTCTAGTGGGCTGTTTCTTCTTCTCTTCTATTTTTTTTTCATTCTTTTGATTCCATTTTATTGCTTGGTGTCTTATAATGTCATTAAGCTTCCTCTTGCCCATTTCTAGTTTTCAAGGAGTTTTTTGTTCCTTAAATTTTTGGATCTTTTTCCAATTGGTTGAGTTTCTTATTTTTCCCTATTTTTTTTTTTCTTGAGCTATCTTATTTGATTTTCAAAGTAATTTTTAAGTACTTCCAAGAATTCTTTTTGACATTGTGACCATTTGGCCTTGTTCTTTTAAAGATCAAAGAGAGATTTTACCCCCTTAGCTTTACTCTCTTCTCCCAAATGTGAACCCAGATCTTCTCTACCCCATAGTGGTTATCTTTGGTTGGGTTATGTTTCCTTTACTTATTCATTTTTGTTGTGTTTTATTATTTTTAGCAGTTGTAATAGTAATGTAATGCTATCCCTCTGTATTGGCAAAGCTAACAGGTACTTAGCACCTAGTTTGAAATTAATTAGATCAAGCCTCTGTTAAAGAAACAGAAGGTATGAACCCCTGTTGATGACATAAGAGAAAGGGAATGACAGAGGACCCCTGTTGCTTACATAACAGGAAGAGGATGAACATGGAGGAGCGATACTGTATATAAGGAAAAACACTAGCTGTGAAAGTCAGAACTTCTTGGGGTAAGCAAAATGGAGGCAGCAACTGCTGGACTAAAGACTGAACTAAGAATTGAGAAGAACTGAGAAGAGGAATAAGAATTGAGAACTGAGACAGAATTTCTTGGAGCAAGCCATGTGGAGGGTAGATAAGGTGATTTTGATTTTTTTGAATGGAGCTTATGCTGGTGAAGACTTCTGCGGCCAGCTGGAGCTGCTAAGCAGATGATGAGTCCTAGGGCCAGCCAGAGCTGCTGAGTTCTAGGGCCAACCAACCTACTAAGGATTTCTGAGGAACAGCTGGAGCTGCAGAAGACTGAGGAAGCATGACTGTGGTACTAGTATTTTGTCTGTTTGTGTCTTTGTGAAGCCTTGACTTCCCAGGAACAGAGACTGTGAAGGATTTGAGGTGGACTGGACACTGTGAGCTTCAGTGTGGAACAGGAACTGTATGTAAAGCTGGACAAGGAACTAGGAGCAGCTTGCCTTTGGACCCAGGTGGCAGTTTGGTAAATCTAGGTAAGAGCTGGGACCATGGAAGGCAAACCATGAAAGCTGAAAGCCTGCCTCAGGTCAAGATAAAAAGATCTCTCTGTGAATACTGAGTAGTGACTGACCATTATGTGAGGTTTTGCTTTGGGACACACTTTGGGAAGAGTTGTGTGATTTGGCCAGATAAGACTCTGGGCAGCCATTGAGCCCCCTGGCTTTGAAAACTCAGATGTTGGTGTTTCCGTCTCTGGTAACTAACTAGGTACAGATGTAATGGCCAGACAGCTGAAAGCTCTGTCTGCTGAATTGCGTTATTTTCTATTGGGTAGAAACTGATGAAATTGTAATTTATTTGTGAGTGTACTTTGTGATTGAATTAAGGACTCTGTGATTGACTAAATGAATGTAATACACAGGGGTGGAATACTTTGACTTGTGTTTTGTGTCCCTTAAGAAGGCAAGCTTCCTTAAGGATGATTGAATGATTGAGTTATTAAATGATTGTACTTCGTTAAAAACTATTGTGTCCACTTTGGTGAAAACTATGTGGCCATTTTAGTGGTAGGTCATTGTGAATGCTATATTTTGTTTTTCTGTGATAAGTTGTAACATTGTGAATGTTGTACCTTGATTTCCTGTGAATGTTTTGCTATGATTTGTTATTGAATAGATTGTTCACACTACTATGTAAGCAGAATCTTGAAAGCTGTTCACAACAGCAGTCCTCTGGAAAGCTACTCATGTGTGGCTTTAGAGCAGTGTATTATTACCAGGTTTTAGTCCCAAAGTGTGGGGAATGGTGCTTCAGGCCTTAGGCCCTTCTAAGGTATGTCAATGGATTTAATCTCAAGTATTGCTCTTCACCTTTAAGCCACAGCTAGGGCTCCCAGCCATACTGTCCCATAAAGATTTTTGCTCCTATGGTCCCTCCAGCTGCTGCAAACTTCAGCTCTCTCCTCTGCTTTGGGAAAAAACAAACAAAAAACAAACAAACAAACAAAAAAAAAAAAACAGGGACATTACTTTCCTGCAAAAGACCACTGCTAGTAGGGTCCCACCTTTCTGCTGTCATACTCACTGGCTTTGTGCTCACTCCTTCTCATCTACAATTGCATGTCTGGTCAGCATAGCTGGGCCTAGTGTCCTACAATTATGGAAGGTCCTTCAATATTCCCATATTCAGCTGTCCTACCCCCACACTGCCTGTGAGGTCAAAGTTCCTGAGGTTGAAGCTGCTTCTGGCCCAGCGGTCCCCAGGGCTTGTTGTTCATTGATTCAGCAGAGTCTTCCTGGAGGCATTTGCATTTCACTTCAGTCTCTGGAATTCTAGTCTTTTCTTTCTTAATGTTTTCTAAAGTAATATTAGGAGGAAAGGGGGACAGAGCCAAGATGGCGGAGAAGAAACAGCATTTCCAATGTGCTCTGCCCCACACAAATTTCAAACAATGTGAAAGGGGACTCCGAACAACTTCTGGAGCTGTTTTGCATAGCTATACATGTACAACACATACTGAATTGCTTATCTTCTCAGAAGGAGTGGGTGACAAGGGAGGAAGGGAATGGATCTGAAAATCGAAGTTTTAAAATTAAATGTTTCCTAAGATGTCCAGGCATTGGGGCTCAGAGATTCACCTGGCCCTAATGGCAAAGTCGAAGGAGGTATGGGAGAAGATATGGGAGAGAGCAGATTGGATGAGGGGATATCTGGTGGGACTGCTATTCTGGGGTGGTGGGTAGGGAAAAAGTGGGGGAAAAATGTAACTCCTAATCTGGTGGAAATGAATGATGTAAACCAGAAGTTAATAAAGCATTTGTTTAATTAAAAAAATATTAGGAGGAAAACTTCTTTACCTCAACTTTTGTGTATTTTTACCAACTTATGTTCACTTTGAGGTAATATTTTTCCTTGTTTGTGGAGGAAATTTGGAGAACCTGTAATTTTCTGACTTCTTCCACCATTTTCCCAGAACCTTCTAATTGGAAATGATTAAATTAGAATATTTTAGTTTCCTATAGAGCAATAAATCATTCATCACCTTTGCTCCTACAAATGTGCTACTGAACTAGGGTGAATAAAATCATATGACCCTTTTGACTGAATCCACTAAAAATTCAGGTTGCACAATCTTAACTGAGCCTTCACTGTTGCTGGGCAGGTATATCTTCCTCAGCAACTTAATGTACCTCTCTCCACAAAGCTCTTTTCCAAATCTTCTCATCCTTCCTTAAACATACCATGGGTCACCTTTTTCCCAACCCTCTCAGCTGACAACCTTGTCTCATATTTCACAAGAAAAAAAATAGCAGATTCACTGTAAGCTCCCTCTTCTCTTCATCTCCTATCACTCACATGTCATCTGGCACTAACTTATCTTTGACCCCTGACTTACATGATGTGGCAGCCTATCCTTTATCAAGGTAAACCTCTCTCTTTGCTCAAATCATCCTATCCCATTGTGTTTCAACCAACAAATTGCACAGGAATATCTGCTCTATCACTTATTTTTAATCATTCCCTCTATACTGTCTCATTTCCTACAAATATTATCATGTCTCCTTCATCCATAAAGAAAAAAAAATCACTTGATCCTTCCATCTCTGTTATCATCTTTTATCTCTCCTGCTCTTTGTAACTTAATTCTTCAAAAAGGCCATCTACACTTGGAGGCTCAACTGACCATATAATTGCACTGAAACTACTCTTTCCATTGTTAGCAATGATTTCCTTTTTTTTTTTTTTTTTTTGGATGGGGGAAGGCAGGACAATTGGTGTTAAGTGACTTGCCCAAGGTCACATGACTAGTTTTGTGTTAAGTGTCTGAGGCCAGATTCGAAATCAGGTACTCCTGACTCCAGGGTCGTTGCTCTATTCATTGCACCACTTAGACACCCCACCAATGATTTCTAAACAGTAAAACCCCAGGGCCTTTTTTTTTCACTGCAGAGTCTCCTTGATCTCTCAGCAACCTTTGATGCTATTATCACCCTATCCTTTTTATTCTCTCTAGGTTTTCAGGACACTAATCTCTCCTGGTTATCCTTCTACCTATCCTTTACTAGATCTTCCTCCATATCATGACCTTTAGCCATGAATATCCCTGAAGATTTTATCCAGTGCCTTCCCTTTCCTCTCCTCCCTTCTCCTCCCCTCTCCTCCCCTCTCCTCTTCTCTCCTCTCTTCTCATCTCCTCTCCTCTCCTCTTCTCTCTTCCTTCATACAAGCACATATGTATGTGTATACATACATCTATTTATGAAATATGTGCATATTTTACCTAGTGGTCTCATCAGGTCCCTTGGATTTATTTGCCAACTCCATACTGAGAATTCTCCAAACTACCTATCCTGCCCCAACATTTATGCTCACCTCTAGCCTCTCATTTCCAATTGCTTTTCAAATGTATTGAAGTGGATGTCCAATAGATAACTTAATATAAATATGTCCAAAACAGAATTCATTTTTCTCATTAATCCTCCCCTTATTTCGACCTTCCCAATTATTTAGAAGGTAACATCATCCTGCCAGTCCCTCAGGCTCACAACCCAGATGTCATTCTTGACTCCTCACTATCCATCAACCCTATAGTCTATATGTTGCCGAGATCTTCCAACTTCACCTTTGTAATATCTCTTAGATATCCCCCTTCCTCTCTTTTGACACTGACAACATCCTAGTTCAGGATTTTATTACTCACACTGGGACTATTGTAATTGTTCTACTTGTGGGTTGGCCCAGCTCAAATGTTTTCCCATTCTAATCCATCTTCCTATATATTATGGTTATGCATATTAGTATGACAAAGGTGTCACCTAAGTGAGCATTTAAGTTTTGTTTTGTTTTCCTATAGGAAGTTAAGGCTTTTCCAAGGCAGAGGTAAAGAGAAAGAACAATGTGGTTCTTTTACTTTCTGCAGTCATGGTCCAACAGTAATCTAATGAGAGCTTCGTTATCTCTTTTCCAAGATCAAAATTGGTCAGCATTGAACTGACACAGGAGCTGGAAGAGGAGCTGGGAACTGCCTACTTGTGACTCTAGGTGATAGTTGGGTGAATTTAGAACTGGAAGCATGGAAGAGGAATGATGGAATTTGGAGTCAACCCTGAGTCAAGATGAAAGGACCTTTCCTTGGGTACTAGGTACTTAGTGCTGACTAACAAGATCAGGATTTCCTCTGCCCTAAGGGTAGGAGAACTTTGTACTTTGAACCATTTAAGGATGATTGAATTAAGGGTGATTGGAAGCTAGTTTCCAATCAAGATGAAAGAGGACTTTCTGACTGACTGAGATTAAAACTATGTGATCTAGGGGTGGAAGAACTTTGCACTTTTTATCCATCAAGGATGATTGCTTCTTAAGGATGATTGAGCTAAGGACTTATTGAATGATATCTTTTGTTTAAGAATATGTGAACAATTTAGTGATAAGTTATGTTATATCATTGTGAATGCTATACTTTGGTTTCTGTGAATGTTTTGCTTTAGTTTACTGCTGAATAAATAGAGAGTTCACTGTACTATGTCATCAGAATCTTAAAGATATTCACAGTAGCAGTCCTCTGGAAAGCTACTTGTGCTGGGCTTAACAGTTCCTCATATACATGATTTTATTGGGGAGATCAGTAATATTCAGTGCTTAAGAAAACAGTTTCTTTAGTCATTCCTCAAGTGTTGAGTAAAAACAAATTTTGGGGAATACTTTTTTTCCAACCACAAAAGTTCAGCTACTTATATTTTAGTATTATATGACATTTCTTCTTTGATTTCTGGTATATGATCAGTAATGAGACCACTGGGAAAGGTGTCAGTTACCATAACACTGAGTATTAGCATGCTGGACTTTTCAAAGTCTTTCTAATTGTGTTTTCATCTTTATCATCTTTAATAATTTGACTGACAATGTGAAATGTAGAATTGTTTTAATTCATATGATTTTAAGATAAGGGATTTGGAATAAATTTATATTTATTTCTAATTTGCATTTTCCCTTCAAAATTATTTGTATCCTTGATTGTTTATCTTTTCTTTTAATGGATGTGTCCAAATATAGTGATGATACCTAAAGCAGGAGGAGCTAAAAAGAAAAGTAAAATTATAGACCAATGTCCATAATGAATATTGAAGCAAATATTTTAAATAAAATACTAGCAAAGAGGTTACAAAAATATATCATAATGATCTAAATTTATGACCAGGTCAGATTTATACCAGGAATGCAGTGCTGGATCAATATTAGGGGGAAAATAAGCAAATGTCTATATTAGTAACAAAACCAACAGAAATCATAGGATTATTTCTTTAAGTACAGAAGAAGCCTTTGACAAAATATGGCACCCATTCCTATTAAAATCACTAGAGAGGATAGGAATGAATGGAGCTTACCTTAAAATGATGAGTAATATTTATCTAAAGCAATCAACAAGCCTTCTTTATCTGAGATGGGAATAAGCTAGAAGCCTTCCCAATACAATCAGGGATAAAGCAAGAACGCCCATTATCACCTCTGTTATTTAATATTATACTAGAAATGTTAGCTATAGCAATAAGAGAAAAAAATAAAGGAATTAGAAAAGACAATGAGGAAGGAAGACAATCACACTTTGCAGATGATAGGATGTTATGCTTAGAAAATCCTAGAGAATCAACTAGAAAAGTAATATAAATCATTAACATCTTTAGAAAAGTTGAAGGATACAAAATAAACACACATAAATCATTAGCATTTCTATATATATGAAAAAGTACAGCAGCAAGAGATATAAAGAGAAATTCCATTTAAAATAACTGTAGACCAAATAAAGTAGTTGTGAGTCTATTTTCCAGGGCAAACACAGGAACATATGAATACAGCTAGAAAACACTTTTCACACAAATAAAGTCAGATCTAAACAATTAGAAAAATATTAATTGTTCATGCTTAGGCTCAACCAATGAAATAAAAATGACAATTCTACCCAAATGAATCTATTCAGTGCCATACCAATCAACCTATATATCAAATATTTCATAGAGCAAGAAACAATTTTTTCTGGAAGAACAAAAGCTCAAAGATATCAAGGGAAACAATGAAAAATGCAAAAGAAGGTAGTCTAGCTCTAACAGATTTCAGACTATATTATAAAGTAGTAATTATTTTTTTTTTAATTTGCTATAGGGTAAGAAATAGAGTGGTAGTTGAATTGATTGGTAGATGAGATGATTGGGTAGAAATTACATTACAATAAATGACCATAGTAAACTAGTATGTGATAAACAGACTGACATAAGGTATTGGAACAAAAACTCATAATTTGACAAAAAATGCTGAGAAAACAAGAAAACAGTATGGCAGAAACTAGTTACAGACAAACATCTTACATTGTAAACCAAAATAAAATCAAAATGGGTGCATGATTTACACATAATAGATTATGCCATAAGCAAATTAAGAGAGCATGAGAAAGTTTATCTGTGAAATTCATGGATAAGGGAAGAGTTTAAGATCAAAAAAGTTATAAAGAGAATTAAAAATGGTAAAATGATCATTTTTGCACAGACAAAACCAATAAAACCAAAATGATAAGGAAAACTGGCAAATGAATTTTGTAATAAGTATCTTTGTTAAAAGCCTCATACCCTAAACACTTAGAGAACTAAATCAAATTTATTTTAAAAATTACAAGTCATTCCCTAATAGATAAATAATCAAAGGATATGAACAGGTAGTTGTAATGGTAATGGGAATTTGAAAATCTTCCCTGCCCCTTAATAGGCCAAATGTAATCACAAGGAGTCCATGGGGGAAGGAGCTTCTTGAAAGGGTGGAACAGGAAGGGTGGAGCAGGAAGGAGTAGGAGAGAGAACCAGAAAAGCTGGGAGCAAGCAACATAGAGGCTGAACAGCTAGCATGAGTGAGAGAGGGCCATTTTTGCTTAAGGAGGCCTGTTTTGTTTTGAAGACCTGATGGAGGGAAGACTTGGGAATGTTTGTGTTTGCTTCATGGGTTATGTGTACCAACTTCTTGGTTGCTATGATGGATTTGGCTTTCTGGTTTGGGAATTCGGCTTTCTGGTAATTAAATAAATATTTTGAGTTTGTCTTCCATGTGGAGAGTCTGTTATATTTTGTGATTCACAACTACACCAACATATTCATAGCCTCTGTGGTTGCTGTGAATATCATATCAGCATTATAGCATTTTTCAGACAAAGAAATTAAACTATCTATAATTGTATCAAAAATTACTCTAAATCATTATTGATCATAGAAGTGAAAATTAAAACAACTCAGATACACACCAATCAGAGTGGGTAATATGAAAAAAAAAATAGGAAAATGTTGAATGTTGGAGGAGTTGTGGGAAAACTGGGATGCACTCTTTGTGGGGATATAAACTGATCCAACCATTCTGGAGAGCAATTTGAAACTATAAACAAAGGGCTATAAAACACTACATAACCTTTGATCTAGCAATATCATTTCTAGGTCCATATCACAAAGATATAAAAAAAATGAGAAAGGACCTACTTGTGCAAATATATATATATATATACACACACTTCTATTTGTGGTGGCTAAGAATTGGAAAGCTTAGGATGCCCTTCATTTGGAGAATGGCTAAACAGTCTATGGTATATGATTATAATGGAATATAATTTTGCTGTAAGAAATGATAAGCAGAATGGTTTCAGAAAAACCTGAAAAGACTTACGTGAACTGATCCTGAGTGAAGTGAAGAGAATCAGTACATTGTACACAGTAACAGCAATATTGTTCAATGAAGAACTGTGATTGATTAACTTTTCTGAGCGGTACTATAATCAAAAAAATTCCAAATGACTAATGATGAAGCATACTTTCTACCTCCAGAGAAAGAAAAGATGTTGATTAAATACAGACTGAAGCATGCTATTTTTCACTTTCTTTCATTTTTTCTTCTATTTGAGTCTTCTTGTACAAAATGATTAATATGGAAATGTTTTATATAATTGCACATGTATGACCTAAACTTGATAGCTTATAGTCTCAGGGAGGGGAAGAGGGAAGGTGGGAGGGATGGAATTTGGGACTCAAAACTTCAAATGAAAATGATAAATTTTAGACAGTTGCCTATTTTATCTATTCCAATTCCCTAAATATCCAGGTTATCAGACCATTATTAGAGCTATAGTATATGAATGTCTTGTTCCCCCCACAATGACTTCTTTTCTTGTTCATTTGTTTTATGTAAAAGCTTTCCACACAAATTGTTCATTTTGAATTTATTGAGGTCATCTATCCTTTATTTGGCTATGACTCTTTCCCCAAATTCTGTTTGTGTGCATATATGTGTGTATATACAGATATATATGTGCTGTATATAGGTGTACTCTAAATAAACATATGAAAATAGTATTTTCTACTTTACCATTGCCAAATTTTCATGAGGTTTTGTTGAATGAGTCCTTCCCCTATCATTTTGTTTTCTTGGGTTTTTCAAATACTAAGTTATGATTCTGCTTTGGTATTAGGTCTTTCATACTTATTACTTTTAAACTTGACTTTGTTTTTCCACATGTCTTACATAAAAGTTTCAAGCACTTTTATTCCATGATGTTATGTTTTATTCTGAGTGTATCTATATCTATGGATTTATTGTTGTAGAAACTGTCAGTGGGGTCCCTCCCTCCCCCCAATGAAAAGGAAATCACTTGTAATTTATAATCCTATAGAAGTGTTTTGAGCACTGAACGATTATTAAAGTTGTCCATGGTTAAACAGCTGGTGTGTTTCAGAAAGAAATTGTGCATAGGTTTTCTAGAACACAAAGAGAACTATGTTTTACTAATGACATGTTACTTGCCTATGCCATATCACACTGCATAGTTGGATGAAAGCTACACATAAGACATGGCCCAAAATTGCAGGAAATTATTTACAACTCTCAAAGTCTAATGTTATTTATAAATACGTGAAATAGGAATAAGATAATTTGTCGATATGTGAATTAGGTAGCAAGGTGGCATAGTCAGTATAAAGATTATTTAAAATCAGGAAGACACACTTAAATATGGCCACACACACTGAACTAGGTGTGTGACCCCGGGATGGTCACTTAATCTCTGTCATCTTCATAATAGATGTAAAATGAGGATAATAATAGGATGTACAGGTCTCTTCTATCTTCAAAGTTCCACTTTGATTCATCCATCCTTGCTACTTATCATCCTATGTCTCTACTGCCCTTTGATTGTAAACTCCTAAAAATACTTATATTAGGTGCCTCCATTTTTTTCTCCTCTCACTTTCTTCTTAACCTCTTAAAATCCGGCATTCTACGGAACCTGTTATCTTCAAAGTTACCAGTGATTTCTTAATTGCCATATCCAGTGTTTTTTTTTTTTTTCCCAATGTTCATTCACTTTGACCTCTCTGCAATCTTTGACACTGTTGTCCATCTTCTTTTTCTTAAGAATCTTCTCTCCAAGTTACCAAGGCACTACATTCTCGTGGTTCTCCTATCCGACTTCTCCTTCTGAGTTTCCTTTACTTAGCACTCATTCAGATCACAGTTTCTAACCATAGGTCTCCCACAGAATTTTGTTTTAACCCTCTTCTCTTCTCCCTGTACACAGTATTATTTGGTTATTTCATCTATTATTATGGAATTAATTGACAACTCTATGTTGATGATTCTCTACCTATTCTGCCCTAACTTTTCTATTGAACTTTAGTATTTTATCTTCGATTGCTTTTTCAGACATCTCAAGCTGGAAGTACAGTGGACATCTTAAATTCAATATATCCCAAACTAAACTGATTACCTTTAACCATAGCCCCTCCTACCTTCCCTATTACTCTAGATGGCAACAAGATCCTTCCAACTCCTCAAAATCATAGCCTAGATATCATCCTCTACTCCTGATGTGTCTTGCTATCATATTTAATCTCTTGCCAAGGTCTGTCAATTTCACCTTTGGAATATCTCTCAAATGTATTTGCTCCTCTCCTCTGACACTGTCACAATGTGATTGCAGGCCCTCATCACCTCACACCTGTACTATTGCAATAGCCTACTGATGGGTCTGCTTACCTCAAGTCTCCCCCCACCCCAATCCATTCTCCATTTAGTCACCAAAGTGATTTTTATAAAGCTTAGTTCCAACTATCACCTCCTCTTGCACGTGCACATTCACACACACACATACACACATACTCACATACTCACATAAAAACACACACACACATACTCACAAACACTCAATATACTACAATAGTTTCCTATCTCTTTTAGGATAAAAAATAACATCCTCTGTTAAAATTCAAATCCCATCATAATCTAGCACCTTTCTATCTTTCTAGTCTTCTTACTCTTTATTCCCTACCACGTTTTCTTTGATCAAACCTTCTTCCTTCCTTACTATTCTTTGAACAAGACACTTCATCTCTCAGCCCCATACATTTTTTTCCTCTGCTTATCACCCAATTCTGAAATGTTTTCCATACACATATACATACACTACCTTCCCTGGCTTCCTGGAAGGCCCAGATAAAATTCCATCTTCTACAAGAAGCTTTTTCCAATTCCTCTTAAATCTAGTGCCTTCTCTTTTCTAATTATTTTATATTCTACATATATACAGCTTTCTGTATTTGTTTGCTTTTTGTCTCTAGCTTTATAATGTGAGTTCCTCAAGGGCAGAACTGTATTTTGCCTCTCTTTGTATTTATAGGTCTTAGCATAGTGACTTGTACGTAGTAGGCATTGTCTGGTTGACTGAAATATATTCCTGTGTGAATTATATTACATTAAGTAGAGTTATAGGTGACTAATGTAAGCCAAGCTGCAATTTGACTATTTAAATATATGGCTACATAAAAGCATTTTATTAGTATATTTGTCTGCATTGTGTCAAAAATAGCAGAATAAGAATCTGTCACTATGTGACTTTATCACTGCCCAGGAAGATAATTCTATGACTCTAATAATTAATAATTGCTATCTGTATCCCTAGAATGGAGGAAGACAGACTAATTGGCTACTACATGTAAAAGAAATATTATAAAATGTTGATTTGTCATGGTGTTGATTTTCTTGGAATTCTATACTTGCTAAGAAATCTTATATACATTCATTTTCAGTAATTGTCATTTAGTCATAAGGAAATGTCCAGTAGTGTCATTTAAGCTCCCAAAGCCTACCCCATTAAAATATGTAAATTAGTTTTCTGTCAGTTCAGTTAATCATGCATTTCCTAGTGGTTAGTCAACAATGATTTATCAAGCACTTACCGTGGGCCAAGAATTGTGCTAAGTGATGAGTGTATAAAGAAAGGTATATAAAAAAGATAGCCCTTTGCCCTTAAGGACAGTACATTTTAATAATGAAGAAAATATGTAAAGTAATGAGTACCTATAAGTTAAATGCAGGATAGATGTTTTGCTTTCTTTTGTTTTGATTGTAATGTATTTACAGTAATGGCTATTGGGGGTATAAGAGGAGGGTGGTGGCCTTATAGCACCATGTTCTTACTTACCATATCACTAGTCAACTGTCTGCTCCAGCTTATGCCTGACATAACTGATGACATCTATGAGGACTATTTCCCATATTTCTGAGTCTCTGGTAAAGGGAGGTATAGAGTTTGGAGAGAGGATGAGAGAAAAAAAGTTTGTGTTACATTTGTTTAGCCTATGCAAAGAATGGGGGCTCCTCATCTCTCAGCATTTCCTCAAGAACTAGTTTTCTTCCTACCATGTGAGCCAGCCCCAAACACAATTAAGACCAGGTAATCTGATAGGCTCTAGAAGGTGAGGCAGGGGATACTAAAAAAAAGCCTTCTATATATAATTGGATTGGGGCTGACTCCCTTAGAAAGACAGAGCAGCTAAGGAACAGAGAAGACAAAGAGTTTTTAACTATAAAGTATGATCAGTGCCATTGCAAAAAGATGAGACAGAGTTTGTATTTGAGGAAAAGCGTGCCGATTATGTAGGATTTATGGACAAAAGTAAAGAGAAAGAAGACTGGGAAAAATAGGGATAGGCCAGTTGTGAAGAGACTGCAATATCAAACAAAAGACCAAAGTAAAAATTACTGAATTTTAGGATCTGTAAAACATATGACCAGACCAGGTCCTTGATGCTAACAGTAATGTACTGATTTCTCATTATTCTCTTCTTAAGGAGTCTTTCAAACTCTTAGTTACACTCCAGTAAGAGTGAAAGCAAGGTGCTGGCCATAGTGCTGATTCCTATGGTTCAACATGCTTATAGCCCTTGAATATAACTAGATGACAAATTACCATGATAGTACAGCTTTTACTGCTGAGTGCTGGTCAGGTGGTGAAACTGACTTTACATTTCTATGAGATGCCAGCCTATATGAATTAGATAAGAATTTTGCCCAATTCATTTATAATGTAGCTCTCAGAGTGGTAAACTATACCTACTGTTCTTCCTGTATATCATTTTTAAAAATTAAGGTCAAATAAAAGAAAATATTAATTTTAGCAAAACCAAAATTAATCTGAGCATTTCAACATTTTCTATTTGATATCAGTTGTTTCTCCACCTGGGAATTTCATTTTATTTTAAGTTAACTCATATTTCTACAGTGTACTATGTCCATATATGCTAGATTTTTAAACCTTGCATAATATTAGAAATTATTTCAGATCCATCTTTGGGCTTCAGTTTTACTATATATATAATATTCTCAAAATGACTGAAGTGTAATATCAATAGTGCATAAAAACATTCTATTTTAAAAGTGGTTTGCAAAGTCAGATTTGGGGATAAATAGGGAGTTCCCAAGAAACTTTCTGGGGGTAAATAAAGTCAAAGTTATGTTAAAATATGTCAACCTGAAAGTTTGCTTAAAGGAAACAAACAGGATAAGTGATATACATTTATATCATTTCTTCCTTTAAAGCTAAAAGATATATGCTGAATGGAGACAGAATCTAAATTCCAACTGCCTGATACAAGATTGACAAAGTTATTTTATATGTTTTTGGACAATTCCAGGATATCTATGTCCCTCAGATTTATGTTCTCCATATGTTTACAGGACAATTGAAAAAGAAGGGTCAGTTCGAATTTACCATCTCAGGATGTTTGAATGCCCCCAAGATAAGAGAAATTCCACTCTTCTTAATTTCTAGGCATCCTGTCACAAACAGGAAGAATACCGACTGTCGACCTTATCTGATCTTTCAAGTTACAGAAACAGGAAAGGGCATTTTTAAAGTAAAGCAAAGCATCCTGATTGATTAGTTCAGGCTTTGGCTCTCACTGAGGTTCAATGAGATAATTTATTTTCTAATATAATAAATATCCATACATATAATCAATTTAATCAATGCTCTTTGGGGGTATCCTCAATAATTTCTTATACTATAAAGTAGTTTGGGGACCAAACAATTTGAGAACTACTGTACTATATGAAGCTATTATGGTCATATTCCCTAAGAATGAATTTATATGTCCATCAGACCAAAGGAAGACTTTAATATTTAAATCATAAGAAAAAAGGCCCATGGTTTCAAGAGATATTTAATATAATTTAGGCTAAATTACAAGAGGTTTACTGCTCAGAGTAATGGTATCACTATACTAGTTAGTTGAATATTGAATATTGAACTATTGAATATTTTATCAATTCTGTGCATGGTATTTTGTGAAATATATATATATATATATATAGTGAAATATATATATATATAGTGAAATATATATATATATATAGTGAAATATATATATATATATATATATAGTGAAATATATATATATATATATATATATATATAGTGAAATATATATATATATAGTAGGAGAATCATGAGGAGGAAAACCAGAATTTTTATGCTAAAGTTAGTTATAAACAATCTCTTTTAGCTAGTTGGAATATGTGCTGATTCCTATTTTGTCTTTTTCCCACATTGAAAGTGAATTAAAAGACAATTGGACTTGGAGTCTGAAGATATGATGCTGAGTAAAAGATGCACTAATTAATATTTGTATACTCTTGGCAACTTAGGGCCTCTGAATTTCATTTTTTCCCTGTAACAAATGGGAAGCATAATACTTGAACCTACTACACAAACTTATTTGAAGTAAACATGAAATAAAGCATGGATGGTGCCTTGCAGAACACATAAAACACTATATAAATATTAGCCATTAATATTGTTCTTATGAAAGTCTAAAGAGCATGCTCATAGAAAAGATTAAGATTTTTTTTGGGGGGTGGGGGCAAAATCCCAGCTCAAGGTCAGGTGCAATTAAGTGATAAATAAATGCTTTTTTGTTTTGATCCTAATAATACAGGCATGCAGATTCTTTCCACAGCACTGAATAGAATGCTTTTCACAAACATATACTTAATAAATATTTATTGATTTTCATTGAATTTAAAATATTCAACTGAGGGAAGAAATGAGCTTAGCATAAAATCTTTATCACAACATAAGGAGAGAGTTGCACTGTTCTCTCACTATCACTGCCTTTTGGATCTATATCCCCAAAATGCCTTGCAAGTAAGCCTGCATTGTTTTATATTTTTGGAGGAGAATGAAATTTGATATAAGTTGTAGAAGAAACTCCAGCTGTAGATATCCCCTCTTTTAAAACAGATCAGTCACTTGGTTGTACTTTATAGATACAGAGACACTGAGTCACTTGGGTAATTGAGAAGTTAAATGGCATGCCACTTAAATTAGAAAACAACTTCCATGAATGTGCAGGAAGTTCATAGAACTAAAGAAGTTCTAAGATTGAAACTAGAATGCCTTTACACAATAGCAATTATTATGCAAATATATAATTGAATCCTTGAGAAGGGATTTTTTTTTCTCAATCATAATAGACTCAAATAGGCTTTCTTATGAATACATGGAACTTTAAGGAATGTATATGTCAAAGGGAGGGTTTGAACTCAAGGCTTTCATTTTTACCATACTAGCTATCATTATCTTATGAAGACTTAATTTACTTATTGAATAAATAATCCTCATGGTATCCAAGGGGATACACCTTCTACATAATTAATATTTTCCTTTTTGAATTCATTTTGAATATTCATTCATGAATATTTCTGTTGTGAGTTGTGCGATATTAAATGGCATAGCAATTATGTTCCACTTAGACATCCCTAAGAAATTCTCATATTCTTCTACAACTGACATAATTTGGATCCCCAAATCTCCTTTTCAAGATGGATTCCCAGCCATTACTTCTGTGCCCATTTTTGTCTACACTTATAAAATGAGAGAGCTATATAAGAATATCTATATATCCCTTTCATCTCTAAAATTTCAAGATTCTGTGATGTTAAGTGTAACTTTGCTCTCCATCTACATTCATTGCTCTCATTCATTTACATCCCTATGCTTCTTACTACATTGTTTGGCATATAGAAGTTTAATAAAGTCTTGTTGACTGATTAAATGACTGTTATTCCCCTGCAAGCAGAACTCCTTACTCCTTACTATAGGACTTTCTCTAACATTCCATAGAAACCTTCATCCTGAAATTTCCCTGAACCCCTGGACTATTCTCACATTGGAGGTATTCTTGATAACTGAGACCTCTACCTTTGATTTTCTGAAGGCCTGGGACAACCATGTCTTCATTCCTCTTCCAGCCAGTCTCCTCTTTCATGTTGAGCTCTAGTTCCCAGTCCTCCCTTCCAGCTCTCCCTGTATTTTCTTCAGCTGAAGAGATGCAAATGCTGCTCTAATTACTGCCCCTCCCCTCCCTCTGCAGCAACCACTCTGAAACAGCAACCACTAACTCTATAGGAAATGGAAGAAGGAACTTGTAATTCTTTTTTCCCTATAGTTATTTTATTTAAAAATAGATTTCATAAAGAACAAAGACTAAGCACTTATCTAGTTTTAGTGATTTGTTCCTTTCTAATGTTATCTAAAGTGTCTGTGTTACACAGTGGAATTCACGGAAATAAAAATCTGATAAAGCAATAACCAAGTTAAAACAACACATTCCTACATAATGAAACCCTAGAAAACAATTAAGGGTAAAAGATAAAGGACTTCCCCTTTTCATACATGAAGTCTGAAAAAGAATGATTGCCTCACTTGTTAAATGAAGAAACCCATAAAGTTAATAAACACCTCTTGTAATTTGTCAGTACTGTACATTCAAAAGAAAGCCTTTTTGAGTCTGATGTGATTGGAATAAACTCCTTCATTCAACTACATACTTGGAAAATAATTGCTATTGGTTGAAGGTGCTGAAATGTTTATTTGAGTGCCTCTTTAGTTCTACAAACTTCCTGTAAAATAATGGACATTCATATATATAATTTTCATTAAACCTGTCTTTGTTTCATGTCCGGTTTTCCCCAATGAAGAACAATTTCCCCTGTGTGAATCCATTGTTTTCTCTTGTTTTTTTAAACAGTCAGTATCCCAAGTCTTGAAATGCTAAGATAATAGAGTGATTAGAAACACAGAAACACACACACAGACACACACAAACACACACATTTTCTTTATAGAAGTGAGTTTTTTAAAAAATGGGTTCTTTCATTCAATTATATTTATGCCAATCTTCAATTGTACCAGGTAGAGGAGCCGTTATATAGGTATAATTTTATGTGATTCTTATAGTAGATTCAACTCAGGTAGTACAATATTAGGAAATAACACTGGATTTTGAAGTATGAGTAGCTCAGTTCAAAGTCTGGCATTTCAACTTATTAAATTTCAACTTTGATAAAATCATAGTTTTGTTTTTAATCCTTTGTTCTCATTTATAAAAAGAGAGGATTGGATTACGTGCCCTTGGAAATCTATTATTGCTCTAGATTAGTATATTTAAATAATTTTTGGTTGTCTATGAGCTCCTTCTCAAAAAGATTTAAATCTATAAAAAACACCTAAGATTCAATGGAAACCAATTATATTTTTAAAAATTGTTAGATATATATTAAAAATATTTATTTTTTAACCACAGGTTAAAAACTGTTGCTCTAAATTGATTATCCTTGTTTATGAAGATGGCCATTTATTTTATCAATGTATGTTAAAAGTTCACCAGGTCATTTCACTGTATGAAAATCTTTTTCATGTGTTTTGTTCTTTTTTTTTCTTCTCATAAGTCTCTATATATAAGCAAACAGCTCATAATGGTATGGAGGAATTTTTATTAAAAGGAGGAAAGCAAAATAAAAATCTAACATAATGAGTCATTAGCAACAAAAATATATGTAAATACAAAGTTACTTAAATTTTTTTCATATGGAGACTCCCTTGATGAATGTCCTTTTCAACTCTTATATTAATCTCTTCCTTACCAATCTAAAAAAAGCTGAGAAGTGGGAAGGCCAAGGAGCATTTTCTTCGCCTTCTTCTTCCCTTTTCCTGTTCCTCTCTTCATACTTTTCTTCCTATATTTCTCCTATATTCTTCTGCTATTTTTCCTTTTCAATTTTCTTTTTCTTCTCCCTCCTTCACTAGTCATACTTAGTATTATTAATTTTGATAATATTTTAATCCAATAATATTTTAGAATCCGCTCTTGCTTGTTCTGATTATTCCTTGTTGTATTTTATTAAATGAGCACATTGCTCATGCATAAATGGCAAAAATAAACAATGTCAATTGGGCAACCACTATTCTTTATTGATATCCCTCATGATTTCTTAAAATGTGATATGAATCTCTTTTTATGGTCATGGCTTATGAGTAGTTGATTATTGCTTATATGATCTTTAACAATTACTTATATTCTCTTTGAAGTGTATGAGGTGTTCAGGGAGCACTAGCAACTCTGGTTTGCAGTTTACTAAGTCTTCTTCAGGGCTGATTATCTACCTTTTGTGTCCATCTTCACCAAACTCTCACCTGTGGATATAGGAAGCTATAGCATTCACTGTGCCCACATCCCAGTAAAACCATTTCAGCAAATAGACTAAACCAACAGGGGGAAACCAATAGGCCTCAAACCCATTGGTGAATTAGAAGGATGTCTACCCCAAGCATGTGAAAATTTCCCCTGGCAGAACAGGCAAATGAGAACTTTTCATTTTTTCAAAAATGTCATGAAGTTGACTAGAGCAGGAGCTATGGAGCACTTAGAAGTTGGTCAGACATCAAAGATGTCAAGGTCATATACTGCATACTGCGTCATCACCAGTCATTCTGACTTTTATTTTGTCACTGGACTTCAATGACTCTGGAAAAGTGACTGGGGCTGTTGATGATTGAATTCTGCCTTACTTAAATCCAATTCATATGGAAATGAAGACGTCACCACATAATTCCATTGGTTTTCTTCAAAAATGAAGGACAAACAAAAATATTCTCTTTACTGGCATGTTTTCAGATATGAAATACTTTCTATTTTCTTCTAGTCATTCATGTTATGATGTTGTCTAAATATATCTTATTTTTCATGAAGTTTTTAACTTCTATTTGGCCCATTCTAATTTTTAGAGAGTCCATTACTTGGATAAGGTTTTGTATTTCCTGTGTTAAATTGTTAATTCTCTTTTTAAGGCTTTCATATGTAGCTCTTATTTTTTTTTTCTCCAGTAGTCTCTTTTCATTTATTATGTCATGTTAACTATAAACAACAATTCATTGCTGTTTTATCAGAGGAATCCAAATTGATCTTGTACACAAATTGTGTTTCCTTTTGTGTGTAAGCATTTTAGAGTAATTTTTCTCTTTTGAGTTTCTAATGTATATCCCTGGTACCACATTAACTGTCTATTATTATCATTGGTGTTTACTTATTCTTCCATTCTTTCTTCCTGGATTAGACCCTTGTGTTAGGGCCAGTCTTTTTGGACTCATAGACTAACTGGTGTGGCCTGTTGTGATCATAAACTGCCTCACCTAATGTCCTGCTGCTATGTTTTAAAAGGATTATATGCTGTATTTTTTTAAGGTTCCCAGAAATAATTCCTGTTAGGGAAATGGGGAATTTCAGTAGGCCTACGGAGTCTACCTGATCAAGCACAACTGATACCTCCTGGGATTTCCAGGCTCCAGACACTGGTTTCTGTCTAAACAATACAACTACAGACTCATCTCTTGGTAGAAATCCAATAGAAAATTATTAGTCCCAAGTCCTGACAGCTAGTTGGAAGATTCTGCATGTTCAAATGATTCTTTCTGCTAACCCTTGTTTTTTGTTTGTTTGTTTGTTTTGTTTTGTTTTGTTTTTTGCCCAGGGGCTGAACTTATGATTCCTTCTTGAGGAGAGACAATTCTGTTCTGGATTCTGGGCTGTGTGCTATCCTTTCTTCAGGGTCAGACCAGAGGAACTACAGTTCTCATTCCTGGACCACTTATATCCCATGGCTCTTATTCTGGTCACCTTACTTTGTATCATATTTGTAATCTTCTAGAGAGATGAGACATTTTAAAAACTTTCCCTCAAGTTTTCAAATCTCCCTCATTTGGAGCTCTTCTTAGATGTTGATTGAGATAATTGCTAGGAGAACTGAGCTGTACAGCTTTTTCCTACTTTCCCATCTTGACTGTTTTTCTCTCTTTACTGGTATAATAGTGTCAGGAGACAGCAAAGAGAACCTATGAAACATTGGGTATAGGCCTATAGCAAATATATGAAAAGACATGGACAAGAGTGGCACAAAATAGGCTAACATTATTCTGACATGCATTGTTGGACAGAAGTCCAAATTAATGAGATCTCAGATCCATGTTAATATCAGATTAAATTTCTCTTATGTATTTTTTCCACAAATATGAATGATTCAATTACTTCCAATAAACACTTGTCATACCCTTAGTAAGAATTGTTGAATAAAATGTCCAATTAAGGTGATCTCAGATGTACTTCAGCATAATTTGAAATTTTTATTCCTTCTTATGTGTTTTCAAAAATACATGATTCAATTCAATTTGACAAACCTTTATTAACCACCTACTATTGTACCTAGTTTACAAGGAACAGATCTTACTTATAGGAAGGTCTTTTTCATTTAAAGAAAGTTTTTGTCACCTATAAGACATCTTCAATAGAATACAGCTACCATTTTAAGGCCTGCATGTTCTTTGAATTACTTTTTGGGTAAATGGTAATTTTGATACATCCAAGATCATTACGTTTTATGATGCACAGAAATACAGAACTATCAGGACAATACTATCACTAAAGATAAGAAATAAGGTTTTATAATAGTGAGTAATTTATGGTCACTAAAATAAGGGAATAGTTTCCCAATGTGATCCAAGTGAACCTCCCATCTCTACTCAATTTTTTTAGGCCCAACTCATTTTTCTCATAGGTTGCCTTTTCAGCTACATGACATAGTGTGGACAAAATATGTTTTTCATCATCTTTAACTTTTTAGTCTAGAAGGTTAGAAAAACATCTTTCAGAATATAGTATACTTTAGTAAGTCCTACATCAAAGTTCTCAGAAGCATTTTGATTGTCACTTAGAATGATAGTATTCAGGAACTCCTAAATATATAATAATAGGAACTATTTTTTTAATCTAAACTCTGAATGGGATATTTGCCTCCCACCATATATGGACATATATTTCCCTGTATCACATTTCTCTTGGTGCATCATCTAACTGTTCACCTGTTTGAAATATTTTAATAATATGTTAATAATCTTAAAAATTGTGACAATTCTAGAATGGATTTCTTCCTTGTGTAATATATGATCAGATTCAAATGTCTTGGCCAATATGTCTTTATAAGTTACACTGACACATTCTTAGAAAATATATTAGAATGGAGGTGCCTGAAAATAAATTCGCTGACTGTACATCATGTCTACTTCCTGCCTTTCCATACTTCAAGTATCAGCTAAGGTCCTACATTCTGCAAGAAGTATTTCTTTATCTTTTTTAATGTTCATATTTTTCTTCCTTGAGATCAGGGACTGTCTTTGTCCTTTCTTTGTACCCCTATTGCCTAATGCAGTATCTGGAACATAGTAGGTGTTTATGAATTACTATTTGACTTAACAGGACCAAGTCTATCAACAGGTTTAAATCATAGCTTTTATTATGGGGTGACAGCAGGAGTTGGTTTCCAGTCAAGTTAAGCAGATAAAATGAATTTCAATTCAAGATTACAATGGGAAACAGATGGATCTGGGTTCATATCCTGCTTCAGATTTTTATAAGCTGTGTGAACTTGGACAGCAAATTTAAACTCCCTGAATCTCAAATTTTTATCTGAATTTTAGTGATAAACAATATCTACCTCACAAAATATATTGTGAGGATCAAATTAGATGATATATATTAAGATCATTGAAAACTTCAAAATACAAATATCAAAGATGACAGTCATTATTAGTGTGATTAATTCGATGCATCAGTACTATTGGCAGCAACAAAATAGTGGAAGTGGCAATATTGTGGTTGTGGTATCAATATAACATGTGGCACAAAGCAAGTTCCTAATAAATTCTTGTTTCCTACACTTTGCTGGTGGTAGTGATAAGGATGATGGTCATGCCAGTGGTAAATTGTAGTATAGCTAATCAATACTCTATGAATTCAGAGTAAATCAATCTCAAAATCAAAATACAGAGAAAATTTTCATGTTGATTTAAAAAGTCAACAAAGTAAATGAAGTGTTTGCTTATTGAGAGCTATTTGTCTAAGTCTTAGACTTTAAGGCATAGCAATTATAGAATATATAGGGAGGTGATGGAACACTGCGATGCAAAGAAAAGTGTTTATGTGTAAAACATTCTATTCAGCTGCCATAAGAGACTCTGTTCTCAGACCATACTAATAATAGGTCATCACTATAAGGGGAGTATCTCCTGGGACCCTTTCTCATACATACTCAGGATAAGTAGGGCAACCAACATAGGCATCTAAGAGAAACTCAACCATGGGGTTTATAATTCTTGTTGTGTAATAGAAACTCAAATATTCATAGATTATAGAGAAAGATCATATATATTAAATATCCACATCTTCATTTTATAATTGAAGAAGCTGATACACAAGGAGGTCCAGTGATTTGTCCAGAGTTAGAAAAGAATAACTTTTGACATGAATTATGGGTAAGTATAGTATTTAAAGGCAATCAAATGGCATCATTCTTTCAAAAACTGAAAAATAAATCATAGTTTTATAATTGTTTATGAATCAACAGTATCCCATTTCCCTTGGTCAGGCTCTTTACTTCTTCATGCTTTTATGTAGTATTGGCTCCTGATCACAAATGTTAGTAAGAAAAAGACTCAGTCCAGGCTTCCTTAGTGTCATTTAATAAAATTAAACCAATCAATCTGTAAATCTTCCATTTTATATTAGCTCTGTGAGCATCCAGGCTGTTCTTCTGAAATGTGTCTTGGGACTATGATGAGTGTATGGATCCTTCAGGTTTTATCAGTCTTGATCTTAAGATAGTTAATCCATACAGTACCAGAACATGGGGAAGACTTTCATTAACCACATTATGGGACCAGTGGGGAGAGAGTGGAAGGGTTTCCTTTGTGTAATTGACTGGAGTTTTCTGAATTCCTTTCTTATGAACACAGTGATAATGCTGTTGCTCATAAGTGCATGTTATGTAGTCCCATGTTTAGGTTGCAACTCAGAGCTATTTAGTTGCTATGGTGACAGTAACAATAAAGCCTTATTGGAAGAAGATAACATCTTATTTGGGAATTTTTTTTTTGGCGAAGGGGGAGAAAATAATACATGTTTCCCCTAGAAGACATGATATTGGGTTACTTCTTTTTTGAATAGTGAGTCTCTCTTTGCAATCCAGATTGTTGTGGAGAGATTTTTTATTACTCAACTCCCTAAGATATGAGGAGGGATTTATTAAGCTTTAGATAGCCTAATCTTCATCTACTGGAAATTTTTGGAGCTAGCTGCTAAGTATAAGAATTATTACATAAGAAGAAAAAGCAAATTTAATGTCAAAGAGCAAACTTCCTAGATTCAAACATTGGGCATTATAATACATGTATTGTGTATGTGTGTATGTAAGTATATGCACCATATTAAAGATATACAGATCATACATGCATACACAGATATGTATATATGTGTATGTATGTGTTCATACACACATTATATATATGTATATATGTGTATGTATATGTATATATATATATATATACATATATATATGTATATATATACATTCCATCAGCAGAAATGTTTAATAATACTCTATTAGCAGTCCAGAAAACTTCAGGTACTACAAAAATAAGTGAGTCATAAGGGGTTATTTCCTTTTAATTCTATGATTCCAGCTGGAACAAGGTGTGACTGGAGAATGGTTTAATTGTTCATAGACATCTGTCTTTGAATTCAATTGAAAAATAATATCCTGGGCATAAAATGGTCTCCAAGATTTCTGACATTTTTATATCTTTCACAGTCGAGACATTGTCAGAAAGTCAGGTAGTAGAGCTCTTAAAAACTTATGGATACATTTAAAGGGGAAAAGAATAAAAACTTGGTAATATATCAATATGCACAGCTGGAAAGCAGATGTTCAATTGAATGCACTCAGTACTTAGAGAAAGCTATTAAAACTGTTACTTACTCAAATGAGAAATTCCCGTAATTTATTGTTCTCGTATTTTTTAACTTCCTTCTTTCCCCCTCTTTTAGAAAAAGACTTTTGATGTGTATTTTTTTTATTATTTTGAAGCCAATTATCATGGAAGGTGAACTTAGTGCAGTGCAGTAAATGATGGTTAAGAAAAGCCCAAGGCTGCTGTCAATCAAATTAGTCAAGTGACTTATGAGTTGTTTACAGTACTGTGAAATGAAGTGATAAATGTGTGTCAACCAGTAAAATGGGCATTTAGTACATGCATCAGCCTTATTACCTCTTATAGTAGCTACATACAATGTTAGCCATTTATTTCATTTTATCAAAGGGGGCATGAAATATTAAGCTTTAAATGTATGGGCGAAGTTTTTAATTTGTACATAGTCTCACCTCATTTAGCTGGAAAGGTATACACCAGAGTAGACTGGACATGTGTATTTCCCAGACATTTTCATTTCTCCTTCATTATTAGTAGCAAGATACAATTAGCTTCCTTGAGATCCTCTGAATCAGCCAAAACAATTTGGGCAAATGATTGCTGATTCAAATAATTAGCATTTTTGTGAAGTAGACAAAGAGAGGTCTTTATAAAGCAGGAGCCACCACTGTGTTGGAAAACTAAAAACAAAACAAAACAAAACAAAAAACAAAGCATTTTGGTATAATAACTTTCTATAGCAAAGTTGTTTTTAGTTCATGTCTCTTGACTTCTTAGTCTGTGATTTACTAAGGGGAATTCTTTAAGGGCCACAATGGAGGGCAAGGCTGCCCTGTAGTGCTAGCAATACTTAATGAACTGCTCAAATGAGTTTGCAAAGGAAAATTCAAGCTTGGGAAGTCCCACTCAAGCTTTAGTACAGTGTCCCCTTTCCAGAGGGAAATAGATCCATTTTCTCACAATCTCTTGTGAAAAACAAAAATTAAATGCTTGTGAATCAGTGCTCTATGAGTCTAGCTAGCCCATCTCCCAGAACACATTATTAGATAATTACATTTTTGACAAAAGAGTTGCATAGTAATTCACAGTACAAAGTCTAGCAAGGGAGTGTAATAGATACATGAAATATGCATCAATACAAATATAAATACACATATATGTATTTTACAGAGACATATGAGATATTAAGAGCTATTAAGAGTCATTGGTGCAAATAGCTCATGGGGATTAAACTGCATGAGGCTGCTTTATGTTCAGAAGACAACTAAATCTCTGTTCACCTTTGTGAATACTTATGTTTCTATTATAAAATTGAACTATTATTCTTAATTTGTGGTGCTGCATGAGCTTGCAAATAATTACTAAAGGGAAGTCCCCAAATATTTTTTCCTAATTGGAAAAGCGCAGAAAAATCCAATTGCTTGCCTAGATAAATCAGGAAATGAAGAGGCATCTTAAGTTTGATTCTTTTAACATTTTATCATCTCTTACCTAATAGTTTTTCACTGTGCTATCTCTCATCCCAAAATTGTCCTCAGAATTTTTTTTTTGCAAGAATACTCCAGTCACATTCAGAGAGTTCCTTTCTCACTCTTTATGAGCTACCAAGTTATGTCTCCCCCCGTCACTCAATTTCCCAAGTATTTAAATTGCCAGGTTTTTCTGACTTAGGAAAGGGGCAAAATAAACACTAAAACTACATTTCTTTGGAGTTGGAGTTTTCAGGATTATTCCTCACAATATGCAAACCATGACTTTTCTGATGAGTATTATAGAATTGCCTTCTACCATTATGTTAAGAAATTTTTAATGTAATAGCACTGGTATAAAATTAAATGTGAGAAATAAACATGACAATGCTAGACCCCTATGTCCCTCCTGGTCCTTCAAAAAGAGATACTTAAAGGAATGTCTCATAATTTCTCACACATGGCTCCCTTTTGGGATCCAAAAGTTGTCAATTGTACAGAAAAAAGTAGACAAAAATAGAATGCTCAATTTTATATTTTATGGATGTATTTCTAGTGTCTTAGCTAAATGGATGTAAAATACATAGAATTATGATGGTACTATGAAAAATTCTTCACTTTGCAAGTTCAGTTAGATTAGAATACTCCTTCCCCCCCCTTCCCTTTGCCCCTTCTCTTCCTCTACTCTCTACTTTGCTGTCCTTTTCTTCAATCCCCTTTCTTGATCACATCCACAAAATAAGTATGTCTGCTTTCAGATGGCTATATTTCATTCTATGGAAGTGACTAGAGTGGCACTGAAGTAAACTAGATATAAAGATGGTCTTAAAACAGCAAGACATAAGTTCAAATAAAACCAGACACATACTAGCTATTTCACTTCAGGTAAGACAGTTGGAATCTAAGTTCTCCAGGAGACTTTCTAAGACTCTAAGTTTCAAGAAAGGTATTGAAATAATTTAAGGTGTAATAGTAATGAGATTTGAAGATCCCTTTGTGTTGGCAAGCTAACAGGAACTTAGCACCTAGTTTCAAATTAAGCCTCTGGTAAAGAAAAGGAAGGTATGAACCAATGTTGCTGACATAACAGGAAGGGGCTGAACAGGGAACTCTTGTTGCTGATGTGACAGAAAGGATCTGAACATGCAGAAGCTAATACCATATATAAAGAAGAACACAAGTTGGACAGTCAGAACTTCTTGGGACAAGAATCTGGAGGCAGAGCAGCTGCTGCCAGGGGAAGAGAGTGAGAGTGAGAGAGAGAGACAGAGAGAGAGAGAGAGAGAGAGAGAGAGAGAGAGAGAGAGAGAGAGAGACAGAGAGAGAGAGAGACAGAGACAGAGAGACAGAGACAGAGATAGAGAGACAGAGAGACAGAGACAGAGAGACAGAGAGAGACAGAGAGACAGAGAGAGACAGAGAGACAGAGAGACAGAGAGACAGAGAGAGACAGACAGAGAGAGACAGAGAGAGACAGAGAGAGAGACAGAGACAGAGAGAGAGAGTTTCTTTTAGTGAGCATCTGAAGGAGGCTGGGATGCTGCTGCCACACTGGAACTTCTGTGGAGAAAGTGATTTTGATTTTGAGAAAGGGAGAAAGTGGTTTTGATTTTGAGAACAGAGCTGTTGAAGACTTCTGAGGGCCAGTTGGAGCTGCCAGAGGAAACATGACTGTGGTGTTGGTACTTTGTCTGTCTGTGGCTCTGTTAAGTTTTTTCTTCCCAGGAACAAAGACTGTGAAGGATTTGAGATGGACTGGACACTGTGAGCTTCATTGTGTAGTGGGAGTTGCATGGAGAGCTGAACAAGGAGCTGGGAGCTATCTGCTTTTGAAGACAGGTAACAGTTAGATTTGGTCAGGAGCTGGGATCATGGAAGAGGAACGATGGGAGCTGAAAGCCTGCCCCAAGTCAAAACAAAAAATAAATCATCTGTGGATACTGAGTAGTGACTGATAAAAGTGTAACTTACTTGTGACCTAGGGGTGAAGGGCGTGTATATTTTCCACTACCCCTTAAGAAAGTACTGTATACAGGGCAGCTCGGTGCTCAGTGAGTAAGAGCACCAGCCTGGAGTCGGGAGGACCCAGGATTGTTTCTGGCTTCAGAAAATTAGCACCCACACATAAATAGCTGTGTAACCTTGAACAAGTTACTTAACCCCAATTTCTTTAAAAAAAGAGAGAGTACTGAGTAGTGACCAATATTGTAACTTAATTGCACCCCAAGGGTGGAGAACTTGGACTATTGTACTTGGATCCTAGAAGTTCTCTCCCTTAAGACTGATTGAATTAAGGATGATTGAATGATTGAGTTACTAAATTGTTTTATTTTGTAGAAGACTATGTGACGACTGGTGAAAACTATATGGTCATTTTAGTGATAAGTTGTTGAGCTGTGACATAGTGAATGCTGTATTTTGATTTTCTGTGATAAGTTGTAACATTCAGAATACTGTACTTTGATTTTCTTTAAATGCTTTGCTCTGATTTGTTATTGCATAAATAGAGAATTCACTATACTATGTAATCAGAAAATTGAAAGCTGTTCACAGCAGCAGTCCTCTGGAAACCTGCTAATGTGTGGCTTTACATTATTGGAGATTCCTCATGGAGAGATCCCTATGATAATGTAATCATAATTTGTTTGTTTTTTTAAAGGAGCAACAACAATTTTATTTTTTTCCAAATGCTTTATTAACTTCTGGTTTATACCATTGATTTCCATCAGATTTTGAGTTACAATTTTTCCCCATTTTTCCCCTACCAAACACCCCAGAATAACAGTCATACAGGATATCCCCTCAAACAATCTGCTCTCTCCCATCTCTTCTCCCATACCCCCTTCAACTTTTCCAGTAGGGCGAGGTGAATCCCTGAGCTCCATTGCCTGCACATCTTATCCCCCAATTATATGCAAAATAGCATTAATGATAAGATATATATAGATATAGATATGTAGATATAGATATATAGATGTAGATATAGATATATTTTAATTGGGTTTTAAAAGGAAGATAAACACCTCAGTCTATGCTGCACATGTGTAGCTATGCAAAAAATTACCATAGTAGATATACTGTAAAAGACTAACTATATTTCCCCCCCTCCTATCCCACTTTCCACCTGGTCCACTCCCCACCTTGATCCTGTCTTTTTCAAAAGTGGGTGCTTCGAACTTCCCTCCCCGCCCCAGCCCACCCTCCCCTCCACACCTTCTCCCATCGCCCTGTCCCCCATGCTTCTATAGGATGGGACACCTTATTTCATATGCATGTCATTCTCTCCCTGGTCCAAATTCAATGAGAATAAGGTTTTGCCTTCTTGCCTTCCTGTTCCTCCCCTCCCCTACAACCACCTTCCCCTGTCTCCTCTACACCAGACAGTTTACACCATTGTCTCTCCCCATTCCCCCTCACAACATTACTTTTTCACCTCTTCTCCTCACCTTTTAAGTATCATCCCTTCCTATTAAATTTGACCTGTGCCCTCTATCTATGTATATCTGGAAACATATATACAAACATTCACATATATATTCATATGCCCATATACACTAACTCAAGTCTATTTTTTAAGGTGTTATTTTCCTCAGTCAGTCTGTTGACTCTCATTTCATAGTTTTCTTGCATCTTTTTTCATTTTTCTTCCCAATTTTTGCCCCCCTTCTCTTATCTGCTTCTTAAGGTCCTCTAGGGACTGCAGTCAGGTTGTATTTTCATTTGAGGCTTTGAGTGCAGGAGTTCTGACCTCACAGTCCTCCTCCTGTTCCACGTTTTGATCCTCTTTGCCCCCAAAATAGGATTCTAAGGTTGAATTTTTCTGTTTATTTTGTTTCCTTTTCCTAGGCATGTTGCCACTCAATTACCTGACTTTTGGGCTTGTTGCCCCAGTAAGACTTTGCCACCACTCAGCGGAACTTCCAACCCAAATGTTGGGGTATTCTCAACTTCTGGAGGTATTAGTTGGGTGGCCTCTCTGAAGCCTCCACACACTCTGGCAAGCCTCCATACCCCAAGACCTCTACCCAAGACCACAATCCAAATCCAAGAAGGACAAAGCCAGAGCTCTTACCCCCCAGTCTGATCGCGGGATCCCCCTACAGTTCACAGGCCAAGAGCTGAACCTCAATTTGACAACATGGCTCAAACTGTGCTGGTTACTCAGCAGCTTCTGGCCCACAGGGGAAGAAGCTGATGCATTCTCCCAACCAGTCCCAAAGTCCATAGGGCACTGACCTCTCACTTTGTCTTAGGTATCTATGTGTTGATAATTCTGGAAATCCCAGAGCTGCTGGTGTTCTGGGGTCCGTCCAGCCGGCTGCCCTTGGGCTAAAACTGCAACTCACATGGGCCTGGGCTTGGCTCCCAGAGCACTGTGCTGGCCGGTCCCTGCCAGGCTGCCAGGCTGTCCTCAGTGGGAGGTTAGCTTCTCTATGTCATTTTGTTGGTTCTGGAGCTCCAGAGGTTGTTCATAGTACCCCTTTTACATAATTTTGAAGTGGTGTGGGCTGGAGCTCTGAGAAAGTGATGTTTCCACTCCACAATCTTAACTCTGCCCCCTAAGTTTATTTATTTATTTATTTTTATAGAAGAGAGATCAGAATTTGAAAGCTGATTTTCTATTCCTGGAGTAGAAAATGAGTAAAAGAATACTTTAGAGACTGCCAAAATCATTATTGCTCCTCAGGTACTATCTTCTTTCAATCCTAATGAAACATTTTTTTTTTCTCAAAGAAAAGCATACTTATGGGGGGAAATATCCTTAAATGGTTCCTTTTTTTTCATTAAACAAATGCTTTATTAACTTCTGCTTTACATAATACATTTCCACCAAATATTGAGTTACAATTTTCCCCCCATTTTCCCTACCCATCACCCCCAAAGAGCAGTCCCACTAGATATCCCCTCATCCAATCTGCTCTCTCCCATATCTTCTCCCATACCCCCTTCGACTTTGCCATTAGGGCAAGGTGAAGCTCTGAGCCCCAATGCCTGGACATCTTATGAAACTTTTAATTTTAAAACTTTGATTTTCAGATCCATTCCCTTCCTCCCTTGTCGCCCACTCCCTCTGAGAAGATAAGCAATTCAGTATGTGTTGTACATGTATAGCTATGCAAAACATTACCATAGTAGATATATTGTAAAAGACTGCTTAAATTTCCCTCCCACCCATATCACCTCCCACCTGGTCCATTCCCTACTTTGATCCTGTCCCTCTTTGATAGTGGGTACTTCCAACCTCCCCTCCCCCCAGAATGCCCTCCCCTCCATCATCCCCCCTCTCATCCCCCTTTCCCCTACTCAGGAGAGTGAATGAGGGTAAGATATTCCATTTAGTATGTATGTGATTCTCTCCTTGAGCCAACTATAATGAGAATATGGTTTTGCCTTTTTGCCTTCCTGTTCTTCCCCATCCACAGCAACTACTTCGCCTTGCCTCTTCTACATGAGGTAGTTTAACCTACCTTGTGTCTCCCCATCCCCTCTTGCCACTTTCCTCTCTCACCTCTTGACTTCACCCCTTAAGAATCAGGCCTTCCCATCAAATTCAACCTGTGCCCTCTATCCATGCATACCTGTAAACATATGCCCATATACCCTTCTTCAATTATTTTCATAAGGAGAAAGGTTTCATAAGACACAGTTATTATTTTTCCATGTAGGAATGTTAATAGTTCAACTTTGATAAGTTCCTTTTGATTTCTCTTTCTTGATTACCTTCTCAAGCATCTCTTGTTTCTTGTGTCTGAATGTCAAATTTTCTATTCAACTCTGGTTTTTTCCTCAAGAATGCTTGAAAGTACTCTATTCCACTGAATGACCATATTTTCCCCTAAAAACAGATACTCAGGGGCGGAGCCAAGATGGCAGAGTAGAAACAGCTCTTCCAAGGCTCTCTGCCCCCAGATTCCCCACAAACTATGTAAAAAAGGACTGTGAACAACTTCTGGAGCCCCAGCACCCACAGAACGACACAGAGAAGCTAACCTCCTGCTGAGGACAGCCCAGCAGCCCTGCAGGAAGGACCAGCGCAGCGGTCTGGGACCAGGCAGCTCGCAGAGCACAGAGCGCAGGAACCGAGCCGAGCCGAGCCCAGGTCCGCGTGAGCCGAGGTTTTAGCTCCAGGGCGGCAGGGCCAGCAGCCGGCTGGAGGAACCCCAGAACACCAGGAGCTGTGGCGATTCCAGAATTATCAACATAGACATGCCTAGGACAAAGTAAGAGGTTAGTGTCCTATGAACTTTGGGGCCTGTATTTGGGGAATGCGTCAGCTCCCTCCCCTGGGGGCTAGAAGCCGCTGAGGAGACACGCCATTTTGTAGTTTTCAGAGGCAGGTCTGGCTCCCTGCCTACAAATCGTGGGGAGATACAGCAATCAGTCTTGGGGGGTAATCGCTCTTGCTTTAACCTCCCTGGATCTGGATTGTGATCTAGGGTGGAAGTCGTGGGTGGGTTTACAGCTTGCCAGAAACGGAAGTTGCCCCCACACGTTTGGGACGAAAATTCCTCTATCTGGCCTTAAAGCCATAGTGTGGCAACAAGCCCAAAAGTCAAGTAATTAAGTGGCAACATGCCAAGGCAAAGGAAACAGAAAAATGCAATCCTAGACTCCTATTTTGGGGGCATAGAGCAGGAAAAGGACTGTGAGGTCAGAAGTCCTGCTCCAAAAGCCCCAGGGGAAAACATGAATGGGTTGCAGGCCATAGATGACCTTAAGAAGGACTTTAAAAATCAAATAAGAGAAGTGGAGGAAAAATTGGAAAGAGAAATGAGAAGGATGCAGGAAAAATATGAAATGAGGGTCAACAGCCTGACTGAGGAAAATAGCATCTTAAAAAGTAGACTGGCTCAAATGGCAAAGAAGGCTCAAAAGAGCAATGAGGAGAAGAATGCCTTAAAAAGTCGAATTTGCCAGATGGAGAATCTCAAAAGTTCACTGAGGAGATTCATTCCTTCAGAGTTAGACTGGAGCAAATGGAAGCTAATGACTTTATGAGAAATCAAGATGCTGTTAAGCAGATCCAAACAAATGAAAGATTAGAAGGCAATGTGAAATATCTCATGGGAAAAACCACTGACCTGGAAAATAGATCCAGGAGAGACAATTTAAAAATTATTGGACTACCTGAAAGCCATGATCAAAGAAAGAACCTAGAAATCACCCTTCAAGAAATTCTCAAGGAAAACTGCCCTGATGTTTCAGATCCAGAGGGCAAAATAGAGGTTGAAAGAATCCACACATCACATCCTGAAAAAGATCCCAAAAAGAAAACTCCCAGGACCTGGCAGCTTTAACACCAAGAGATTCAAGGGATGAAAAATCATATTCCAGAGGTCAAAAGAACTGAGAATGAACCCAAGGTCACCTACCCAGCAAAACTGAGTATTTTGTTTCAGGGGAAAATATGGTCATTCAGTGGAATAGAGGACTTTCAAGCATTCTTGAGGAAAAAACCAGAATTGAATAGAAAATTTGACACCCAGACACAAGAAGGAAGATATGCCTGAGAAGGTAATCAGGGAAAAGAAATCAAAAGGAACTTATCAAAGTTGAACCATTTACATTCCTATATGGAAAAGCAATAACTGTGACTGATGATATCTTTCTCACTATGAAAATAATGGAAGAAGGGGGGTGGTCATATGAATACATATGTGAATGTGTGTGTATATGGATACAGTTATATATGGATAGAGGGCATAAGTTGAATTTGCTGGGAAGGGAGAACACTCAAGGGATGAAATTATGAGGTGAGAGAGGAAAGTGGCAAGAGGAGATGGGGAGAGACAGGGTAGGGTAAACTATCCCATGTAGGGGAAGTGGTTGCAAAGGAGGAGGAGAATAAGGAAGGCTAAAAAGGCAAAACCACATTCACATTGAATTTGGTTCAGGGAGAAAATGACATACATACTAAATGGGATATCTCAACCTGCAGCAGGATAGGGGGAAGGGGGATGAGAGGAGGGATGATGGATGGGAGGGCATCCTTGGGGTGAGGGGAGGTTGGAAGTACCCATTATAGAAGAGGGACAGGATTATGTAGGGAATGGACCAGGTGGGGGGTGGGATGAGTGGGAGGGAATTATAAGCAGCCTTGTACAATATATCTACTATGATAATGTTTTGCATAGCTAGACATGTACAACATATACTGAATTGCTTATCTCCCAAGAAGGAATGGGTGACAAGGGAGGAAGGAAATGGATCTGAAATTTGACGTTGTAACATTAAATGTTTCAAATATATATAAATATTATTAGTAATACTCTTTCGCTTGTAATAGGGAGATAAGATGTGCAGGCATTGGGACACAAAGATTCACTTTCCTCTAATGGAAAAGTCGATGGGGGTATGGGAGAAGGTATGGGAGAGAGCAGATTGGAGGAAGTGATATCTTGTGGGACTACTATTCTGGGAGGTTGGGTAGGAGAATAATGGGGGGGAAATGATTGTAACTTAAAATCTGGCAGAAATGAATGATGTAAAACAGAAGTTAATAAAGCATTTGTTTAAAAAAAAATAGA